>CM024590.1:1413588-1477269 GCA_014182565.1 Eucalyptus marginata
TTTTCAACTTTTACCAATTTATATCCAATGGATTACCGTGGCAGTTGCATTATGGAGTCATCTTACTGTCGTGACCCATTCTTAAAATTTGTTTTGCCCGTTTGGTGATGCCACGAGTGCACACGACCATAAGGATCAGCAGCTCTAGAATTGGTTTGGGCATCTTTTTTCATCTAATATGAAGGACCCCAACATCCAGGATAATCGTAACCTCTTATAGTCATATGTGAAATGCATTACTCAATCCACAGAGAAAAAAATTAGAGCGAAAAATTTTGCAATACAAGCAAACATGAAACCCGTCCTTCCTTGGAACCCATCCTCATCCAGAGTCCAACATAAGCTGATCAAAATTGGAAAAACCAATCCAAAAAAATGAACACAAAATTTCAGGAAGTACGAAATTGCTGAACCGGAGGAAAGGCATTGAGCGCGAGGACCTGACGGCACGCAGCAGAGCGGACCCTCTCCACGGCCGCAATTAGCATCAAGCCGAAAGAGCTGCCATTTCCCGTGCTCACTGATTGATCAGAATTTGAGGGCAGAGATGTCGTTATGCGTGACAAGAAACTTACTATCTGAATTACGTAAGAAAGTTAAGAGCCATAGCCCTAACAAAGTGCCGCTTGTTCATGGATAAACCAACTAGGCAAATGCAAAAGGAATTTCACAGTTCAACTTTTTTTCTTTTGTGGAGACATTGAATGGACGAAAATCATGATGCAATTGTCATTTTAATAAGATTTTAGAGGTGTCATTTTAATAAGATTTTAGAGGTGTGCTGTTAAACCGAAACGATTAAATTGTAATTCATGGGTTTAGTAACATGGCTATGAAAAGAAAGAAAATGCCAACTAAGGCATAAAACTAAGAGCCATAGGTCTCACTAGCTTGGGTTTCTAGTTCACAGCGACTAACATACAAAACAATGCTACACCGAGTAGTAAACTTAATAGCATAACTAGAGAAGTGAAAGAGGCTCCATCTGAAAGGTCAAGAAACTTTGAGAGGACTGTTAAGTAAACTATCTCCCAAAGGCATTCAAACATAATTTTTTTTAAGAAAATAAAAACTGAACTATGCAATGGCAATGAAGGGGTTCAAAACCTCCACCCAATTGTTCCTAGGTTAATGTTGCCAAGTCTGCCACTAAAGGGTATGACCTTACCTTTGTGCCCCCGACTATTATTGACAACAAACCTGTTGTGAACTTATCTGATGAAATTTTAGAAGCGACCGACCCGAAATGGCATGAATGTATTGTCGGTTACTATGTGGGGAAGAGGCTTCCTTTCATGCTCACCGAAGCGGCCTTAAAACATGGTTGGGGACCTCAACTTGCTGAAGTATTGGCAAATGATGAAGGATTCTACTTCTTTCATGTTCCTAACCGTGAATTCCGCAGGAAAATCCTTGATGAGGGGCCGTTAACAGTAGCCAGGGTCCCTCTTATCCTGCAACAATGACATCCTCTTGTGGACCGGAAGAAGGACCACCAGTCCTCTGTCCCAGTTTGGGTTAGATTGAATAACATTCCTTACGCTCTCTGGTTTGCTCCGAGGATTAGTGCTGTGGCAAGCATGATTGGAAAACCGTTGTATGTTGATCTTCAGACGAAGCAAATGAAGATGATTTCTTTTGCCAGAGTGTGTGTGGAGATAACTGTAAGCAATCTCGATGTGACTCGGTGGATATCATCTTAAGTGGGGAAACTTGCACTGTTGCTATAGAATATGAACGGAGGTCGGTTTCCTACCCAAGCTGTGGCACTTTTGGCCACAAATGTGCAGTTCAAGCAAATCCGTCTAGCCCCATCAAGGCCCCTCAGCATGCACCAGCCCGTGCTGTCCTTACTACCCAAGGCCCTGTACTTGCCCCTACACCAGAAACGTCCCTGATTCCAGGTGCCCTGGAGGAAGGATGGAAACAGGTCTAGCCAAAAAATAAGAAGCAATCTTTGATGCCAAATGAAGTAGATCCAATTCAATCTGCGAAGCTAAGTGAAGCAGCTCCAAATCAAGCTATGAAGCCAAATGACTCAACACTGGTGATTACAACGCAACCTCTTGCATCTTGGATGGCCCAGAAGGAACAAAAAATGCTGCCAAAGCACAGTGATGTCTTGGTACCTTCCTCTTCTGCCATTAAAGCTCATCGTGTGGGATCTACCACCCCAATCCCGTCATCTAGTTCGGAGGAAGAATTGGAGGATGCTGCAAGCGATGTGGGTAGCTTGAATGAGGATGACCACATCTCGGATAGCTCTTCTGCTCCGAGGGATGTAACTCCTTAGGAAGTTAATCCTGTTGTTCTAAAGCCTGTTTCCCAGCAGGATAAGACCTTGCAGGCTCCCTACCTAGATCCAACTCATTCTGCTCAACCTAAGCCGATGGCTAATCGGCAGCATGTGGGCAAGCAGCAGTAACCCTCCTGTCCATCTCTGTATATATATAAATATACATATAGGAGTATGGAACTTTAGGAGTCTTGTGGATCCCATTAGACAAGCTGAAGTTAGAAACCTTGTTAGCACTAATAGTCTTTGTTGTGTTGGTTTACTGGAAACCAAAATCCTAGCGTCCCTCTTCCCATCCATTGTAGTGGGACTTTTGATAGGCTAGAACTAGTGTACTAATTATGGTTACTCCCCTAAAGGCAGAATTTGGGTAGGGTGGAATCCATCCCTTGTGAATTTTCCTATGTCTTATTCCAATGCTCAAGCAATCCACGGCAAGCTTAAGTTCCTAAGTACAGGTTTTGAATTCTACCTCTCTGTTATCTATGTGGAGCACACCTTCATATCTCATCGCCCATTATGGGCGGAGCTTACTCATACTAGTGATAGCCTGCTGTATTTTCCTTGGTTAGTGGCGGGGGATTTCAATGCTATTCGAGACTCTTCTGATCATATAGGTAGTTCGGATACATGGCTCCCTTCTTATGATGAGTCTGGGCAATGCATTGCCCAGGTAGAACTAGAAGACCTAAGATATGTAGGTTATCGCTTCACTTGGTCTTCTTCATCAAGCGCTAACCAGAAACTAAGGAAGATTGATAGGGTGCTTGTAAATACGAAATTGTGCCATGACTTCTTATTCTCAAAAGCCTCTTTCCTTGCTCTGGGCATCTCCGGGCATCTCCAATTATACTCCCATGGTCGTCAGAGTCATGGTCCCTTCTATCTATAGAAAACCCTTCAAGTTCTTTAACCTTTGGATGATGCACCCAGCCTTTCACACAATTGTTGCTCAGGTGTGGGAAAACCCGGGGGCAGTAACACCCATGTTCAGGTTGTGTTGTAAACTAAGAACCCTTAAAGGCTGCCTCAAGCAGCTCAACAAGGATTCTTTCTCCCAATATTTCTACTAGAACAGCAAATGCAAGGAATGCCCTCCAAATCATCCAAGATAACCTCCAGCAGGACTCGAACAACTTTTGCTTGCGAAACTAGAAATGAATCATCTTTGGACCTTCTCTGATCTTCGACTACAAGAGGAATCCTTTTATAGATAGAAATCTAGGGTTCGGTGGATTAAGGAATGTGGTCAAAACACCAAGTTCTTTTACCATTCTGTCAACAAAAGACATTTGAGGAACATAATTATTTCGATTACGGACACTTCTAGTAATCTAGTGACCGATCTTGGTATGGTGCAACAATTATTCGTATCCCACTTTCAGGACATCCTGGCACCTATATATCTTCCTTCTTGGCCTGCCTTGCAGGAGATTCAGGCGGTACTACAGCACTCCCTGAATGCGGAACTGGTACGAACCCTCTCTTGTCCTGTGACCGAGCTGGAAATTCATGATACTTTATTCTATCTAGCTTTTGGCAAGGCTCCTGGACCGGATGGATTTAATGTTGAGTTTTTTAAATGCGACTGGGATGTCATAGGACCGCCGGTCATAGTAGCAGTCAAGGATTTTTTTATCTCCGAGAAATTGTTGCGCGAGATAAACAACACAATTATAGCCTTAGTGCCTAAAATCCCCAATGCGTCTGCAGTTTTTGATTATAGACCCATTGCCTGCTGCAACACAATCTACAAGTGCATCACCAAGATTCTAGCTAATAGATTGGCAGCCATGCTTCAAACCATCATTAGTTCACCTCAAAATGCTTTTGTTAAAAGTCGTCAAATTAGCAACAACATCTTGCTGGCCCAAGAACTTTTCAGTGGCTTTCACCATGACCCATATTCGCCAAAATGTGCTATCAAAGTAGATTTTTAGAAAGCTTATGATACTATTGATTAAGATTTCTTGGAACTAACTCTTCATGCTTTTGGCTTTCCCAATCAATTGGTTGGCTTATTATGACCTGTGTCCATACCCAAAAGTTCTCCATATCCATTAATGGGGAGCTTCACGAATTCTTCTCCAGTGGTCGTGGATTACGCCAAGGGGACCCCATGTCTCCTTACCTTTTCACCTTGGCTATGGAGGTATTCTCGGGGATCCTATACCTTCAAACCAAACAACCGGGATTCAAGTACTTCTGGAGCTGCAAATGAACTTGCTTATCGCATTTATTCTTCGCAGACAATGTTTTCCTGTTCAGTGAAGCAAATATGGCCTTTGTATCTCTCCTCAAGGACGGCCTAGAAACCTTATCCTCTTGGAGTGGATTGAGACTCAATATGAACAAGAGTGAAGTTTTCCTTGCAGGTGGAACAGATATATCTCGAACCCAAATTCTTCATGCCCTCAGATTCTAGGAAGGTATCCTGCCGGTCCGTTACTTGGGAGTTCCCATCATCACTTCGTGGCTTGGCAGGTCAGACTATAACTGCCTTGTCAACCTTATAACAGCAAGAGCGCAATCATGGGCATAGCGTTTCCTCTTGTTCGTGGGCCACCTGCAGGTTATTAGGTCGGTCCTCCATTCAATACAAGTCTATTAGGCTAGTATTTTCATGTTACCTAGTGCTGTGCTAGACTAAATTGAACAAATACTTAGACAATTTCTCTGGAAAGGCTCAGGCCTTAAGAGTGGGGGTGTGAAAGTAGCGTGGGAAGATGTTTGCCTCCCAAAAAAAGAATGAGGACTTGGTATACGTAGTCTTCGCGATTGCAATACAGTGGCTATGCTTAAACATATTTGGATCCTTTTCACGGACAAAGAATCCCTATGGTGTAAGTGGATTCATTCTACTTACTTAAAAAAGAATAATTTATGGGTAGTCACTAAGCCAACTTTCTGCTCCTAGGCTTAGAGGGAGCTACTTGATCTCAGGAGGGATTTCCAGCAGTCCTTTAAATGGCATGTGGGCGATGGCCTCTCGGTGTCTATATGGTTTGACCCTTGGTACCCTTGAGGACCCCTAAATATGTTCTTCATGGACACTTACATCTATCGCTCGGGTCTATCCAGGCAAGCTACATTTGCGGATTTATTCTCCACACCAGGCCAAGCTACCAAGGCCATCCTGGAATCGTGGACGCATCCCCTCCCAATACTCTCACAAAACCCTGATCGGTTAATTTGGCTAGAGCACTCCTCAGGTTCTTTCTCGATTGCATCAGCTTGGGAAGCCATTCGATTGAAGAAAAACTTGGTCCCATGGTTCTCGTTTGTTTGGAACAAAACACTCACCCCACGGTACCAATTCCACCTTTGGCTTATCACTAGGAACCGGCTACTTACCCAGGTTCTATTACTCTCTTATGGTAGGATTGTGGATGTTTCTTGTGCTTTTTGCAATTCAAGACCGGACTCAATTGATCATCTCTTTTTTGGATGTCATATTACTGCTGGCATTGTTATGTTTTGGGTTGCAAGATGCAACCTTCCATGGCAAAATAGGTCATGGATGGACAACTTACATTGGGCCATCAAATTTCTTTATGGCAATAACTTCTATCAATGTATTGTTCGGTTTTCTTTTGGAGCCTTATGTCACTTAATTTGGAAGATGTGGAACAACATCCTTTTCCGGAGCCAAGCCCTGTTTGTGCTTGCATTGAAAAAACATCTTGTCAAAGTCGTCAAGGACAAGGCCTTGACCTTTATTCATGTTGTGGACACACCAAGGAACAAGAGGATTCAATAGAGTTGGGGACTTGATCCTTCTATTTTCTCTTCTGAGGTGTCTGAATTTTCCCTGTAAATTCTGCTTTGAAGGTTGTCAATGTTTGTTTCCCCCTTTTTTTCCTTTTATTCTCAACACCCTTCAACTCTTAATGACATGTTTGTCACCATGAGTGCAGGTTTTGTTGGTGCCGAGATTGCCTTGATGATTTGGTTAAAATTCAAAACATATCTTATTTTACCAAAAAATAAAATAAAATTATGCAATGGCAATGCATTTGGAGCATAACTGTGGCACCCCCGAAACGGCCCCCGATCCGTTAGGGTCGCCACAGTGCGCTTACCTTTCACTTTCCCTAATAACATGTCACTCTGACACCATTTCGATTTCAGCGGGTCCATACAACCTAGGGGTTTACATCTTTTAGATCGGTCCCTTGCGCAGTTCATATAACGGAAGCATAACCAACAACTCCCTTCCTTATATTAAGAAAACGATGCACACCTACTAAACATTTATAGGTAAAAGCCGAACACTTTTATTCACTTAAACCATATGGACATCATCCATCGGTACATCAAAATGCCGTAGTCTTCTATACTCGGCTATACTTCAAAAGATGACCGACATCTCCTCCAAAGTCGTATACTTAAAGTCCATCGATCGGTGTCGGCGTCCAAAAGTTCATTCCTTTGCTATCCTCCTCCTTCGTAGTCATACCCAACCACTTGATCCACCTACCGGTGGCGGTGGCGACAGGTATCTTATCTAGTCTGAAATGTTATTCCCCAAAAGGGGTGAGTACAACCACTCGGCGGGTAAAAGATCCAATAAACCACTCAATGCATCACACGATACAATCATAACAATCATAGCATAACACATGTCATTCATGCACCCATGTGTAACCTACCTTGAAGCTATGCATATGTCATCATACCACATGTACAAACATCCTCATGTAATCATCACCATCATGTCATACATTTACCATCATGCCATAGGTGCACATACATCCATGCACTCACCATCATCATATCATACATGTACCATCATGCCATAGGTGCACATACATCCATGCACTCATCATCGTCATGTCATGCATTCAAGCATACTTACCTCGAAGCCATGTATATACCATCATACATCATCATCACAATCATAACACATACATATCATCAGGCCATGAATGATCATCATCATATCATATCATCTATGCATATCATCATCATATCTTATATACGTGTCATCATGTCATAGGTGATCATCCTCATATCATGTCATATATGCATATCATCATGCCATAGATGATCATTATCATATCATGTCATATATGCATATCATCATGCCATAGGTAATCATCATCATATCATGTCATATATGCATATCATCATGCCATAGGTAATCATCATCATATCATGTCATATATGCATAATTCAATTTCCACTTTTAACTTTCAATTCGATCACCACATCACACTTTCTCGGGACCATCAATTTTATCCCATACTTTACACTCGCACCCCATCTTGGCATCGCGAGAAAACCTCCGGCATTCAGCCACTTAAGGCCACCGGGCATCCGGCACACACCTCCGGGCATCTCGCATCCCAACTAGCATCACGAGGCATCCCCCCGGCACAAACCTCCGGGGCTTCCGGAATTACGTACCGACATACCACCAGGATTCCCCCCTCGGAATTACGTACCGTATACCACCGGGCATCTCGAAACTCCCGAGGACCCTCCGGAATTACGCCACTAGGCCACCGGGCATCCGGCACTCCCTACCCAGGCATCCCGACACTCCCGGGGCATCGTCGGCTCACACCTCCGACGGCCTTCTCATTTATCATAGTTCACATTCACAATTATAGCCCAATTTCAACATGGCATATGTTATGATGGCAAACAAGATCATTTTCAGCATTTGATTCCTATGTGTAGTCCCAATCATCATCATATATGCAGCAAGATCTAATCACTTATAACAACACAATCCATGGGGTCCATACAACTTAGAATAATCCATACATCATGTCTTTTTGAAATTTACCAAATTCCAGCTTGCACAATTTCGGAAAACACATAAATTAAATATCCATATGCTCTTCAAAAATTATAAAATCCGAACATGTGATAGGCAAGACATAAAGGTAACAACTCCATGAAGAACACATGCCCAAAAGAACTTCACACAAAAAGATATAGCTCACACATTACATCTTGCAAAATTCGGATAAAGTCAGATTGTACAGTTCTTGAAATATTTCAATTTAAATACCCGAAAGGCATCCAAAAATTATGAAATTTTACCAGGTGATAGTCAAGACCTTAAAGCAGATTTTTCATGAAGACATCTAGGCCAGATTCGTTCTAGATAATTTTCTATAGATGTCCGAAGCTTCTGGTCCTCATACCGAAACGTCCAGTGTACCTATGTCCGAAATATCGAGTTTTTATCTACTTATCCTTCTTCATTTTCTCTGAAATTTGGATATGCTTTACTTCAAGAGGTCCCCTACAACTTTCATGAAGGGATCTAAGTCAAATATCCAAAGAACAGCTTACATATGGGTCCATGAAGTCTCGGGTGTCCAGTACCGCGTCTCCAGATTTTCCGTCTTCAAGAGTAGGTCGATTCCCTACGCTATACTTGTTCATTTTACTTCAAATTTGAGTATGTTGGTCTTTAAGATGTGCTCTACAAGTTTCATGAAGAAGTCAAAGAGAGATTCTTGATGAAAATCAACATGCAACCACAAATCTACCATAAGGTCAGCAAAACAGTTCCAGATCTAGTGTCTCCGTAGGATGGGAGTTGGACCCCTTAAATCTTCATCATTTTGCACCAAATTTTACTATGTTGTAGTTTAAGATGTTTGCTACAACTTTCATGAAGAAATCAAAGTCAAAATCGAACTCAAAACATGCATGCAAGCTCTCACAAGATTCTGACTCAGGCGGTTCATGCGAAAACAGCAACAACACTCAAGAACAAGTCATTTTAGCTTCGGTTTCTTCCCCTGTTCACCCAAAATTCGACACTTCTACAAACATACAAGCAACACACACATGCAAGAGTAGAAATTGGATCCTAACTTGCCTCTAGATCAAGGGGAACGACGGCACACGGCGGACGAACGGGCGGCGTGCGGCGGCGACGGGCGACTCCTCCTCCTTCGCACGGTCCTCTCCCTCACTCTCTCTTCCTCTCTCTCGCAACCCTCTCTCTCTCTCACTCTCTCAAAACCAGCCACTCCCTCTCTCTGTTTCTTTTTGGTTTCTTATACACTTGCATGCATTCTCATTTTGCATGGGGGACACTTGTCCCCAAGGAGGAGACAAGTGTCTCCATTGTTGAAGACACTTGGAGGCCATGCGGCTCCTCCTCCCCCTCCATGCGTCGACAGCCCAATGGGCTTCATGGGCCGGGCCTCTTGGTCCACTTTAGGCTCAACATTCTTGGGCCTAAAGTCCAAACATAAGTGGCCCAATTTTTTTTTTTTTAAAAAGTCCATTTTTTTTTTAATAATTTACCTTTAATCCCCACTTATGTAAATACTAAATTACAATTTCATATGGCCATAAAACTTGAAATCATAAATCCATAAATTCCAATTTATAAAACACATGGCCAATGATAGGATTTTCTTTCCTATCAAATAATTATCCATTAAAAAGTTTGGCCACAAATCTCATTGCAAAATTATGGATCAAACGGCTACAATACATCTTGATGGTACTTCCATCACCTATTCGTAGACCTTAATGTAACTAGAGGTAGTCATGAATTTTGGGATGCCACAATTCTCCCCTCCTTAGAGAATTTCGTCCTCGAAATTAGACATTGCCTATGTCTCCTTAAACAAGTGAGGGTACCTTTCCCTCATTTCATTTTCACTTTCCCATGTGGCTTCCTCCGCATCATGACATCGCCAAAATATCTTAACCGATGGAATTCTCTTGGTCCTGAGAATTTGTTCCTTTCGATCCAGTACTTGCACAGGCTCTTCAATGTTCCTCACTTTCTCATCCATTTTGATGGCTTCATGATCGAGTATGTGACTAGGATCTGACTGATACTTCCTCAGCCATGCCTGTACTTTTCTGAAAGCTATTGTTATACACAAATTCTACCAGGTATAACTTTTCATCCCAACTTCCTTTAAAGTCAATGATGCAATCTCTTAACATGTCCTCTAATGCTTAGATCACTCTTTTCGTTTGTCCATCTGTAACTGAAAAGCAGTACTAAATTGAAGCTTCGTCCCTAAAGCATCTTGGAGACTTCTCCAAAAATTTGAAGTAAGCCTCGAAGCTCACTCAGACATGATAGTTACAGGAACACCATGTAAGCGTACCACTTGGCTTACATGTATATCGGCAATTTTTATCCATCGGATAATCTACGCAAACTACTAGGAAATGGGCAGACTTAGTCAAGCGATCTACTATCACCTAGATAGAGTCGTGACCACTTAATGTCCTTGATAATCCTTGCACAAAATCCATCGTCACATGATCTCATTTCCACTCTAGTATATCTAACGGTCTCAATCTAACACTCCATTTAGTCGAATCATTCCTATACCTTTGTCACCATCAATTCAAGCCTAAAACCATCAAAATCGACACCACCAATAACTCATCTGGTTCAGTCCAACAAAGACAGGTCACTACGCTTTCACCGCAACATGGATTCAAGCCTAAAATATAGCACCATTCATTCGGTTCAAATATCAATAGTCCACCAAGATTTATTCAATTCAAAGATCGGCAATCCACCAAGATAAGAACTTGTCTAGTTTACATCGAGTATATCTCATGTCTCACCTAAAGGATCGTCACTCGGACTAATCACTCATCAAATCCATAATTTGAACTTTCACTATTTCACTTTGGAAGGACTATAACCACAATTGACCATATCCACTAATTCCACCAAACCTTTTCAAACTGAGATCATCACCTAAAATTAAGAGTTGACCACCATTGATTAAACCTATTATTTCGACATATAAATCACAAATAATTTCGTGTCTCATATGACCACTCAAACTCATGACTTCCAAGATCAATCTATACATACTAGATGCCTTCATGTAATGCATCAAGACTTCCAATAAGATCCTCTAATAAGAAGTCACTACTTAACTCAAATGATCATAACTTAATCCTCAAATTCATAACTCACTCTCCATAATTCACTTCTTAAGCCTTGCTTTCAGCACTACGCTTAGATGTTGGGCATGTTCTTCAGGTCCTTTAGAATATATCGGGGTATCATCAATGAAGACAATCACAATTTGATCCAAATAAGGCCTAAATATCCTATTCATTAAATCCATGAACGAGCTAAGGCATTCGTCAATCCAAATAGCATAACTAGGAACTCGTAGTATCCAGAGCGAGTCCTAAATACGGTCTTAGGAATGTCTTCTTTCTTAATCCTGAATTGATGGTATCTTGACCTCAAATCAATTTTAGAAAAGACTGAACTTCCTTGCAACTGATCAAATCAATTATCAATTCTAGGTAATGAGTACTTACTCTTAACAATTTCATCATTCAATTGCCTATTATTGATGTACAAACACATCAACCCGTCCTTCTTTTCCACAAACAAGAGTTCTACAGGCTTAACCATGCTTTCGCTACGCCACTCTGATAAAATTATCCCAGAAACACTGCCTTCTCAGTTCCGTTCATAGTTTGGTTTATTCCTGCCCCCTTTTGCCATCCTAGAAGCCTGCCAGGAGCCGCTCCTTGTTCAGGTCCTTTAACCTCGGCGTCCACTCCCCGCCCTCATCAGATCGGGTCGTTACAGGTACACCAGCTTTCGCCTGGTTCAAACCCAAACTATACATCCATTGGAGGGTCTCGTTTCGATAGGGACTAACTTACAAAGATATTACCCACTAAGCCTATCCCATACTAAGTCTCACGGCTTTATCCTTAGCGCACGGGTAAGTACTATCTCAGGAGATCATCCATCCTAGTCCATTGCTTACGGAGCTAGTCCATTCTTATGATGACGTCAAAGTTATACATAATTATCACTATCAAGTCCATTTCTAGATCTCATTCCCTTAGGGTTATCTCACTCATCTCATAAGCTAACATGGATAACAACATGTCTTTCAGTGATGTAGAAATACGAAGAGGCACATCTAAAGATTTGGTTCCTATTTCTCACAATCATCTATATTTCTCAGACACAATTGAATGCGTGCCACTCATGTTGAATAACGCATATAACTTCTTATCCCTTTATCGAAATCGTACCTGAGATAATGTTCTTGGAAGCTTCCACTTCCTCTTGGGTGACCGCATACACCCTTCCTTGTGCTGGTGGCCTCTGTGGATTCCTTGGTGGATTCGGCCCAGCAGTACGTTGTTGCACTTGTCGCACCGAGTTGACATTCGGCTGCGACCCATCGCGTGGACAATTTCTCTTAAAGTGTCCTATTTGCCCACATCCATTACATCTTAGTTAGCTATTACAAGGTCCTGGCCCATGTTGTCTACCACATCTCTGGCAAAAATTACCCTGGTAGGGTATTCTCCCAAAAGTCGGGCCATTCCAAGTTCTTCTAGAATTTCCAAGGTTATTATTTTTCTTAGGTTCCCAAGGTGACCTTGATCGGGATAAGGTCTCTTACCCTTTCGAACATCATTAAAGGTCATCTCCTCTTAGATTCCAATTGCTCTCTCACTAACTCTTGCTCCACCAATTGTGCCCTCTCATAAATCTCATTATAATCTCTTATATTCGAGGCACTAGTTGTTTTCTAATATCAGTCCTTAATCCTTTCGGGAATCTCTTAGCCTTTTCCTCTCGATCCTCAACCAACCTAGGAGCATACCTAGACAGTTCAGAAAATATTGCCTCATATTGATCCATTGTCAGTTCCTTTTGTTCTAACTGAACAAATTCAGTGATCTTCTTGTCTTTAGCACAGTCAGAAAAATGCTTCCTATTGAAGGATCTCACAAACTCATCCCAATTCACATCAGTACCTGGTGGAAAGATCGTATCCCTCGAAGCTCTCCACCAAAACTTTGCATTTCCCTCCAGCTGGTACTCTGCCAAAACTATTTTCTCAGCATCACTGCAGTCCAACAACCGGAAAATTCGCTCCATTCCATCAATCCATTGTTCCGCCTCCTCAGAACTTCCTGTTCCACTAAACTTAGGCGGTTTCAGCTTCAGAAATTGTTCCACTAGTTCCTGAGGGCGACGTTCCACTCCGGGTTGTTGCTGCGCTTGCCTTTCCATCAAATTTCCAATATTGGCCAATGCACAGGATATTTTCCATTCGGGTTCAGCCCTTGCAGCGAGGCTTCAGCCCTCGATGGATGAGCACTTCCGGCTCTCACCATGACCTTCTGCCGGTTCCAAGCATTTGCCTCGGGAATAATCGAGACTTACTTGTCTCCATTTAAAAGCAACTACTACTAAATAAGTAACATACAACATGTTACCGGCACCTAAAGACAACTCATAAAAAAAAAAAACTACTAGGGATCTACGGTGAATACCCATCACCCGTTGTTCGAGTTAGTCAATTATTCCAGTTAGTATCCTATGGTGTGCATCATTCTATCCTCATTTCCATCTGAGGCACCTTATCACTCCCAATAAACCATAGCTCTGATACCAACCGCTGTGGCACCCCCGAAACGGCCCCCGATCCGTTAAGGTCGCCACAATGCGCTTACCTTTCACTTTCCCTAATAACATGTCACTCTGACACCATTTCGATTTCAGCGGGTCCATACAACCTAGGGGTTTACATCTTTTAGATCGGTCCCTTGCGTAGTTCATATAACGGAAGCATAACCAGCAACTCCCTTCCTTATATTAAGAAAACGATGCACACCTACTAAACATTTATAGGTAAAAGCCGAACACTTTTATTCACTTAAACCATATGGACATCATCCATCGGTACATCAAAATGCCGTAGTCTTCTATACTCAGCTATACTTCAAAAGATGACCGACATCTCCTCCAGCAGTCGTATACTTAAAGTCCATCGATCAGTGTCGGCGTCCAAAAGTTCCTTCCTTTGCTATCCTCCTCCTTCGTAGTCATACCCAACCACTTGATCCACCTACCGGTGGCGGTGGCAAGAGAGGTATCTTATCTAGTCTGAAATGTTATTCCCCAAAGGGGTGAGTACAACCACTCGGCGGGTAAAAAGATCCAATAAACCACTCAATGCATCACACAATACAATCATAACAATCATAGCATAACACATGTCATTCATGCACCCATGTGTAACCTACCTTGAAGCTATGCATATGTCATCATACCACATGTACAAACATCCTCATGTAATCATCACCATCATGTCATACATTTACCATCATGCCATAGGTGCACATACATCCATGCACTCACCATCATCATATCATACATGTACCATCATGCCATAGGTGCACATATATCCATGCACTCATCATCGTCATGTCATGCATTCAAGCATACTTACCTCGAAGCCATGTATATACCATCATACATCATCATCACAATCATAACACATACATATCATAAGGCCATGAATGATCATCATCATATCATATCATTTATGCATATCATCATCATATCTTATATACATGTCATCATGTCATAGGTGATCATCCTCATATCATGTCATATATGCATATCATCATGCCATAGATGATCATTATCATATCATGTCATATATGCATATCATCATGCCATAGGTAATCATCATCATATCATGTCATATATGCATACAATCATGCCATAGGTAATCATCATCATATCATGTCATATATGCATATCATCATGCCATAGGTAATCATCATCATATCATGTCATATATGCATAATTCAATTTCCACTTTTAACTTTCAATTCGATCACCACATCACACTTTCTCGGGACCATCAATTTTATCCCATACTTTACACTCGCACCCATCTTGGCATCGCAAGAAAACCTCCGGCATTCAGCCACTTAAGGCCACCGGGCATCCGGCACACACCTCCGGGCATCTCGCATCCCAACTAGCATCACGAGGCATCCCCCCGGCACAAACCTCCGAGGCTTCCGGAATTACGTACCGACATACCACCGGGATTCTCCCCCTGCGGAATTACGTACCGTATACCACCGGGCATCTCGAAACTCCCGAGGACCCTCCGGAATTACGCCACTAGGCCACCGGGCATCCGGCACTCCCTACCCGGGCATCCCGACACTCCCGGGGCATCGTCGGCTCACACCTCCGACGGCCTTCTCATTTATCATAGTTCACATTCACAATTATAGCCCAATTTCAACATGGCATATGTTATGATGGCAAACAAGATCATTTTCAGCATTTGATTCCTATGTGTAGTCCCAATCATCATCATATATGCAGCAAGATCTAATCACTTATAACAACACAATCCATGGGGTCCATACAACTTAGAATAGTCCATACATCATGTCTTTTTGAAATTTACCAAATTCCAGCTTGCAGAATTTCGGAAAACACATAAATTAAATATCCATATGATCCTCAAAGATTATAAAATCCGAACATGTGATAGGCAAGACATAAAGGTAACAACTCCATGAAGAACACATGCCCAAAAGAACTTCACACAAAAAGATATAGCTCACACATTATAGCTTGCAAAATTCGGATAAAGTCAGATTGCACAGTTCTTGAAATATTTCAATTTAAATACCCGAACGTCCTCCAAAAATTATGAAATTTTACCAGGTGATAGTCAAGACCCTAAAGCAGATTTTTCATGGAGACATCTAGGCTAGATTCGTTCTAGATAATTTTCTATAGACGTCCGAAGCTTCTGGTCCTCATACCGAAACGTCCAGTGTACCTATGTCCGAAATATCGAGTTTTTACCTACTTATCCTTCTTCATTTTCTCTGAAATTTGGATATGTTTTACTTCAATAGGTCCCCTACAAGTTTCATGATGGGATCTAAGTCAAATTTCCAAAGAACAGCTTACATATGGGTCCATAAAGTCTCGGGTGTCCAGTACCGCGTCTCCAGATTTTCCGTCTTCAAGAGTAGGTCGATTCCCTAGGCTATACTTGTTCATTTTACTTAAAATTTGAGTATGTTGGTCTTTAAGATGTGCTCTACAAGTTTCATGAAGAAGTCGAAGAGAGATTCTTGATGAAAATCAACATGCAACCACAAATCTACCACAAGGTCAGCAAAACAGTTCCAGATCTAATGTCTCCGTAGGATGGGAGTTGGACCCCTTAAATCTTCATCATTTTGTACCAAATTTTATTATGTTGTAGTTTAAGATGTTGGCTACAACTTTCATGAAGAAATCAAAGTCAAAATCGAACTCAAAACATGCATGCAAGCTCTCAGAAGATTCTGACTCAGGCGGTTCATGCGAAAACAGCAACAACACTCAAGAACAAGTCATTTTAGCTTCGGTTTCTTCCCCTGTTCACCCAAAATTCGACACTTCTACAAACATACAAGCAACACACACATGCAAGAGTAGAAATTGGATCCTAACTTGCCTCTAGATCAAGGGGAACGACGGCACACTGCGGACGAACGGGCGGCGTGCAGCGGCGACGGGCGACTCCTCCTCCTTCGCACGGTCCTCTCCCTCACTCTCTCGGTTCCTCTCTCTCGCAACCCTCTCTCTCTCTCTCTCACTCTCTCAAAACCAGCCACTCCCTCTCTCTTTTCTTTTTGGTTTCTTATACACTTGCATGCATTCTCATTTTGCATGGGGGACACTTGTCCCCAAGGAGGAGACAAGTGTCTCCATTGTTGAAGACACTTGGAGGAGGCCATGCGGCTCCTCCTCCCCCCTCCATGCGTCGACAGCCCAATGGGCTTCATGGGCCGGGCCTCTTGGTCCACTTTAGGCTCAACATTCTTGGGCCTAAAGTCCAAACATAAGTGGCCCAAATTTTTTTTAAAAAAAGTCCATTTTTTTTTAATAATTTACCTTTAATCCCCACTTATGTAAATACTAAATTACAATTTCATATGAACATAAAACTTGAAATCATAAATCCATAAATTCCAATTTATAAAACACATGGCCAATGATAAGATTTTCTTTCCTATCAAATAATTATCCATTAAAAGTTTGGCCACAAATCTCATTGCAAAATTATGGATCAAATGGCTACAATACATCTTGATGGTACTTCCATCACCTATTCATAGACCTTAATGTAACTAGAGGTAGTCATGAATTTTGGGATGCCACAATAACCTACATACCTGGCCTAATCCTCAGCCCATATAGCTTGACTGTCTTGGTGATATTCATGTCGCTGTAACAACAACTAATATTTTTAGAAGATTTTGCTTATGTGAGTCCACTCTAGTTAATTGTATGTTTCAGATTGGACATGTGACAAAATATGTAGAAATAGCTAGTCCTGGAATTTTGGACCACATTGTGGATGCCGTTTTGTATCTGGAAGTTGGTACCTTTAACGTTTCTTTTGTTGTATTAGCATCTCATTTTCGGTCTTCTAGAGTCAGTCATTTCATTCTTTTATTGTCATTGAAGTGATTTGAGTCCAACTTAGTAATTAAAGTTTTCTCTGCATATGATGGGTCAATCAGTTGCAGTAATCTAAAGAATCATCCACCAGCTATTTCTGTATTAATTTTGTGTCTTAGGGATTGCGACGGTTCATTTCAACAAAAAGTTTCATGTCACGATCTCGTATATTTCATTCAATAATAGCTGCGGAACTTTTCTCTTTGATGTATCAAACTTAGTTTAGGTTTGCTACATGTATGAGCTTCTTGACAAGTTAGTGCTTTGCACTATCTTATTAAAACCTCCTTGTTGATTTCTTAAGGAGAGAAGCACTCTACCTATTGTCTGCTGCGATCCTTGAAAATTTTCTTTGGGTCCACCGATGAGGTATGCATTCCACTAATGTGTTGCATTAGCACATGGACTAGAATTCATGATGTTTTCTTTGCTTTGTTTATGCAGTTTTGCGTGTCTTTGACTTGTTCTTTTGTTTGGAATGCTATATTATTGAGATATCTTTGACACGAAATCTCTGCTTTATATGTTTGCTTAGGCACACATCTAGATCATGATTACCAAAGTTGATCTCTAAAAACTTTTCCAATGATCTTGGTATGGTTGTGGATAGAAGAAAAGAAAAATGTATATGTGCTTGAAAATTGTTTAATTGATGTGGGCGACTAATAGTATTCCCATTCACTGCTGATGGGATAGTTAATCCAATAACTCATCGACAAATTCATCAAGAACAATTATCTTGGTCCCATAGGAATTAGCTTTCATTCCAGAGCAACTAGGCATGACTTGAATTTTTCTATTCCATAGATTTAAATTACCTTGTGATTCTCATGCTGCCACCACTACTCTTACTGCTTCACCTTCAGCCACTTACCATCCTCATGACCACCTCCTCCTCTTCCTCCTGTAGCAATCCACCACTCCCATCCGCAATGACTCAATCACACCCGAACTACTTCGCCGGTTTCACCACCAACCAACATATCCAGGACCGTACCAGTGAGTAATTTGTTCAATGATTAGTACGCGCTTCAACCAGTTTGATCACTTGAACACTAGTTCACATGATCCTATATTAAGTATCGAATATTTTATCTTCAAGTTGAAGCACATGGGAGGAGATGGTAGAGAAGTGCGCGCATATACTTGAGATAAGGGTAGTGTTGCGTCCGAGGTCCAAGTCTTTGCTGGAGCAATTTTACTTCTTTGGCTTAATTACTTCTCAGAAAATATATACATTAATAAGCATCGAGAAGGGACCATTGCATGGAGTGGTGGTGGGTGGCATAGTGAGTCCACAAGCAGGTCCCTGGATTGGATTGTTGCAAGTGCAATTTTGCATTTTAGGTGCATTTCTTTATTATTATTGCATTTGCATTGGGCTGGTGACGGATGTGTTTGATTTGGTGGTTCTGAGCTTTAAATTGATAGGTCGAACTAAGCCCACGAAGAAAGCAAATTGGCCCAAGCCTGTATCCTCGATGAGATATTACGGACTCATCTTTACGAGATTTTAAATTTTAAAAAAAAAATCCTATTGCAATTTTCAAAAATCGATAGAGAATATTCATTTTTTGCAAATGAAATCTAGAAGAGATGTGGAAAATAAAAAAGTAATATTACATGCGAAAAAGAAATCTTCGCGGATGTTGATTTCAAAAGGAAATTAAAACTCTAATCTTTGGCCTATAAAAAACTGTTCGCGTAGGGTTTTGGGGGCCACACATTGAATATACAGCCACATAAGGGGCTCTCTTTTTGATGACCTCGTAGGGTCTTTTTTACTCGGTGGGAAATTTCGCGAAAGGAAAAGGAGCAGTCCCTCTCTCGTCCATTAAAAGCAAAAAAAGAAGCCGAAACGAATTGTTTTTCTTTTCTTAAGAAAACTGCAGCAAGGGTCAAAGTCAAGCAGCGGAGAGAGACAGACGTGAGGAGACGTGAGGTAGAGAGAGGAAAAGGAAAAAAAGAAAAAGAAAGAGAAAACCAAAAGGAGAGGAGAAAGAAGGAGTCGGTCAGCAAGCCCTCCTTGCCGACCCCCTGCACAGCACTGTCGCGCCCCTCGTCGGCCACCGCCGCACCACCTGTAGCCCCTCGCTGCAGCATCGCTCGCCCGTCCGCGATGCTTGTAGCCCATACCTTGCAACTCCCCAGTTGCGAGAGCCGCGAGCGCCGCTCCGCCCGCCACCAACGACGCCTACAACTCCACTCCCGACGCCGCTGCTTCCCACCGCAGCTCCTGCGGCCAGCCCTGAAAGAGACACCAACGGCCAAGCTCCTCGCTAAGCTCTATGCACTGCGGCTGACCCGCGACCAGAACCGAGCTCGAGCCGGTCGCCGCACCTCTGAAGCCGCAACCTGCAGATCCCGTGACCGCCTCCACTCCGAGCACCGCTGCTGCGCCGCCAGCCATCGCTGCGCCTCGCCAAGACGCCTCTTCCCATTCGCTCGCCATTCTAGCAGACCGACCTTGCTGTGTCTCTGCCCCCCAGTCGCAACACTGCTGCTGCTGCCCCTCAACTCATCCGTCTACGCCCCTTGCTCGAGCCGGCCGCCACACCACAGCGATCAGTGAGCCCAACACATGTTGCTCGTGCCAACCTACGACGACCCGCCGCGCCCTACTGCTGTGCCTCTTGCTACCCTCCTCCCGACTGCCGCTGCGTCTCCGAGCGAACCCCCTCTACTGCCAAGTTGCTCTCTGCTACCTCTGCTCGAGTCCCCGAGCGTCGACACCACTGCCTATGCTCCACTTGTGCCTTGCAGTAGCCGTGCCTTCGCTCGCCATCTCCGAGCACCACTGCTGCTGTGATTTGGTGCCACAAGCTTCAGCACTCGCCGTTCCGCCCCGGCCGTGACCTTGCGGCGCCTGCGCTCGAGCCCGAGCAAAGCTGCTGCCGCTCCGTCTCTTTCCTCCCCTGTTCACTGCTAGTTCACCTTTACCGGTCCTCTCGCCGAAGCTCCGACGATCGCAACCTCCAACCGACGGCAACCCACCACCTTAGCCGCCGTCCCTAGCCGTGTCGAGCCTCAATCGTGGTCCATTCTACCGTTCGGATTTTTGTAAAAAAATTCAAATTTAGGTATATTTATTTTATTTTATTAGGTAGATTTATTTTATTGTATTTTAGTTTTTGATATTTTGTTTACTCTATTTGAAATATTTCTCGATGCGTAATTGAAATTCCCGACGTACCACTTAATTTGCAAACGCACATGATTTTTTACTCCATTTGTAAGGTTTTAGATGGAATAATTAATCACGATGGAATAAAATTGATATCTTGATTTTTAAGGCTTTAGATCAATTTATTGATTTTATTAGCGAAATAATCAGGTTTGAGTACATATCATTCTCAAATTCGCACAATGGATAATATCTTTTATTACCATGGATGATTCAATGTTTATCTTTTAATTTTTTTATTTATTTCAAAAATACAAAATATTGCATTTGCATATCATGTAAATTAGAATTGATTTCCTAGATAAAGTTGCATGATAGAATAGTTTTTTTTTTTTTTAATTGCATGTAGTATCTAGGTTAGATAAATTTTTTTTTTTTTTTGGATTGAATTGCATGACGAGATAATTTTCTAGATTAAGATAGGATTCAGATTGGCCTATTCCTAACTTAAATTAGATAATATCTCGCTTTAGTTAAATTTTTAATATTTTAGCAATTTTAATTATGAATTTTCATAAAAAATACAATATAAAAATAAAAATCATGCGCATGTCATATAAATTAGGTTCATGAAATGCACGTCATTTAGTGATTGTTGCTAGGTTCATTTAATTAGGAATTGATCGTCATTAGAATTAGGTCATCTTTTTTTTTTTGGTTAGTCTTACTCTATTCCTATTCTACACTCACTCTCGGACTTTTGCCACACGCCTCTTGCGGGCGTGGGAGTCGAAACCCACTCTTAAAACTTACGCGTCCCCACCCCAGCCCCCCGAGAAGGTGGGTTAATTTAGATTGCGTATTTAACCATTGGATGATCTTAATTTCGAATGTCTTGGAAAATCCAAAAAATTGTCTTGGAGTAAATCAATTTCATTCTTTAGGATAGACTGTATGCTTATATTTTATTTATGTCATATAGCTTAGGTCATATTGTCATGCCGTATCATTTCATGTTAGATTAATAGCATTGCATTGCATATAGATTAAATTCTCATTAAATAAGTGAAAACAAAAATTAAGTGATTGCGTGTTAATTAGAAATCATATCTAGGACTATTGATGTGAATTCTGATCTAACAAAGCAGATGCTTTTGTTGCTATGAGGTAAGTTCTGCATTTTTTTTTATTTGCTTTCTTGAGTGTTAAATTAGTGGTTTGATTAGGTCGCGACACTTACAGACTACCAACACTTCCTATCGCTCCCTTTTGATGTTGCATTGCTCAAAGCTAACCTATTGAACATGATTTAATGAGTGTTGAACTGGATTTGATGGTACATCTCTCACAAGAGATGTTTTATCAAGGCTATTTGAATGAAGGAGAATAAGAGATCAATTTTGGCAATCGACATCAATTATAACCTATATTTTAGTCGATTAGGAGGATGAACCAACATATAATGATTTGTCCAATTTTGTTAGAATCTTGAAGTGATGACTCAAGTTCATTACCCTAAGTATGCATTTCTATTTGTTGATACCTAAATTTTGGCGACTTGTTTAGTCATTTATCACATTAAAAATCAGGGATTGATTTTAACCCCTAAAAAAATTAATTAATTGCATAGCATGTAGTTTTAGGTACTTTTATTTTTAATTTGCATTTACGGTGGGCCGGTGACAAATGGGTTCGAATTGATAGTTCAGAATTTTAATTTCATAAGTTGGGCTAAGCCCATGAAGGGAGTAAATCGGCCCAAGCCCGTATCCTAGGGGAGATTTTACGGATTTATCTTTGTAAGATTCCAATTCATAAAAAAATATTGCATTCCGAAAGGAAAATATTGCGTTTGGAAAAGCAAATATTGCATTTGGAAAAGAAATCTTCATGGATATCGATTTGGAAAAGTTAAAACCCTAATCCGTGGTCTATAAATAAGTTAAAACGCCTAGGATTTTAGGGGTGGCCACACATTTTTTTTTTGCCGAAGGATAATAATTTCATTACTAGCCCATAAAAGGGGCTCCATTAGATGGAAAGTCTATACATAATATAGAAATTAGAGGCTGAGGAGGAAATAAAACCTAGTTAGTAGGAAGAGAGTTGGCTCGGTGGGCTTTGACGACCCAATCCACGGCCTTGTTGTTTTCTCTTGGTTCGTAGAGGACCGAAACTTCGCTAAGCTGGGTCATAAGTCTTTTACAATCATCTACTATTGATAGGGCTGGCCAAGGTGGCTTAGCCCGGCCCGATAAGCTCTCCACCAAAGATAAGTTATCAAATGATATGCACACCTTCAGATCACTACCTTTGAAGACTTGCAGCTGGAGTCCCGCACGAGCAGATCTGCTTTCCTTTACCCTCAGCAAGACTTCTCTAAGAGCTAGGCATTTGGCCATCACAACCGTTGAGGCTTGGATTTTTTTTGCGAAGATTTGCGAATCCTTCAACGAGAACACCAGCAACGTTTCTGCAAACTCCGGCTACTGATCCCACAAGCTTGGATCTGCACCGAGAGGCGTCAATATTCCACTTCAGCTCTTGTGGACCAGGTAAGACTCATTTCGTCAGGATCTCTGAATTGGTTTACAGCCATTTGCTTCAGCTTACTCCTTTGTTTGCCCTTTTCGTGTAGAGATCATCAACTGTTCGAGCTTCTGTTTTGGTGGTAAGCTGGTCGGGCTTCCTTCCTTGAAAGATCATTGCGTTACAAGCCTTCCAAATCTGCCAAAGTATACCGACGAAAAAGGTTTGTGCGTATGGATAAGCTCTTGAGATAAGATGTTCGAAGACCCATTTGTCCATGCGAGTTATCTTTGTTGGAGAAGTATCGGCTTCGAGCTCACGGTCTGACCATAGCCTTTCTGTCTATTCGCATAGGAGAAATAGGTGCTCGATTGTCTCCGGTGCTCTGCCGCAAATCTGACAAGTTGGCTCAGGTATCATTTGTCGTTTGTACAAGTTTTCTTTTCTTGGGAGAGAGTTGTTGCATATCTACCATAGAAGGAACCGAATTTTTGGGTAAGTCGGGAGTTTCCATATCTCACTCCATAGTGCTTTTGGAACCTAGTAGGAGGAGGATGGAGTGTTTTTGGTGGATAGGTCGTCTCTAATGTGTAGTCGGTTATAGCTGCTTTTGACGGTGTAGGAACCCGAGCTATTTGCTGTCCATTTACAAGCTTATCTGAGTTGGGATGCAGGTTGAGAGGCTGCGCAATAATTTCTTTCACAACATTTTCATCAAATAGTTCAGTTACTCTGCTTATATTCCAAGCCTTATTGTCATGATCAATTAAATCAGCCACCATTCTTGGATCATCCCTATTAGCTGGGCCTATAAGTTTCCCAGAGGAAAGCCAAACATCTTATCTGATTCTTATTGATCGTCCATCTCCAACTTCCCATTTAGTGGCTGTTTCGATCGTGTCTCTCCCCACCAGTAGGCTTTGCCATCCCTATGAAGGCCAGATACCTTTCTTTGGTGTCTAGAGATCACCTCTTGGGTAATAAATACTTTTAAGAACTTTGCACCATAAGGCGTTCAGTTGTTGGAGTATTCTCTAGGCCTGCTTCCCTAACATAGCTTTGTTAAAATCCACCAAGTCTTTAAAGCCTAGGCCACCACAGTCCTTCCTCATTTTCAGGTCTTCCCATTTCTTCCTATGGACTACTCTTCTAGCATAATTCTGTTTCCACCAAAAGGAGGCTATTCGCTTCTCAATAGCATGACAAATGGAATTTGGAATCTTGAAAATGGACATAGCATATTGGGGTATGGCTTGAATGACAATTTTAATGAGGACTTCTTTGCCTGCCTTGGAGATCAACCTTTCTTTCCACCCTTCAAGTTTCCTTTCAACTTTAGCAAGTATCCAAGCAAACACTTGTTTTTTTGTTTGGCCCCAATTGGATGAAATTCCCAGATATTTCCCTAAATTTTCAGAAATAGGGACTCTCAATTCAACAACTATATTCCTTTTAAGGTTCTGAGGGCAATCTCTCCCAAAGAAAAGACCTGATTTATTAAGGTTTATGGCTTGTCTAGACACAAAACAATACTGGTTTTGGATATTTGCAACATTTTGAGCTTCTAGTATCGTTCCTTTTAGGAAAAATATTGCATCATCATCAAAGAGGAGATGTGAGAGGGTTAGGCATGTGGGGTTTAGGCATATACCTTTGATACTTCCATCTTGTACAACTTTTCTCATAAGAGTCGAGAGGGAGTTGGCCATGATTATGAATAGATAGGGGGAAAGGGGATCCCCTTGCCAGATACCTCTAGTGGGCCTAAAGTCAGCTGAAGGTTCCCCATTGATTAGTATGCTGAAAGACACCGATGAAATGCAATGTTTAATCCATTTAACCCATATCTCATGGAAATCGAACCTCGACATGTAGTCACATAGAAAGTCTCATTCAACTCTATCATATGCTTTTGCATGTCTAATTTTAATATGGCTTGAAACTTGCGCTTCCTCCTTCTCACCCTTAGTTGATGAATCACCTCTTGGACGATAAGTATATTATCTTGGATCTGCCGATTACTGATAAAAGCTGTTTGCTCATCAGAGACTATATTTGGCAACCATGGTTTCAACCTATTAGCCAACACCTTAGCAATAATCATATAACTGAAATTACAAAGGCTTATAGGTTTGAATTGGGTAATGTTCTCAGGGTTTGTTACTGTAGGGATGAGAGTTATGTGGGTTCTATTAAGCTCTGATTCAAACGTACCTTGGCTGAAAAAAGATTGCACCATGCTGAATATGTCATCATTGATGATAGGCCAATGGTTTTGATAAAATAAGCCATTTAAACCATCCGGTCTCAGTGCCTTGGTTGCCCCCAAAGTAAATACAACTTCTTTAACTTCCTCTTTTGTGACCGGTCTGGTCAAGTATGCATTTATCTCCTCGGTGACCACTACTGTACATTGATCTAATACAGGTTGATAGTTCCGAGCTCCCACTGAGATAGACAAAGATTGATAGAAGCTGCAAATATGATGACTAAGAGTCTGGGGATCCTTGCACCAGGTTTGATCATCAATTCGCAGCATAGATATCTTATTTCTTTGTCTTCTTTGAACTGTTGTTGCATGAAAATACTTGGTATTTTTTATCCCCCCACTTCAGCCAATCAATTCTAGACTTCATACACCAGTACATCTCTTCTTGCCTCCACAATTCTTCGATTTTCCGGACAATGTTGCTGATTTCCTGTCTATTTTGGTCCCTATTTGTTGTATTTGTTAACTTCACAAGTTGGAATTTAAGGGGAATGATCTGTTTTTGGGCATTTTGAAACTTCTTCCTACTCCACTTATGTAGTTCCTCAGCAACTAGGCTTATTTTATTAGTAAGGCTTCTTCTAGTGGGTCTATTTCCAAACCAAACTCGCTTCATCACCTCCTCACACTTAGGGTCTTCAAGCCAAACCGGTTCAAATCTAAACATTTTCTTGCTTTTCTTCTCCTTTTGGTGTAGGGATAGAATAATTGGGCTATGATCCGAACCAATCGTCGGTAGGGCAAAAGCCATCACATTTGGATATAATACTCTCCACTCCATATTACATAATGCCCTGTCTAACCTCTTCTTTACTAATGCGCTGCCTTCTCTATTATTTGACCAGGTATACACGCAGCCCCTACTCTCAATATCCATCAAGGAACAGTCATCGATAAATCCCCGGAAGGCTACAATTTTGTAGCGGTCCACCTCTCTACACCCTGCCTTTTCCCAATGGTATAATATTTCGTTGAAATCCCCTATGCATAACCATGGGAGTGGATTGTGATAGTTGCTGTCTTTTACATCTCTTAATAGCCTTAGTCGCTCTTGAAATTTCGTTGATGCATGCAAAAAAGATATCCGCATCAGGTCTCCTCTATGAAGGTCCGTGCATCTTATATTAATGAGTTCCCCAGAGCTTCCTTCCAATTCCACCTTGACCTCTTCATCCCACATTATTGCTAGACCTCCTACTATACCAACTGGCTCGATGGTAAACAAATATTTGAACCGATTCCTTTCCCTCACTCTCTCTAGAACATTGTTTTTGTTTTTTGTCTCCGTGAGTAAAACCAGGTTGGGCCTCTCTTGAGCGACTAAGGCTCTTAGTTGTTGAACTATCAAGGGGGTGCCCAACCCTTGACAGTTCCAGCTCAATATCTTCATGTATCCTGTGGTGCCTTATTAGGGCTAGCCACCATAGCCCATGTACTCACCCCTTCCCAAGATTGAATTGGGGCATCCGGAAGTTCTTTCTCATCCACCACAAACTCCTGTGTAGTTTTCTTCTCATAGGGACTGGCCCGTTTTTGTTTTTTTGCCACAGGAGTTTTATAGATTGCCTTGCCTTTCTTGGTTTTCTGTGATTGTATCTCATTCCTTATCGAAGGAGGAAGAGGTAAATAGGTGTTGTTCTAAGCTTTCCCCCCTGATTTTACTCATTTTCTCTACCTTTTCATGCTGTACAGGAACAATTGCCATGATATTTGGTTCATCTTTAGCTGTTCTTAGTGGAGTTTCAGTCGCCTCTGTTTGAATTTCCATTACCACTTCTTCATCGGATACAGAGAGTTCAAGTTAACCATAAAATGTCTTCCAATAAGGACTAACTTAACGGACTTCCGCCTTTAGCCACGAACCAAACCGACCTGGTTGATCCTGAGCAAGTCCGATTTCTTCATAAGATATTTCAGTACAGAAGTTGGGGTAATGCCCCATTCGACCACAATAATAGCAGGAGTGATGAAGTCTTTCATACTTATAATCTATCCACCACTTTTTATCTCCATAATTAATCACAGATCCTGTTTTGAGCGGGCTGAATAGGTTGAGCAACACTTTAGCTTTACCATTTTTCCTGGAGTTGTTGCTTCTTGCTTCAATTTTGATCTCCTCAAGTTTCCCCAATCTAGAGGATATAAGGTAAATGGCATCTTTAGTGACACAGGCTCGTGGGAGGCCTATAAAGTGTACCCAAAACGCATAGTGTGTGAATTCATAACAGTGCTTAGGTATGTTTGGGTCTCCTTCTTTGAGTACTAACAAATTACTCGCGAAGGACCACGGTCCCGAATCTAATATCCTCCGTTTATCTTCACTTGATTGGAATATGAATGAGAAAAAGTCTGGTTTGATTATCTTGCACTTAACAGAATCTGTTTTCCAAGCTCGTTTCATGGTATTAGTAAAAGCTTGGAAATTGACATTGGGCTTTGAAAACAGCTTACCATACAAAGTTAATTCATTTTCCTTTTTTTCTTCTTCTGGTATGTCATCCCCTAGGTTAGTGATGTCCTCTTCAGACCACAGATCTCCCATACGTCGACAAAGTGCAGCCAATTTGAGCTGATTGTTCTCTCTCTCATTCATTTTCTCCCCCCTGTTTTTGTGTTGATCAAGTACTATAGATGATGATTGTGGAATGAAGGGAGCTCTGGTTATGGTGAGCAAATCAAGGGGTTGATGATGCAATATGGATCGATTATTCACTTCAAGATAAAACTAGACGAGGGTTCTACCATAAGGCATAACACAGGCCTTAGAATCTAAACATAGAAGCTGCAGATGATAGTGTTACTCATCATGAAGCTTCTTGGCCATAAAAACCCTAGAGAGCGACGTTGTTACCTTGGTTTGGAGAAATAAAAAAAAGTAGTGCAGCTTTGTTCTGGAGAAAGCGAATAAGCCTAGTTGAACTACTAGCCATTTGGCACTGAGGCCCCATGGAGATACAAAATATGGATCGGGGTTCCACTCTGCGCCTGAATGCCTCGTGTCGGGAGGGCCAAGAGAACCAGCGACTCTGTAACTTCTTTAGCAACGGGACGCCATGGAGAAGGAAGATCGGGAATGGTGTTCTAATCGGGCGGGAAGAGCTTGAAATCTGCCATGGGTTTCAGATTTAGGGTTTGGAAATTTTGGGGATTGTTGAAAAGGATTAGCTATCACCAAGAGGGATAGAGGAAGAACTCAACCCATGCTAAGAGAGAGAGCAGTGATTTGAATATGTCTAATTCATGCGTATTCGAAAGTGAATACACATATTAAATACACGACCATTGAGAGAAAAAGAAAAAACTCTTTCGTTGGGAGGAGGCAAAAAAAAAAAAAGTTTCTTGTCGTTTGGGAACTCTTTCATTCAATCTTTTTGTTGAAATGTCAAAAAGAAAAGAAAGAAAAAGTGAGAGAGAAGAGACGTGAGTGCAAAGAGAAAAGTGAGAGGGAGAGGAAGTGTTGTAGGCCGGCAGAAGAGAGAGAAAAAAAGTAAAAGAGAAAAAGCAAGAAAAGAAAAAAAGAAATAGGGAAAAGAAGAAGAGGGCTTCTTCTTCGTGCAGCGCTGCCCGGTCCCCCTGCTGCCCCTCGCCGGAAGCTCCAAGCGCCGGTGTTTCACTTCGCCAGCACCACCGCTCACCTGCAAGCTTTGTGCACCGACACCTGAGTCGCTCCCACTCTGCTCCACCTCGCTAGAAGCCGATACCGCCGTGTGACCCAACGTCTGTAGCCTGCGAGATCCTAGTGAAGCCGCTGCTGCCCCACTCTGTCCGCAATTTGTTCGCCCGACGCCGCTGCTTCCCACCGCAACTCTTGCGACACCAGCGGCCGAGCTCCTTGCTGACCCCCTTTTGCACTCGCCATCGCCGATGTCTGTCTATGCCTCTGCTGCAGTTTCGATCCGCCCGCTCGAGTACCCCGACACCGTCAAATCTGTGCTGGTTGCCGCCTCACTCGCCGTCTCTAAGCACCACCGCTGCTTCGCGCCCCTGAAGTCACGACATTGCCTCTGCCGACCCTGCCTTTGCCTACATCTGCCGTGCCGGAACACGACCTCGAGTCACCGCGTGTTTGCGCGTCGCCATTGCTGCAATCCGATCGACCCACTCCACCAGCAACGACGTGTCTGCCACTGTTGCTCCCTGATGCCAGCAGATCTGGGCAAGTCGCTGCTCCACTGCTACGCGAGATCCCGCACTAGCTTGCGCTTCCTCCATTGTGCTGACCCTCGCCCCCTGCAGCGCCTCTGTCCACGACCGCCCGGCGTCCGACACCCCTCCTCCTAGCTGCACCGCCCCTTTGCCCACTGGTCGTAGCTACTGCTGTGGCACCCCCGAAACTGCTAAGGTCGCCACAGATACCAATCGCTGTACCTATTGCATACTGGTTACTTGTTGTTTAAAAAAAGGGGAGTTTTAAAGAAGAACCAATGTTCACGGGCATTTTTTTTTTTGAAGAGAATTTAGCGCAGCTCATAGCGGAAATTAGAGGCGAGTCTCACTATCCCTCTACTCTCTTAGTGATGATACAATGCACACCGACTACACATTGAAGGAAAACATAAAGCCAAACCACTTTTATTTACATTTTCAGGATGGACATCTTGGGTCGGTATAAACAAAAAAGAAACCAGGACTTTTCACTACGATTGGCTACATCTCAAAAGAGATCATCGACCCCCTATATCGAACGTGTAAAACCTTCCATCTACAAGTGTCGGCTCCCTCTCCAAAAAGTGTCAACTCCCTCTCCTCCCGCGGGCCATCACACCCATCCAGGTGCATCAGGCGGTGGCAGTGGCAACAATCCCAGCATCACCCCGTCACGTCGGACATGGACGGACAGGAACTCCTAGATGACGGGGCCCCCAGCCAGGCCCACATCATACATCACCAGCACCCGCACTCGTATGAACACCAACCTAGGGATGGTGACACATTCGTGCTCCATGCACTTGACCTCCACATCCGAGGGAAGGCTAAAAGTACCGTGGTGAGACTGGAGGGAGAGGCATCTCTCTAATCTGAAATGTTAGTCCCCGAAGGGGTGAGTACAACCACTCAGCAAGTAAAAGATCCATTACACTACTCAATGCATTAAACAGAGCAATCATGTCAACATAGAGTACATATATATCAATCATGTCTCACCTTTTTGGTCATGCACATTACATCATACAATCATGTATACCTGTCACCATACCATGCGCACCTATCACCATGCACTTATACATGTTACATCATACAGTCATGCATACATGTCACCATACCATGTGCACATATCACCATGCACTTATACATGTTACATCATACAATCATGCATACATGTCACCATACCATGTGCACATATCACCACATTATGCATGATTCAATTTCAACTCATGTTTTCCAATTTCATCGCCACATTTTTCTTTCCAGGGACCAGTAATTTCATCCCACATTTTATCGCTCGCACCCAACCTGGCATAACGAGGAACCTCCGGCACACACCTCCGAGCGTCTCGAAACTCCCGAGGACATCCGGCACACACCTCCGGGCATCCGGCACACACACTTCGGGCATCCCGACACTCCCGGGGCATCGTCGGCTCACACCTCCGACCGATCCTCTTTTCAATGCATATTCTCATACATCTCATTTCCAATTTCACATTTGATATTACAATACAAATAATTGGAATCACCCTTTTGAAATCATGTAATATGTGTTGGGAAAATGTCATTTGATGCAATGGTTTAAAAGAAATCTTTCTTTGAGTTCATGAAAATTCATCATTTCTTTAATGTCATATGAAATGCATGAATGTCATCACACCATTGCATGAGTAATAATCCAAAATATCATGATTCACACAACAATTTCAATAATCCAGTGAATAACAAAATTTCCAGCTAAATCAGAATACGTACAATCCGTATATCACAAGAAAAGGATGTTTTAGCCTTATTCATCCATAGTTTTTGAAACATTTATGGTTAAATGCCCAAATGACCTTCCAAAATTTGCAAACGAGACATAGATAGAGACATTTCATGAAGAACACTTTCCCAAAAAGATTTGTACAGAAGAGTATAGACCATGCATTTCAATATCATCAAGTTCGAGTAGACAGATTGCACAGTTTTCAAAACACATTCGATTAAATATGCAAATAACCTTCAAAAATCACGAAATTTAACTATGTTGTATTCAAGACATAGATGAAGATATCTTATGCAGAACATTTTTCCAAAAGAGGTTCGTACAGAATAGTATAGGCCATGAATTTCAACGTCATCAAGTCCGAATAGACAGATTGCACAGTTTTCAAAACACATTTGATTATATATGCAAATGACCTTCAAAAATCACGAAACTTAACTATGTTGTAGTCAAGACATAGATGAAGATATATTATGCAGAAAATTTTTCCAAAAGAGGTTCGTACAAAATAGTATAGGCCATGCATTTCAACGTCATCAAGTCCGAGTAGACAGATTGCACAGTTTTCAAAACACATTCGATTATATATGCAAATGACCTTCAAAAATCACGAAATTTATCTATGTTGTATTCAAGAAATAGATGAAGATATCTTATGCAGAAAATTTTTCCAAAAGAGGTTCGTACAGAATATTATAGGCCATGCATTTCAACATCATCAAGTCCAAGTAGACAGATTGCACAGTTTTCAGAACACATTCGATTAAATATGTAAATGACCTGCAAAAATCACGAAATTTAACTATGTTGTAGTCAAGACATAGATGAAGACATTTCATGAAGACATTTAAGTCAGATTGGCTCTGGATAATTAACTACAAATGGTTAAAACTTCTGTTCCTAGCACCCAAATTCCCAGATCTGACCCTCTCCGAAAAAACACGATTTTGCCTACCTCTCCTCATTCATTTCTTCCAAATGTTTGATATGTTATACCTTATGATGTTCTTAACAACTTTTGTTCAGAAGTCGAGGTGAGATATCCACTAAAAGGCCACATGCAAGTCGAAATCCTACAAATGGACAGACTGGTTTTCAAAGAAAACAGCATGCATAGCCAACAATTTCCTCCCCCTAGCTTCGAGATCTCCTCACTTCCACCCCATTTGACATTCACAATCAACATGCACTCATCTCAGCTAGCCAAAGAGTAGAGAAACGGACTCTACTTGCCTCAACTCAAGCTCAAATAGCACAAAGACGGCGGCAAGGCGGCGAACGGTGGACGGTCCTTCTCCTTCTTCCTCTTTGCACGCACGGCCACCCCCTTTCTCTTCTTCCTTTCTTTCCTTCCTTTCTCTCTTTCTCTCCTCTCTTTCACTCTCTCTCGGACGACACTCTCTCTCTCCCCCTCTTTCTTGCCAAAACCGACCCCTAATCCCCCTAATTTCTCTTCTGCATTCATTAGCAATCATTGATTGCATGCAATCCGCCCAAAAGGGCCTACGGGGGCAGCCACACTTGGCTGAAACTCCTTGCCACTTGGCAACACACATGCAAGGTGAAGGGGCTTCGAAAATGGGCCGGTCTTGGGCCATCCATGGGTCGGTCGAACAGGGGGGTTGCGTGAGCTGGTTGGGCAATCCTTGGGCCTAAAATCAGCCCACCCTCTCCTATTCTTATTCCCTTTTTAAACCTTATTAGAAAAAGCACCTAAGTTTATCATATAAGATCACAAAACTTAGCATTTTAAATCAATAAAACCTCACTCATAAAGTGCACCACCAAGAACAATATTTCCATATCAATTGCACCTTAATAAAACCCTTGTGTCACTTGTAGACATATCCCCATTCAAACAATTCTCCAAATTTAAAGCTCGGTCCTAAATTAATCAAAATTCATTGATTTGAAGGCAAATACAGAAACAAATGGCACTTCCATTACCTAATCAGGGTTCATGAGAGTTTAGGATGCCGCAATTGTCCCCTCCTTAGAGAATTTCGTCCTCGAAATTAGACATCGCTTACGCCTCTTGAAACAAGTAGGGGTACTTCTCCCTCATCTAATCTTCACTCTCCCATGTGGCTTCCTCCATATCGTGATGTCGCCATAATATCTTAACCAAAGGAATCGTTTTGGTTCTAAGGACTTGTTCCTTTTTGTCCAGCACTTGCACCGGCTCTTCAATGTACCGCACCTTCTCGTCCACTTTGATGGCTTCATGATCGAGTATGTGACCAGGATCTGGCTGATACTTTCTTAGCATCGATACATGAAACACATCATGTAAATTTCCTAGATTAGGAGGCAGCGCCAGACGATAAGCTGCATCTCCTATTCGTTCAAGTATCTCAAAAGGTCCAACAAATCTGGAACCCAATTTTCCTTTTGTTCCGAAATGAGATACTTCCTTTAATGGAGATACTTTAAGAAATACATGATCTCCCACACTAAACTCCAGGGGCCTTCTACGCCTATCTGCATAGCCTTTTTGCCTACTCTCGGCTGTTTTAAGTCTTTTCCTGATAATCTCAACAGCTTCAGTGGTAACTTGTACCAATTCAGGTTCTGTCAATCTTCTTTCACCTACTTCATCCCAACAAACAGGGGTCCTGCATCTTCTCCTGTATAACGCTTCGTATGGGGCCATGCCTATACTTTTCTGAAAACTATTGTTATAAACAAACTCTATCAAATGCAAATTCTCATCCCATCTTCCACTAAAGTCAATAATACAGGCTCTCAGCATATCTTCCAGAGTCTGTATCACTCTCTTTGTTTGTCCATCTGTTTGAGGGTGATAAGCAGTACTAAATTGAAGCTTTGTCCTTAAAGCATTTTGCAAACTCTGCCAAAAGTTCGAGGTAAACCTAGAGTCTCTATCCGAGGTGATTGTTACAGGTATACCATGTAAGCATATTATCTAGCTTACATAAATCTCAGCAAGTCGATTCATTGAATAGTTCATACGGACTGCTAAGAAATGGGCAAACTTATTTAAACGATCCACTATCACCCAAATTGAATCGTGACCACTTGATGTCCTTGGCAGTCCTTGCACAAAATCCATTATTACATGTTCCCATTTCCACTCTGGTATGTCTAACGGCCTCAGAAGTCCTGTAGGTTTGCGATGTTCCGCCTTCACTTGTTGGCACGTCAAACATTGAGAAACATACTTAGCTGTATCTGCTTTCATACCATTCCACCAAAATTGCTGGCGCAAATTTCTGTACATCTTTGTACTACCTGGATGAATACTGTATTTACTCTTATGTGCCTCCGACAGAATTTCCTTCTTCACTTCTTTGTTGTCAGGAACACAGAGTCGTGCTTGACATCTTACCACTCCATCTCCAGAAACTTGAAATTCTAGTCTTTTCCCTAAAGACACTGCCTCTTTTACTTTCATAATCTTTGGGTCAGACTTTTGCAGGGTCTTAACTTTTGGAATAATTTCCGATTCAATCCTTAATGCTCTAAGCATACCAGTAAGACCATCCACTTTTAATTTAAATTCCGAGTCTGCTACGGACTTTAACAGATTCCATTCTGCCATTCTTAAACTGGCCATCTCCATAGCCGACTTACGACTAAGAGCATCTGCTACCTTGTTCACCTTCCCTGGATGAAATCGTATCTCATAATCATAATCCTTTAACAACTCTATCCACCTCCTTTGTCTCATGTTTAGCTCCTTTTGTGAGAACAGATATTTCAGGCTCTTATGATCTGTATAAATCTCAAACTTTTCCCCATATAAATAATGTCTCCATATCTTCAAGGCGAACACTATAGTTGCCAATTCTAGATCATGCGTTGGGTAGTTCAGTTCATGGGGTTTCAGTTGCCCAGATGCGTAGGCTATGACTTTACCATGCTGCATCAAAACACATCCCAATCCTTTGTGAGATGCATCACTATATATTGTAAAACCATCGGGTTTAGATGGTATAGTCAAGCTTGGGGCCGTGGTTAACTTCCTTTTAAGTTCTTGAAAGCTCCTTTCACATTCCCCACTCCAATCAAATTTCGCGTTCTTTCGAGTTAATTTGGTTAAGGGGCCTGCCAATCGTGAAAACCCTTCAATAAACCTTCAATAATAACCGGCCAGTCCTAGGAAACTCCATCTTTCAGTGGGTGTGGTCGGTCTTGGCCAATTTATTACCATCTCAACTTTTGCCGGATCTACTGCAATTCCTCCTCTTGACACCACGTGTCCTAAAAATATTATCCGGTCCAACCAAAATTCACACTTGCTGAATTTGGCATATAACTTGTGATCCCTTAGAGTTTGCAAAACCAACCTCAAGTGTTGTTCATGTTCCTTTGGCCCTTTCGAATAAACCAGGATATCGTCGATAAAAACAATCACAAACTAATCTAAATACAGTTTAAACACCCTATTCATTAGATCCATAAATGCAGCTGGTGCATTTGTCAATCCAAATGGCATGACAAGGAACTCGTAATGTCCATAACGTGTCCTAAATGCAGTCTTAGGAATGTGTTCTTTCTTAATTCTTAGCTAATGGTACCCTGACCTTAAGTCGATCTTAGAGAGGACCGAACTTCCCTGGAGTTGGTCGAATAGGTCATCAATTCTAGGCAAGGGATACTTATTTTTAACGGTCACTTGATTCAGTTGTCTATAGTCAATGCACAAGCGCATCGACCCATCTTTCTTTTTCACAAATAGAACTGGTGCACCCCAAGGTGAAGCACTTGGCCTAATGAATCCCTTGTCAAGCAACTCCTGTAGTTGCACTTTCAACTCCTTTAATTCCATTAAAGCCATCTTGTAAGGGGCTTTTGATATTGGTCCTGTTCTAGGCATCAGCTCAATTTCAAACTCAATCTCTCTTTCTGGCGGTAATCCAGGCAACTCTTCAGGAAATACGTCTTGAAATTCATTCACTACCCGAATTTCATCAAGTTTAAGCTCTTCCTTGGTACAATCTTTAACCGTTGCTAGGTACCCTTGACATCCCTTGTTGAGTAATGCATCAGCCTCTACTGCCGAAATAAGTGCTATAGATAGGTCGGTCTGGCCTCCCAGAAATTTATAATTCGACCAATCAGGTAAAATAAACTGGATCACTTTTCTATAACAATCTGTTTTGGCCCGATACTTATGAAGCCAATCCATTCCTATAATAACATCAAAATCATACATGGCCATCACGACTAAATCTATTTCCATATCTCTTCCTCCTATGATTATCTTACATTTTTCACATACCAGAGTAGACAACACCGCATCCTTTAAAGGCGTATAAACACAAAGAGGGGTCTCAAGAAACGTCGTTTCTATTTTACTCAACAATCTATATCTTTCAAACACAAAGGAATGTGTGGCACCCGTATCAAACAATGCATAAGCCTTCTTGCCATTTATGAAAATTGTACCTGAAATGACGTTTTTGGAAGCTTTTGCTTCCTCTTGGGTGACCACATGCACTTTTCCTTGAGCTGGTGGTCTCGTGGATTCCTTTGAGAATATGGCCCAAGAGTACGCCTGGGTACTCGTCGCAAGTGAGTTGATACTTATGCGGGACCTCTCCTGTGGATAGTCTTTCTTAATATGTCCTACCTTTCCACAGCCATAACATTTCAATCGTCCATTACAAGGTCCGGGGCCATGTCGTCCATCACATCTTCGACATTCTTCATTCCGATGAGGTGTTCTTCCCAGATTCGGACCATCCTTAGCTCTTCCAAAATTCCCGAAATTGCCCTTCTTCTTAGATTCACAGGCTTGACCCTGACCTGTATAGGGTCTCTTACCTCGCCTGTTATCACCGAAAGACAATTGTCTCTTATTCTCCGACTGTTCCTTTACTAACTTCTACTCCACCAACTGTGCCCTTTCATAGATCTCATTATAATCTCTTATGTTCAAAGGCACCGGTTGCTTCCTTATACTAGTTCTCAATCCCTTCAAAAACCTCTTAGCTTTTTCTGCCTGATCTTCAATCAGCCTAGGAGCATATCTAGACAGTTCAGAAAATCTTGCTTCATATTGATCCACTGTCAGCTCCTTTTGTTCTAACTAAACAAATTCTGTAATCTTCTTATCCCTAGCACAGTCAGAAAAATGCTTTCTATTGAAAGCTCTGACAAACTCTTCCCAATTAACATCAGTACCTGGTGGAAAGATTGTGTCCCTTGAAGCTCTCCACCAAAACTTCGCATTTCCCTCCAGCTGGTACTCTGCCAAAGTTATTTTCTTAGCATCATTGCAATCCAACAACCGGAAAATTCACTCCATCCCATCAATCCAATGTTCCACCTCCTCAGGACTTCCCATTCCATTGAATTTAGGTGGCTTCAACTTCAAAAATTGCTCCACCAATCCTTGAGTACGACGTTTTGCTCCGGGTTGTTGCTGCGCTTGTCTTTCCATCAGATTTCCGATATTGGCCAATGCCTGCAGGATATCTTCCATTCGGGGTTCAGCCCTTGATGCAGAGGCTTCAGCCCTCGATGGATAATGACTTCCATATCATACCATAATTTTCTTGCAGTTTCCAAGCATTTGCCTCAGGAAATATCTGGGACTCAAAGTCTCCATTAAAAGCAATAACACTAAGAAAGTAAGTAACATAACCATGCTACTGGCACCTAGGAGTAGTCTCAAAACACAGACGGGGATCTACGGGCGAATACTCATCACCCGTTATTCAAAGTTAGTCAACCACTCTCAGTCAGTATCCTATGGTGTGCATTGTCACCACTTTCCTCAATTTCCAAATGAGGCTCCTTATCACTCCATACATAAACTCCTTTGCTCTGATACCAACCGCTGTGGCACCCCCGAAACTGCTAAGGTCGCCACAAATACCAATCATTGTACCTATTGCATACTGGTTACTCGTTCTTTATAAAAGGGGAGTTTTAAAGAAGAACCAAGGTTCAAGGGCATTTTTTTTTTTAAGAGAGTTTAGCGCAGCTCATAGCGGAAATTAGAGGCGAGTCTCACCATCCCTCTATTCTCTTAGCGATGATACAATGCACACTGACTACACATTGAAGGAAAACATAAAGCCGAACCACTTTTATTTACATTTTCAGGATGGACATCTTGGGTCGGTATAAATAAAAAGGAAACCAAGACTTTTCACTACGCTTGGCTAGATCTCAAAAGAGATCATCGACCCCCTATATCAAACGTGTAAAACCTTCCATCTACAAGTGTCGACTCCCTTTCCAAAAAGTGTCAGCTCCCTCTCCTCCCGCGGGCCATCACACCCATCCAGGTGCATCGGGCGGTGGCGGCTGTGGCATCCGAAATATTTGAGATAAGCCCTAGGATGTCCTAAAGCTCGTAATTAGGTAATGAAAATACCTATGGCTTATGCTTTAGTTATTAACCGTTAAAACTAAGTGTTACACGCCTATGTTCTTGAATTTTCTTAAGATGCGTACTATAGATTAATTTTTTTATATAACACAATTTATTCTTGGCTTTGCTTCTCTTAGACCTGTCTTCCTATAAATTAAATGTTGCAAGATTTTTGGCCATATGAAATTTAAAACTCGAAATCTATAAGGAAAGAATCAAGGGATTTATTAAAGCAAGTTAGGGATCATTTGGGCTTGGGCCTTAGGCCCAATAGCTTGGACTTTAGGCCCATGGATAGAGGGCCTAAAGTGGGCCATTTTGGCCAGGCCCATGAGGCCTATTGGGCCGTACGGACAAGCATGGTGGGGAGGGAAAAATTCGAAATGCATGCCCCCCCATGTGTCTTAGTGTATTGGCCACTTGGCATTCATGCTTAGAGGTCAAATAAGCAATAATTAGGGGGAAGAAAAGAGAGAAAAGGCAACCGGATTAAGGAGGAGAGAGGGGGGAGTGTGTCACACGGTGAGAGAGAGAGAGAGAGAGAAAGGAAACGGAGAGAAAGAAAGGAGAAGAAGAGAAGGAAGAAAGGAAGAAAAGGAGGAAGAAGAAGGAGGTTCGTGCGTGCCGTCCGTGTGCCGTCCATAGCTCGATCTCTTGAGGCAAGTTAGGATCCTTGGGTGCTCTTGCATGTGTGTTTTGAGGTGTTTAGAGTCCAAGAAATTGAAGCTAGGATGTCTTGTTCTTGAGAGATGTTGCTGTTTTCGCATGAACCGCTTGAGTCAGAATCTTGTGAGGGCTTGTATGCATGTTTTGAGTTCGATTTTGACCTTGATCTCTTCATGAAAGTTGTAGCCAACATCTTAAACTACAACATACTAAAATTTTCGTGCAAAATGATGAAGATTTAAGGGGTCAAACCCTCATCTTACGAAGACACTAGATCTGGAAAATTTTTGCTGACTTTGTGATAGATTTGTGCTTGCATGTTGATTTCTACCAAGAATATCTCTTCGACTTCTGCATGAAACATCTTTGTCTATGTGTTAACTATAACATAGTTAAATTTCATGATTTTTTAAGGTCATTTACCTATTTAATGGACTGTGATGTGATAACCGTACAAACTGTGTGTTTCGGACATGAAAATCTTGACATGCATGACCCATAACTTTCTGTACAAGCATTATTTGAAGAAATGTTCTGCATGAAACATCTTTTTCTATGTGTTAACTATAACATAGTTAAATTTCACGATTTTTGAAGGTCATTTGCCTATTTAATGGACTGTGATGTGATAACCGTGCAAACTGTGTGTTTCGGACATGAAAATCTTGACATGCATGACCCATAACTTTCTGTACAAGCCTTATTTGAAGAAATGTTCTGCATGAAACATCTTTGTCTATGTGTTAACTATAACATAGTTACATTTCATGATTTTTGAAGGTCATTTGCCTATTTAATGGACTGTGATGTGATAACCGTGCAAACTGTGTATTTCGGATATGAGAATCTAGATATGCATGACCCATAACTTTCTGTGCAATTTACTTTGGGAGAAATTTCCTACATATGATATCTTTATCTATGTCTTGACTGCAACATAGTTAAATTTCATGATTTTTGAAGGTCGTTTGCCTATTTGATTGACTAAGATATGAAGACTGTGCATGCTGTACAATTCTGAAATTTATGATATTGAGTTATATGGTCACTTCTATGCTGTGATGTGTGGTCCATATGAAATGTCATGCAAATTATGAGACTATGGATTTGTTTTCATGTGATGGTGTGATAACATTCATGCATTTCATATGTTATTCAAGAAAAGGAAAAAATTTTACACAATTTCAAAAAGGGTTTTATTTAATCAAAAAGGGGAATTCTTTTTATGCATACTACATGATTTCAAAAGAACAAATTGCATCAATTGTATTAGAGATTTTCAAGAATGGAATTGGAAAAGAAAGGTATGAGTATATGAATGACCGTCGGAGGTGTGAGCCGACGATGCCCCGGGAGTGTCGGGATGCCCGGAGGTGTGAGCCGGATGCCCGGAGGTGTGTGCCGGATGTCCTCGGGAGTTTCGAGATGCTCGGAGCTATGTGCCGGATGCCCGGAGGTGTGTGCCGGAGGTTCCTCGCGATGCCAGGTTGGGTGCGAGCGATAATTTTGGGATGCAAACCTTGGTCCCTATGAAGAAAATTGATGAGATTCTTGTGAATTGAAAGTAAATCATGTGCATGGATGTATGCATGTGGCATATTGCATGTAAATAGATGCAAGTATGTGAGATATGATGACATGTGTATGACATCAAGGTAAGTTATGTATGCATACTTAAATGACATGCTGTGGATCTCATGGTAGTGTATGCTTGATAGCATGGATGATGAGTGTACAATACATGTATGGCATGATGACATATGTGATGTAATAATGATGAATGCATGTATGCATGATGGGGATGATGATCCTATGATGGCACATGTATGTGAGTGCACTTATGGTATGATGGCATATGTGATGTGATAATGATGAGGATGATGACTATATGATGGTGCATGTATATGAGATATGATGCCATGTGTATGATGTCAAGGTAAGGTTGATGATTATATGATGATGTATGGATATGAGATATGATGACATGTGTATGATGTCAAGGTAAGGTGTATATGTATATTTAAATGACATGCCATGCTATGATTGTGTTGTTTGATGCTTGAGTGGTCATTGGACCTTTACTTGTTGAGTGGTTGTACTCACCCCTTCGGGGACCAACATTTCAGATTAGTACGATGCCGCTTCCTACCGTCACGCGGGGTGTCTTTTACGGCCTTCCTTCTGACGTGGAGGTCGAATTGACGGAGATCGACTGTCCCGCCGTCCCTGGTCTGACGTTTATATGGATCCGTACGTTTGTGATGTATGATGTGGGCTTGTCTAGAGGCCCGGTCATTCAGGAGTTCGTGTCTGTCCACGTTCGCCGAGATGGAGTGATGATGGGGATGCTGCCACCCCCACCGCCTGACGCACCGGGGTGGGTGTGATGGCCCGCGCGTGAAGAGTAGGAGGATGACACTTTTTAGGAGTTAGAGCCGACACTTAGATGGAGGGTTTTTCATGTCATACTATAGGGGGTCGACTATCTCACTAGAGATACAACCGAGTTAGTGAAAAGTCTTGGTTTTCTTTTTGGTTATACGACCCAATGATGTCCATCTTATAATATGTAAATAAAAGTGGTTCGGCCTTGTGTTTTCTTTCATCATATAGTTGGTGTGCATTGTTCTATCGCTAAGGAAGTGGAGAGATGGTGAGACTCGCCTCTAATTTCAGCTGTGAGTTGTGCAAATCCCTGAGTCATTTTAAAAAAAAAAAAAAAAAAAATTTACGCCTAAACCTCGGCCTAAATTACAACTCCCTTTTTACTAACGTCAAATAAGTTGTTTTTGCTTTAGATTTTAAACGCTTACTATCTGTGGCGACCCTATCGGGTTTGGGGGGTGCCACAGCGGCGGCAACATTCCCAGCATCACCCCGTCACGTCAGACATGGACGGACAGGAACTCCTGGATGACGGGGCCCCTAGCTAGGCCCACATCATACATCACCAGCACCCGCAACCTCCACATCCGAGGGAAGGCCGTAAAAAGTATTGCGCGAGACTAGAGGGAGAGACATCTCTCTAATCTGAAATGTTAGTCCCCGAAGGGGTGAGTACAACCACTCAGCAGGTAAAAGATCCATTACACTACTCAATGCATTAAACAGAGCAATCATGTCAACATAGAGTACATATATATCAATCATGTCTCACATTTTTGGTCATGCACATTACATCATACAATCATGTATACATGTCACCAAACCATGTGCACCTATCACCATGCACTTATACATGTTACATCATACAGTCATGCATACATGTCACCATACCATGTGCACCTATCACCATGCACTTATACATGTTACATCATACAGTCATGCATACATGTCACCATACCATGTGCACATATCACCATGCACTTATAAATGTTACATCATACAGTCATGCATATGTCACCATACCATGTGCACATATCACCACATTATGCATGATTCAATTTCAACTCATGTTTTTCAATTTGATCGCCACATTTTTCTTTCCCGGGACTAGTAATTTCATCCCACATTTTATCGCTCGCACCCAACCTGGCATTGCGAGGAACCTCCGGCACACACCTCCGGGCATTCGGCACACACCTCCGAGCATCTCGAAACTCCCGAGGACATCCGGCACACACCTCCGGGCATCCGGCACACACACTCCGGGCATCCTGACACTCCTGAGGCATCGTCGGCTCACACCTCCGACAGTATCCTCTTTTCAATGCATATTCTCATACATCTCATTTCCAATTTAACATTTGATATTACAATACAAATAATTTGAATCACCCTTTTGAAATCATGTAATATGCATTGGGAAAATGTCATTTGATGCAATGGTTTAAAAGAAATCTTTCTTTGAGTTCATGAAAATTCATCATTTCTTTAATGTCATATGAAATGCATGAATGTCACCACACCATTGCATAAGTAATAATCCAAAGTATCATGATTCACACAACAATTTCAATAATCCAGTGAATAACACAATTTCCAACTAAATCAGAATACGTACAATCCGTATATCATAAGAAAAGGATGGTTAAATGCCCAAATGACCCTAAAAAATTATGAAATTTAACTATGTTGCAGACGAGACATATAAAGAGACATTTCATGAAGAACACTTTCCCAAAAAGATTTGTACAGAATAGTATAGACCATGCATTTCAACATCATCAAGTCCGAGTAGACAGATTGCACAGTTTTCAAAACACATTCGATTAAATATCCAAATGACCTTCAAAAATCGCGAAATTTAACTGTGTTGTATTCAAGACATAGATGAAGATATCTTATGCAGAACATTTTTCCAAAAGAGGTTCGTACAGAATAGTATAGGCCATGCATTTTAACATCATCAAGTCCGAGTAGACAGATTGCACAGTTTTCAAAACACATTCGATTATATATGCAAATGACCTTCAAAAATCGCGAAATTTAACTATGTTGTAGTCAAGACATAGATGAAGATATATTATGCAGAACATTTTTCCAAAAGAGGTTCGTACAGAATAGTATAGGCCATGCATTTCAACGTCATCAAGTCAGAGTAGACAGATTGCACAGTTTTCAAAACACATTTGATTATATATGCAAATGACCTTCAAATATCACGAAATTTAACTAGGTTGTATTCAAGACATAGATGAAGATATCTTATGCAGAACATTTTTCCAAAAGAGGTTCGTACATAATAGTATAGGCCATGCATTTCAACATCATCAAGTCCAAGTAGACAGATTGCACAGTTTTCCAAACACATTCGATTAAATATGAAAATGACCTTCAAAAATCACGAAATTTAACTATGTTGTAGTCAAGACATGGGTGAAGACATTTCATGAAGACATTTAAGTCAGATTCGCTCTGGATAATTAACTACAAATGGTTAAAACTTCTGTTCCTAGCACCCAAATTCCCAGATCTGACCCTCTCCGAAAAAACACGATTTTGCCTACCTATCCTAGTTCATTTCTTCCAAATTTTTGATATGTTATACCTTATGATGTTCTTAACAACTTTTGTTCAGAAGTCGAGGTGAGATATCCACTAAAAAGCCACATGCAAGTCGAAATCCTACAAATGGACAGACTGGTTTTTCAAAGAAAACAGCATGCATAGCCAACAATTTCCTCCCCCTAGCTTCGAGATCTCCTCACTTCCGCCCCATTTGACATTCACAATCAACATGCACTCATCTCAGCTAGCCAAAGAGTAGAGAAACGGACTCTACTTGCCTCAACTCAAGCTCAAATAGCACAAAGACGGCGGCAAGGCGGCGAACGGTGGACGGTCCTTCTCCTTCTTCCTCTTTGCACGCACGGCCACCCCCTTTCTCTTCTTCCTTTCTTTCCTTCCTTTCTCTCTTTCTCTCCTCTCTTTCACTCTCTCTCGGACGACACTCTCTCCCTCCCCCTCTTTCTTGCCAAAACCGACCCCTAATCCCCCTAATTTCTCTTCTGCATTCATTAGCAATCAATGATTGCATGCAATCCGCCCAAAAGGGCCTACGGGGGCAGCCACACTTGGCTCAAACTCCTTGCCACTTGGCAACACACATGCAAGGTGAAGGGGCTTCGAAAATGGGCTGGTCTTGTGCCATCCATGGGTCGGTCGAACAGGGGGGTTGCGTGGGCTGGTTGGGCAATCCTTGGGCCTAAAATCAGCCCACCCTCCCCTATTCTTATTCCCTTTTTAAACCCTATTAGAATAAGCACCTAATTTTATCATATAAGATCACAAAACTTAGCAATTTAAATCAATAAAACCTCACTCATAAAGTGCACCACCAAGAACAAGATTTCCATATCAATTGCACCTTAATAAAACCCTTGGGTCACTTGTAGACACATCCCCATTCAAACAATTCTCCAAATTTAAAGCTCGGTCCTAAATTAATCAAAATTCATTGATTTGAAGGCAAATACAGAAACAAGTGGCACTTCCATTACCTAATCAGGGTTCATGGGAGTTTAGGATGCCACACTGCCGTCGGTCCTCACCGGAGTTTCGGCGACCCTCCGAATGGCAACCCATTTGGCCGCCGGCTAACCTTAGTTTAGGAGGCCAAAATGCTAATTAGGTAGATTTATTTATTTATTTATTTCTTATTTCTTATTTTTCTTTTTAGAAATTATTCCTGAATGTATGATTGAGATTCCGACATGAAATAGCCTTTGAAATTTGGGATTGACAGTCCGATTTTCGCGCCCGAAATCGTACTCGCAATCGCTTGCAAAATCGTCAATTTGATCTTATGCTCGAGATTTGATTCGCGATTTATTTAAAAAATTGGCCAACCCGATCTCATGCGCGAGATATGGTTCTCCAATTTGTGGATATCGATCATAACTTATCTGATTTGCCATCATGTTGGTTGAATCAATTATATTTTTGTAAAAGGAAAAATCAAAAAAATATTTGATTTAGGATTAGGTTTGTTTTAGAATTTTTCTTGTTATCTTGCATATTTGGAATAAGGATTTTATTTCGAATTTTATAAAAAAAAAAAAAATGATCATGCATGTGTCATATAGAATCGCATGTCATTGCATGTTAGGATTGCATGTTTATTAATTATAGATTTAGATAATTTCTCCTAGATAGATTGCATGTTTTTTTGGAGAATAGGAAAATTATGCGTACGTCATATAGAATTAAGTTCATGAAAATGCACGTCATTTAGTGATTGTTGTTAGGTCCATTTAATTGGAAATTGCTCGTCATTAGAATTAAGTCATTAGATTAATTTAGATTGCACATGTAATTATTGCATTTTTTTACTCATGTCATATAATTTAGGTTATACTGCCATGTCATATCATGTCATGTTAGATTGGTAGTATGCATTGCATAAAGCATGATCCTCATCAATTAAATGAAAAATAAAATAAAATTGTGTGTTAATTAAAAATCATATCTAGGGTTGTTGATATGATGAATCCTGATCTAACATTGCAAATGCTTTTGTTGCCATGAGGTAAGTCCTGCAATTTATTTACTACTTTAACTGAGTGTTAAATTGGTGGTTTGCACACCCGCATGAACACTTCACATGTTAGGGAGGTAAATTAAAATCAACTCAAAGCTGCTTGCAAAACATTTTTTCGAAGTAAAAAGAGAAAGGTACTGAAAGGGTATTAGAGAAGTCTAGTGTAACCAAGTCCTTGTACCCAAAGTTTCTGGTTCGTAGGAGTAAAATAATTCTCCCATTATTTTACTTAGGTGTCTAATCGACCTACCATAAACTGATTAGTGGTAACTCCTAGATAAAATCTATTTGCATATAAAAAATTTGAATCTAAGTCGCGAATTGATATAGGCTTGGGAGAGCTTGAGCTAAGTTAGACTTAGTAATCCATTAGCCTAATTTTAGGCGGTGCACCCGAAATTTAGGTCACGACACTATTATTTTTTTGTTGCTGAATCTGAATACTCAAATAAATTATTTGTGCTTATTTTGACGTTTACACCCCCACCAACACATCTCTTCTTTGAGAAGATTGATTATGGGCCAGTCTCTCTTTAATCGTCTTGGCCACTATCGACAATCCTACCGGATGAACATTCTCTTCTGCCTGAAGATTAACATATGAATACAATAGACTCGTGTTTTGGCTTGGAAGACACCGGTGCTTTTACGCACTTGCCTTAACTGGAAAAGGTACTTGGATGGCTTCCAAATGACTATCATTCCTCGAATATTGTCCCCCAAAAAGCAATTCATAAAGAGTTACAAGACAAAAGTATGATGACCTAAACGGCAACATTAACATGATTTTGAAAACTTCATATTAGGTATTGAGAGCAACGTGCGCAGCCACTCCCATGTAATCAATATAATCACACATCTCATACGAGATTGCTTGATTTCCTCTAATTAACGTAATTCTTGTATATCAAAGAAGCATTTGAAATGGGTGGATTGAGGTCCAAAACAATTTGCAATCTCACGTGTCCAAAATACCTCCCATGTTTATGTAACTTAGATGAAAACTTCATGTCACAGAGGACTTGCAGTGCTCACGACGACACATCACGGCTCGCTCCGATGCAGCTTGCCCAAGAGTTGCGGATCCCTGAGCACGAGTGTCGGCTACGTGCTGTCATGGAGTAGTGTTTTTTTAGTTTTTTGTTTTTTAACCCCTAAGCGAGTCGAGGGAGCAAAATGAAAGCAGCTACATGGGTTGGGCTAGTAAACTAAATGGGTCCAATATGAGTCATTTACAAATCCATATAGACCACATAAAATTAGGTATAGATATCTTAATCCCATTTCCACCCATTTATAAAATTTTAAGCGACTCATTTGTAACCTGGCCTCCTAAGAGTGAGTCATAAAATGGGTTTCTAACTCATATTGACAGCTCCGTTTGAACAATTCCAAAGTTCCTCAAGGACAGTTAACAATTGATATGGACTTCCAGTGGCGATTTGTGAAGTGACAGAACAAAATTCGCTAGGCGATGCACGCACTGAATATCAAATGCAACCAATTAGACCCTACCAGACTCGATGAGAACACACGCTATGTGTGGAGGAAGAGGATACGTACAAATTTGTGGATGGCCTCCTGTTGCAGAAAACTCTGGTATAGAGCGATGCAAGTATCCCAATCACTGTAAAAATCAGGCATGCGATGAGGATTCCCATGGTTTTTCACTCGATTGTAATCGCGACGACGAGGGGAAGAACCTCTGCTTCAGAAACAAATCAGATTTGAGTTCAACGCCTTCCGTTTCGCTAGGAGCCAAAGATTCAGCTAAAGAAACGAATCAAGAAACAAGTGGGGGACTGTGGGATTCTTACCTGGATTTCCGAAGCTCCGATTGGCGATCGGAGGATCACCGGCAGATGCAGATGCAGAATCCAAACTCGGACAATAGATTGGGACGCCTCTGGGGAATAAAAAGCTTGCATGGGCCAGGTCAAGCAAATGGCCTAGAAAAGAGTTGGGAGGCGTGTCTGTTTGGGCTTGAGCTCTCCGGAGAGTTCGAATGGTCGGACGGACACCGATTCTTCAGACACGCTCCTATCGTCGAAAGAAAATACGAGGATTCGCATGACTTGGCCTGGGGAAATTTGGCTTAAGGAGATGAGAATGTTGTGTTACGGATGCACTTGGAATTTTTTAGTCGATGGGTCAATGCTGTGCCATAAAATTTGTGATTCCTCTTGGTTGCCACGAAAGACATTAAACTTATCATGATTCGAATGGAAGAACAAAGTTATATAATCGAAAGAAGTCATTACCACATAATAATCTTAAAAACAAATACAATTGCGCACAATTGGGCATATGTAGTTGAAGTAAAAGCGAGTTGCTAATTATTGGATCCTCCGTTGGATTTGGAATAAATAATATTGAAGTTAAAGTAGGCGAACTAGAACCACCTTTTCATGATGAAGGTGTAGATCCACCATCTCATACATTAGATACATTTGCTTTCTTATTCATGAGATCATACTAACATATTCGATTTCTCTTAACCCTCCACACAAACCCTACTAGAAATGCAAACCCTCTCCAATAATTGCGGCCAACCGATGATGACCCCAACTAGTTGAGCTGCCTTCAACGCCACCACAACAGGCGTGCCGTCCGTCATGTTGGTGGTGGAGGGGGCCTCCAAATCTGGAGGCGTGATTACCAGACCTGAAGGCTGGTTGCCGTTGGCGATGGCAAGCTCGACAACACCGGCTCCTCTAGCACCACGGGCATAGAGGAGATGGACATATGAGAGCATGCTTTCAATCATGCCTAAGAACAGTGGACGTTAACACAGCAAGTTGGCAGTGGTAGTGGGGAATTGTCGTTAACGTGACGCTCGCTGTGGCCAACGACTATGGTAATAGTCATCGGACACGTGACAAAATCCCGCAGAAGGGGAATATTAGTGAGTACAGTGTATCCTAACACTTTTATCTTCTGCCGTGCTTTAAAAAAAATAAAAATAAATAAATCAATCTGGTGGCAAATAAACTAACTTAAAAGAGATTGGAACCTCTGACCATTGAATAACTCAGCCCGACACGCTTTTCATATGGAAAATGACCCGAGTTAATTTGTCCTTCACAAAGTCAAACATCGCGTGGCATTCCCCTAAAACTTTCTCGTCCACGCCATTCCTCGTCAACTGCGGGAAAAACCACCGCACCCCCGTCGCCACCAGGATCGCCAACGTCAACACCGCTGGCCCCAGAAGTCCTCCAGCGAGGTGGCGAGGTGGGGCTCGTCGAACTGCTGCTCAAGGTCAAGCCCCAAGGCAGCGCTAGCCGGGACCGAGTAGATCGCAAGGACGAGCTCCAGCTCCAGGTACATGTGGACGCAGTAGAGCGCAAGGATCGGGTACTCGTGCAACCGAGGCCTGTACTCATAGGCGTGGAGAATTAAAACCTTGATCGCGAGCCAGACCGAAGCGAGAGCGGATTTCTGGGACTCTTGGGAGACTTTTGCGTACTCATGTGCCAACTGCTAGCGCAGCCTGATTTTCGACTATTGAATTCAGCAGGCCTTTCGACCCAAAAACAAAAGAAAACTTCGGCTGGCCTTGTTAGATTCAATATAAAACATGGATTCACACCTTTTTATATTTTATTATTTCATAGGACAGGAAAGTGTCACGGCCAAGAGGTTTCTACGCCATGCCTTTCCGAGGAGGACCTCCTACGATTGCTAGGATTCCTAACAAGAACTCTTCCGGAACGTTCCAAGGGTGGGCGATATGGTAATTGAGCCAAAGTCTAGAACTCTCCTGTCCTTAGTGTCGGTAGTTGGTAGGTTTGGTGGTACGATCTCATCCACCGGATGAAAAGTCGATTAATGGATGTAATCAGATGACCTCTAGTATAAGAGGGGTGCCCTCCCCATCATTTGTAACCATCCAAACATTTCAGCAATACAAAGGCTCCTTGCTCTAGGAACTTTCTCTCTCTATGATCCAGGTGAGCGAGCAAGTGTGCGATTGATAGAGCAAGGCTTGGCTTAGGCATCCCAACAATCCAAGTTGATCCAAAAGTGCCTGAGTCGCTGCACGGTCACGATCCCAATCGATCAGCGCGTGACAAAAGCATCTCAGTGTCGGCCTTCTCAAGCTTCTCCTCCGCTCAGTCAATCACCATACAGGACGCCACTTGTGACCAGGTAGTGATAAATTAAATGAGTGCAGCTACACGCTTTGATCTTTGATGTGGAGATCAGGTTGAAGCGCAAGGACCAATGATTCGACCCGATGGCCCTACGATTTGGATTGAGACAAAAAAAGCTTGCCTTGTCTCATGAGTATAGGCAATTCTATAGAGATCATCAAATATGACATCCATGCCAAGTTTATCTATATCGTCATTGACATTAAGAATATGAACAGTGCAGTATGCACTAAACCGTTTGAAACATTGTCAAAATATCTAAAAAGAGGGAGAACGAAAAGGAAACACTCAAGCACCCTATGCATTAAGTCAGCCATTAGAATTCTAAGAGTATGGCCGCCGAGGACCAGTAACAAAGCCAAAAGAGTCACCTTGGTATCCAGATTGCTGTCTCCTGTTAAGATCAAGATACCCACTTCCACAAACCACGGGTGCTCTAGGCCTCGCATTGTTCAATCTCATTGGATTCATTTCATCCAAACGGGGAGCATATCGTTGCATCATAGACATGTTCACTCGCTGGGACGATTCAGAGCCTAGGAGTCCATAGGTAGATGTCACGGGCCCCAACTGCCTATAATCGGGATCATTGCCTGTCATGTAATTTCTTTGAGATACATTTGGATCTTGCGGACCATAAAGACGGACCTGCGAAGGCATCTGCAGGTCCCTCCAGTATCTCTCTTCAAGTTGCCTCTAACTATCAGTGTCCCTCGTATGAGCCGTATACTCCAAGTTCTTATGCCTATAATTGGTAGGAGGACCACCACCACTTGACCTGAGTTGAACAATATTTACTGTTGCTTAGTCCATACATCCTGATGGCATCATCAGAGCGAGTGGATTCTCACCCACCATAAAAGTTCTCAGCTCGGGACATAGACATGCTTGGGTCAGCGTTTTGATAATTCATGTCGTTGACATCATTCTCAAAAGGAACTTCACGTGATCTTGAGGATCGATCATTGACTAACGACTTGGGTGAGGGATGAGGAGAGCTTACCTTTGCAAGCGGCTTCTCATCAATTTCTCTTCCACATGTTCCTCTACCACCTGCCTTTTCCCTAGAAGACTCCCCATTCGTCAAATTGGGTGAGGGACAGCGAGGTAGATCCTTCTCATCAATTTCTCTTCCACATGTTCTGTTGCCATCGGCTTTTTGCTTAGTGGACCGATCATTGGATGACAACTTCCCATCTGCCAACATAAGCGAGGGATGATGAGGGGTTTCCTTTGCGGGTGACTTTGCATAAATTTCTCTTCCATTTGTTCCTATACCATTTGGCCTTCTCCGCAGAAGTCCCAGTAGACCGGCTCTCCCTGCTTTCTCTCCCACTGTCATTTCGAGAAAAACGCCCTTTTTGACCTTCAGCCATATCGACTCTGTCTTTGGTTTCTACAGGCCTACCTGTTGGAATTGTCTCAGTGCTGCTGTTTTCCGTCGTGTTTTCCTCTGTTTTTTTTTAAAACAGTCAAGTTCATTTTGGTTATGCAGTTAGTGTTTTTTGCTATTTTCTAGGAAGTTAATAGCACGTTTGTGTGCAGTTATGTGTTACACGTATGTGAACAGTTTCTACTTTGTATTTAGTTGTGGTACACGACAGTTTTTCTTTTGCACAAGACGTATGAAGTGCTATGCTCTATTTTTTCATCCTTTCTCTCCCTCGATCAACAGAGATGTTTTCTGTTTTGATTGTTGTTTCATTAGTTATAACATTGGTATCAGAGCATCTGAGGGATCTTAAGGGACTGTGAAGTGAGGGTAAGTGAGTGAAGATTGCTTCCAATCTACAAAGAAAAAAGCTGATGGAGGCAGGATCGAGTGGATTCTCTGCAATGGCTGCTCCGCCTTTACTTGGGGAAAATTATCAAGCTTGGGCTGTCAAGATGACAGTATTCTTAGAGGGTCATGATCTATGGGAGGCTGTGGAGAATGATTATGAGGTTGCTCCACTTCCGAATAATCCGACCTTAAATCAGATAAAGTACCATAAAGAGAGAATCACAAGGAAGGCTAAGGCAAAGTCTTGCCCGTATGCTGCTGTTTCACCCACTATCTTCACAAGGATCATGAGATGTGATTCTGCAAAGGCAATATGGGATTTCTTGAAGGATGAATACGAGGGAGATGAGAAGATAAGAGGCATGAAGGTGCTGAATCTCATGAGGGAGTTTGAGAGACATTAGATGAAGGATTCGGAGTCAGTGAAGGAGTACTCTGATAGGCTGGTTGGGTTAGCTGAAAAAATCAGAGTTTTAGGAACTGACTTGAAGGATGAAAGGCTTGTTCAGAAGATCCTGGTGTCTCTTCCAGAGAAGTTCGAAGCCACCATAGCTTCTCTAGAAAATACAAGAGACATAGCTGATATAAAGCTTGTAGAATTGTTAAATGCTCTGCAGGCACAGTAGCACAGAAGACTGATGAGAAGAGAAGAGTTTGTAGAGGGTGCGCTGCAAGCTAGAGAGAAGTCAAATGATGGAGGCAAAGGGAAGAAATGGATTCAGTCCAGAGAAAATGCTGGTGACTCCAAGTTTGTAGCAAAAGAAGGAAATTCTGGTGCGTCTAGCAAATGGAAGAAGAACAAAAAGCCTTGTCAATACTGTGGTTGAACTAATCATCAATTTTTTAGATGTTGGAGAAAGCCTGATGCTAGATGCAGAAGATGTCACAAGTTGGGTCACATGGAAGCAATCTACAAAGAGAAAAATTACCAGAAAGCAGGAGAAGCACAGGTAGCAGTGAATGAAACTGAGGAAGAGCACTTGTTTGTAGCTTCTTTTTCTAAATCTTCCGTTAAGAATGATGCATGGCTGGTGGATAGTGGCCGTACCAATCACATGACTAGCAATTTGAAGCTGTTTAGGAGTCTAAACAAGTCAGTCAGGTCCGGAGTCAAAATTGGCAATGGACAGTATATTGAAGTGCAACGGAAGGGTATAGTTGCTATTGAAGGAAATCAGGAGATGAAGCTGATCAGTGATGTTCTTTTTGTGCCAAATATTGACCAGAATCTGTTAAGTGTTGGTCAATTAGTTGAGAGGGGCTATAAAGTGAAGTTCGAAGGGAAGGAATGTCTTATTAATAATGCAGATAGCAAAGAAGTGCTAAGAATCCCAATGAAGGACAAGAGTTTCATGTTCAAGCCACAAGAGATGCAACAAATGGCTTTAAAGTGCAAATAAGAAAATGGAAAGCTATGGCATAAAAGACTTGGGCATGTTCATAGGAAGAGCATGTCGTTTATGCAGAGAAATAACTTGGCAGATGACTTGCCAAGTTTGGAGGAGGAATTTCCATAGTGCAGAACTTGTCTTCTTGGCAAGCAAGCCAGATTTCCTTTCAAAGGAGGAGGCTAGAGAGCATGTGAAAAGCTGCAATTAGTTCACACAGATCTAGGTGGACCTATGTCTGAGCCTTCTCTCAATGGTAGCAGGTATTTTATTACTTTCACTGATGATATGACTAGGATGAGTTGGATTTATTTTCTGCGAGCCAAGTCTGAAGTTGCTGATGTGTTTGTGAAGTTTAAAGCTTTAGTTGAAAATCAGAGTGGGAAGAAAATTAAAATGCTCAGGTCTGATAATGGTTATGAGTATACTGCTCACAAGTTTAAGTTGAATTGTGAGCAAGCAGGAATTGTGCAGCAGTTCACTGCTCCCTACTCACCTCAATAGAATGTGGTCAATGAGAGGAAAAACAGAAGCATTATGGAGATGGCTAGATGTATGATGTAGGAGAAGAAGTTACCTAAAAAGTTCTGGGCTAAAGCAGCTAATACTGCAGTGTTTCTATTGAATAGATTGCCCACAAAGGCCGTAGAGAAGTCAACACCTTTTGAAGTCTGGCATGGTGTTAGACCTTCTGTGAAGAATTTGAAGGTTTTTGGGTGTTTGTGTTACACTCATGTTCCTGAAGTCAAGAGGGACAAACTGGATAAGAAAGCAGCTCTTGGAATTTTTATTGGGTATAGTCTTCAATCAAAGGCTTACAGGATTTTCCATCCCATGACAAGGAAGGTGACTGTGAGCAGAGATGTTATTTTTCTAGAGGAATATGAGTGGAATTGGATGGAAGGAAAGAGTGCAGAACAGCAGCAGTTCGAAAAACAACCTGCAACAGATGTAGAGGTTGATGAAGTTATAGATGGATTGAAAGACTGTATTGATGATTTACCAGTGAGAGGCACAAGGTCACTTGCTGAAATCTATGAAAGAAGTAATGTGGCAGTGCTCGAACCATCTAACTTTGTGGAAGCTAAGGAGGATCAGAGGTGGATTGCAGCGATGTAGGAGGAGATTGCAATGATCCAGAAAAACCACACATGGGAGCTTGTTGACAGACCATCTGATAAGAATGTGATTGGGGTTAAGTGGGTGTTTAGAACAAAACTTAGTCCTGATGGTTCTGTTAGTAAACACAAAGCTAGACTGGTTGTGAAAGGCTATGCACAAATATGGGGAGTAGACTATTCTGAAACATTTGCTCCTGTTGCACGACTTGATACAATAAGGCTATTGTTAACTATTGCAGCAGAGAAGGGGTGGCCTATATTTCAGTTAGATGTCAAGTCTGCATTCCTGAATGGAGAGCTTGAGGAGGAGATTTTTGTTGAACAACCTGAAGGCTTCAGTATCAAAGGGCAAGAAGAGAGTGTATACAGGTTGAGGAAAGCTCTATATGGACTAAGCAGCTCCAAGAGCTTGGTATGGGAAGATAGATCGATATTTGCAGGATTTTGGCTTTGTAAAAAGCTTAAGTGAGTTCACTTTTTATGTCAAGAAGGTGAATCACAGTGTTGTAATTCTGTCACTTTATGTAGATGATCTATTAGTGACAGGGGAATGATATGGAATTGATAGAGAAGGTGAAGCAAGATCTATTTACGTTTTGAGATGTCAGACTTGGGAAAGATGGCTTATTTTTTGGGTCTGGAAGTCAAACAAGCTTCATATGAGATCTTCATCTGTCAGAAAAAATACATGAAGGAAATTCTAAAGAAGTTTTAGATGGAAGATTGTCGAAGTGTAAGCACTCCTATGGCTGCTAAAGAGAAGCTGCAGAAGAATGATGGAATAGATGCAGTAGATGCTTTTATGTATAGAAGTCGATTGGGTGTCTCATGTATCTTACAGAAACTGCACCAGATATTCTATTTGCTGTGAGTGTTTTATCCAGTTTATGAGTAGTCCTAGTCGGTTACATTTGGTTGCAGCAAAAAGGGTCTTGAGATATCTCAAAGGAACATTGTTCTTTGGTGTGAAGTTTAAGAAAGGTTAGAAGTTTAATTTGCAAGGATTTTCTGATAGTGATTGGGCTAGTTCAGTAGATGACATGAAGAGTACGTTTGGATATTGTTTCAGTCTTGGTTTTGCTTGTTTCTCCTGGTGTTCCAAAAAGCAAGAGATTGTAGCTCAATCCACAGCAGAGGCTGAGTTTATAGCAACTACTGCAACTGCAAATCAAGCTTTGTGGCTGAAGAAGATAATGAAGGATTTGTGGTTGAATTCCAGTGATTGTATCGAAGTCAATGTGGACAATCGGTCTGCTCTAGCAATATCACAGAACCCAGTTTTCCATGGCAAAACCAAGCATTTCAAAGTCAAAGTTTTCTTTCTGCGTGAGGTGCAACAAAGTGGTGAAGTTAAGTTGGTCTATTGCAGACCTGAAGATCAGCTTGCAGACATGTTCACAAAGCCACTTCAGGCTGGAAGATTTGAACTGTTAAAAGAAAAAATAGGAGTTTGTAGCAGCAAGTGATCCAAGGAGGAGTTTGTTGGAATTGTCTCAGTGCTGCTGTTTTCCGTTGCTGCTGTTTTCCGTCGTGTTTTCCTCTGTTTTTTTTAAAAACAGTCAAGTTCATTTTGGTTATGCAGTTATTGTTTTTGCTATTTTCTATGAAGTTAATAGCACGTTTGTGTGCAGTTATGTGTTGCACGTATGTGAGCAGTTTCTGCTTTGTATTTAGTTGTGGTACTCGACAGTTTTTCTTTTGCACAAGACGTATGAAGTGCTATGCTCTGTTTTTTCATCCTTTCTCTCCCTCGATCAACAGAGATGTTTTCTATTTTGATTGTTGTTTCATGAGTTATAACACTACCCATTGGCATGGAGGCATCACTTGTCAGTGACGAAGTACCAATGCAAAGGCTCCAGTCATCTTTTTGATAATGAAAATCCAGTGATCCACTGCAGTCTTCATTTGACCGTGGCCTCTTACGCTTCATCAGCAAGTGACCCTACTTTTGGGCTATGGCCTTGAGTTGTGCAGTCCAATCTCGACGGCTCCATTGATACAGCAACGGTGGCTTATCGTTCCACTATTCAATTTGTCTATCCTTCACATGAACAGACCCTGGCAAATAAAATGACTGAAAATGGAGAGGTTATAATTAATCCATCAGATGCAAACATATGATTAGAAGGATGAATAGAACATCCCATTTCACCTTTCCAGACAAGAACCAATCGTCTTCCCACACCAAATCATAGCGAAACTTTTTCTCATCTAATCTGCAACACACTGCTAGATTTAAGTATTTGCAAAGGCAAAAGAGAGGGCTCAAAGTAAGGTAGTTACCATTCAGTTTCTAATGGAACAATCAGAATAAGGAGCTTTGGTTTGAATTCAAGAGCTTTATCGATAAACTTGTTCACCAAAGCTGCTTTAGCTCCAAAAGGAGGATTTAGCCCAATGTTCTACTCAGGAAGAAATGTAATAGAATGATAAAACATTCAACAATGTATGGATATGTTCGGAGAGAGAGGAAGGGATAGAGAAGAGCTAAAGGGTCGATACCCCAATTAAAATGCAGAGAGGTAAAGCAAAACTCTGCCTCTTACCAATTTCGACCCAGAAGGTAGCTCTTTTGGTTGGACAGTTATCCAGTCCCTTAGTTCGAAGTTGAGGTTAATCTGCAATTAAAAGGAGGCGAAACTATATAAAACCAGCCTTACACAAAGGCAAGTCCAGGTTCAATTACCAAGTACATTTTACAGAGATCACAGCTACACCAGCATTACCAGCAAATGCCAAGTGGGCCAATTATTCTTCTGCATGGCATTCACTGAAAACTGAATTGCTCAAAGCAAAAGCTAAAGCATACAAATCGGTTACCACTGGCCACAGCCTGGAAAGACCCTAACAGAGACTCCCTATTTCAACCTACAGGCATCAAGAAGAATCCCCAATAAATTGCAAAAAAAAAAAAAAAAAAAAAAGACGAACGTGAAAAATAAACCTATTTTCTAAACCAGAGGAAAATTGCATTTAACATACACAAACTATAGTACCGTATAACTTTACCCAAAAAAATTTTGATTTGACTTTACCCAAAAAAAAACACTATAGTTCCGTATCCTTACCAAAAAAAAACTATAGCTTCTTATCATCCAACTTTTTGACAGTTGTGTGTGCCTCAATGTAAATGATGCTTCATCCTCTAGTAAGTGCATGGGTCACTAGTAAATGTGCTCAAATTATGTTGACATGCTCCATAAATATCTTGCAAAATTGTAAATTACTTCAGATTTCAAGGCTCCAGCATAATTAAAGTGGCGAGAGACGAAAGTGGGAGCAATGGGGATAAGGCTGAGAAAGCATGTAACTGTGGCCAACTCACAACAACTTGCTCATGTCCTCCTTTATGGCTATAGACAGCCTATTCCTCCTCCGTATTTCATAGTTAACAGGTTGGCTATGCTTTCAACCTCATTCCAAACCACAATCCAACAATTTCTTACCAAATTTGGTACAAATTTCAATAAACAAAAAATTGACAGCATGTCTACTCCACACTTAAAATTATTACTTCAAAAGAATGATATAGCAATGTGTCACAGTCAAGAGGTTTCTATGGCTAAAGGATTGTGCACCTTCGAGGAGGACCTCCCGAGATCACCATGGTTTCCTATAAGAGAGCTTCCGGAACGTTCCAAGAGCAGGCGATACGATAATTGTGCGACAGTCTAGAACTCTCCTGCCATTAGTGTCAGTAGTTTGTAGGTTGGGCGGTCCGATCTCGTCCGCTGGGTGAATTCTCGATCAATGGTTGTAATCCGAGGGCCTCTAGTATAAGAAGGAGTGCCCTCCCCCTCATTTGTATCCATCCAACTATTTCAATAAATCAAAGGCTCATTTCTCTTCCAAAGCTTATCTCTCTAGAAACTTTCTCTCTCTACGATCCAGGTGAGCAAGCGAGCGAGCGATCGATCCGAGCAAGGCTTGACTTAGGCGTCCTAACAATTCGAGTCGATCCAAAAGAGCCTAAGTCGTCGCAAGGTCACAATCCCAATAAATCAGCCTATGACAAATGCATGTAGGTAGGCTACATAAGTCCTCCTGAATCTACATGCCCTTCTAAGCAGGTCATGGAGATGTTTTTCACTATCTGGAAGACTCATTGCTCCTCGCACTCTGAAGCTTGAGTGCTTCAACACTTATCCTCCTCTGAGATGGTGTACAGGTCATATGAATGCAGCATTGCAGATATTGACTCTGAATACAGAGTAATTCAGAGGAAATTATGCAAAAGGAACCACATTATTCCTAAAGAAATCTGGCCTAATGCATTCCCAAACGAAGTACTATGGGATTATTATAGGCAAGCATATGAACCAACTCGAGATGCAACAAGCCTTATCAGAGTTCTATGCAAATAACCCTCCTCAGCTAGTAAAGCCAACTGTTCCTAAAGAAACCTGGCATAATGCATTCCCAAATGAAGTACCATGGGATTATTATAGGCATGCATATGAACCAACTAGAGATGTAACGAGCCTTATCAGAGTTCTTTGCAAGTAAACCATCCTCCGCGTGTACAGCTGCCTCAACCTCTGCAGCCTCCTCAATAACAATCGTCTTCCAAGGACCCTTGCGGTGTGGGCCACTTTTTCAGGACCCATGGAATTACGGCTCCCCCTTAATCTCTAGATGATAGCTAGTTGGCTGCAATCGACAATTCCTCCAGGGACTCTAATGCTGCTCAAAGAGAACTAGCACTAGCAACAGCAAAACATCTCTAGATTCTCTAAACATAGAAAGGCTACAACGTTGCTTTAGACCTGAACCGATGGAAATGCTGGAGGGATGCTGATGAGAAGAATCTTGCAAACGTCCTCTCATCTGACAATGATTTTCTGGACCTCTCGTTGTGAATTATTATACTGCTAGAAAAAGTACGCCTACTTTGGCCGTAGTATGTGACATGTGTCGGTGTGCTTTGTAAGAGTATCTTATAAAGATGCACGCTGCTTGAGTTTATGGCTGTGTTGTTAAAGGTCTAATACCCTTGGCATCATTTATATAAGGGTATCATCCTTCACTTGTATAAGAAGACCGAGTATGGATAATCTCTATAGCATACACATCTCCTATGCCTTTCTAAACACTTTTCACTCTTCCTCACGGTCTGATGTCGGTAGATGTTTAAAGTTGCACTGTTAGCTTAATAAGGTGAATTGGTCACATTAGTATGTTATGCACTTGCCACTCCATAGACCTTGTGAATCAGAAAATTCGTGAGACTTGAAAGATTTATGGCATAAATTCATGATTTCTAAAGACTAAAAGATGGTCCCATGTTTAAGGCCTGGAAATGGCCATGTTCGTGGCATAGCATCTCTCTCTCAGATATCCATGAGTCTGTTCAATTCACCCCTTCCTCTCATATGCTAAGAACATCTGAAGCGAAGTTCTCTAGTCTAATCTGAAAGTGATAGTAACAACACCTAGTGGGGGGGTGAATAGGTGTGAATAACAATTTTCCACAAAGTCAATAAAAATAATTTCTTTTAGAAAGGCACGGATGAATTCAAACTTTAGTGATTAAATAAAGCTTTAAACTAAATAAAGGAGTTTGTACTAAAACAGTTAATTGGAGCTATGAATCAAATAAAGGAGTTAAGGGAAGAGAATTAAGAACACAAAGTTTATAGTGGTTCGGCTTAAATCAAGCCTACATCCACTCTCCCGAGCTAACAGCCTATTGGCTGGATTCCACTAAGAATTCAAAAGAGATTTGATAGCTTGACGATCTCGACTTCACGGAGAAGAGACTCTACTGGTCTCTCACAAAGTCTCACTATGAGTTTCTCTCTTTTATAAACAACTTTGAGCTTAGTGAATGAAATAGCAAGGAACTAGAAAGCTTCAGACTTTGAATTTTTTCTTTCACGCACTATATCGAACAACTAGAGAGTCTGCCTTAAATACTCCTTCATGCCATCACGACCGTTGGCACTTTCCAAAGGAATTCTTCCAATCTATCCGTTTGACAGAATTAATCAAGGAGATCTCGAGTCGTTTGAAGATTTGTGATGAAAGCCCGTCAATCCTGTTCGCCCATACAATTAGGATCTTTGTTTCCATAAGTAGAACCTTCCAAGTTTGCTTGCCTTCCAAAAGATTTGAATATCGGAATTGATTCCAATAAAGATAATCAATCATGTAAGTGCTATATCCAGCCATAAGGTCATCCATAAGTCATACGAATCGAATCTTTGAAGAAATAAAGATAATCTCGCATCTGGATAAGTTTTCATTCTTTAGCTTGGAAACTGTCAATACGATTAGACTTTGAATCTAAAGTGTGGCAATCTTCAAACTTTGACACTAGAGTCTAGAAGTCTTCACACTAAACTTTGGAAATGTTTTGTCAATTTCAAAACAAGAAAGGAGTTTTCTCCAACAATCTCTCACTTTTTGATGGTAACAAAACTTTCCCGCAAATTTGGAAAATTTTGACTTGCAATACATAATATCTTATAAAATTAAGTCGATTATGATCTGGGTAGGATCGATTCTGCAACCACAAAAAATATGTTAATTCTTAAAAGTTAAGACAATTAACTTTCCAACCACAATCAGTATTACCAAAGTAAGTTACTGCAGTCGTTAAAAAGTCCAACAAAAAGTCCAACAATTCCAAACAAAGTCAAGTAGTCAAAAACAAAAACCCAAAACCAAAAGTCAAATTATAAAAAGTCAAATAAATCAAATCTGCGCACATTCTCCCCATTTTTGTTAACAGCAAAAAGTGGAGAGGAATAAAAAGAGTTTGAAGAAATCAGGGTTGTTTAGGGATGCGAACGAGCTGGAAATCTCCCATCAACTAAATTGTTTCTTCCAGCTTTCACAGTGACTCCTTTACCTCCTTAACATCCTCAGATTTAGCAGTCTCTTGAACTGTCTTTTGAAATTGATGCTTAAAATCTTGTATCCGATCGTGAAGAGAGACTAAGGTAGCTTGCAACACAGATTGAAGGGTCTGAATATCACATTCCATGCCATATTGCTGAGCCTTTATCTCCAAAAGGAGCTCTAGCAGTCTTTGAAAGTCTATAAAATTCTCTGTTTGCGTACTAGCTTCAACATGGTCAGTTGAAGGAGTGTTAAAGGAGGAGGGAACTTCAGCTTGTCAAACATCAAGACTTGGACCGACAAAAAAATAAATAAAAAAGAACATCAAGACTTGGAGAGAATGCCTCAATATCAGCTTCAAGAAAATGAGAGGCATACACATCCTCTGGATTTGCTGGAGATCTGCTCACATCATCACTAGTAAAAACAGGTGAAGAAGTACCTCTTTTTTAGCAGCTCCCCCTGTCTCTGTGCCTACAGGTGGAGAAACGAATTCTTCTTCTTGTTCTTGCTCAGCTTCACCACCCAAGGGATGTTCTTTTTCTCGTTCATCTCCTGCAGTTCCACTCCTAGTATTCTCAGAATCTTTTGACAAAGATACTGCAAAAGTAAGCTCAAAGGAGTCATCTTGACCCTCTTCTTTTTCTTCCCTTCCTTCTTTTTCTTCTCTTCATCTCTCTTCCTCTGTTTTTCTTTCTTCAGTTCCTTCTCTTCTCTCTTCTCTTCTTTCACTTCTCTGCTCTATTTCTTCTTGACCTCTTTCCTCTTTGTCCTACGACTGCTCAGAACTAACAAAGCTCTGTAGATTTCTCAAGGCAAATGCAAAGAGTGTAAGATCATCCTCATCTTCTTCGTCCTGCAAGATAAGGGCTCTCCTCTTCTTGATAGGTGCAGTTATGGGCTCCTCGCCTTTCCTCTTCTTCTCAGCAGAGTCTTGTTTTGTTTTGGTTGGGGACTTTTCCTTCAAGTGCTCAAATGCTTTATTCAGTTCCTTCAGTCTCATTTTCGAAACCATCTTCAAACCTATCACCATAGGAGCAATGGTTCTTACACAAAGAGATGCTGGAAGCTGAATGTGAAAGTGTCGAAACAATTTTGTAACCAGTGTAGAGTAAGGGAGTTGTCCATTGTCTTTCACCATAGTCCTGTACATGTGCATCAAGATTGTGTGTGGCAGCGAGAACGTCATCCCATTATTGATGGCAAACATCAACTTTGCCTCAGAACATGATACATCTGTCTTAGAGGTTGACTTGGGTCGAATACAATTGATTACAACCTTGTGCAGCAAAATATTGGAGGCGCATATTCGGAATATGAAATTCTCCTTCAACAAGTATGTCCCGAACTAGAGATAATGTTGCATGACCAACAACACGTTTATTGGTTGGAAACTCCCTCTTTCCACACCAACGACATCCGCCAATATGTCCACATCCACCACAAAATCTTTTTCCATTACCGTAAATCGAAACCTATTTGCATCTAGAAAAGATAGATTCGAATAGAAATAAGCAGTTAATTTAGGGTAAGCGATAGAAGTTTCAGAACAAAATCTTTCAAGTTGAAGGAGAGCGAACTTCTCCCTTAGGTTCACCTTCAAGGAATCAAAAGAAATCAAAATCCATGGATCGAGGGTTCATCACCCCCTCTTTTTCAGCAAATTCAAATAAGTCTTTTTGTGGTCTTTAAAATGAAACAAATTCGTTCCCTCACTAAACCGGTGGATCACTTGGAAAGTTGGCAAAGTCCTATCGCCCAAACCTTCAAGCGCAATGCCTAACCTTTTCATTTGCCTTAGAAACATGGTCTTGTTCTTGTATCCTCTCTCTTGCAGTAAACTCATCAATAAATGTCATCGCAATACCACCCTTCTTCAACCGATTTTAAAGTTTAAAGAGAAACCGGGGTTTCAACGTTCTTACAAGTTCAACATCTTCCACAATCTCTTCTTCAGTTGGTTGGCATG
>CM024590.1:1477369-1532369 GCA_014182565.1 Eucalyptus marginata
CTCACTGGATCTCGCCTAGTCAGTTGTCGGCCACTACCGTCGCTGGCGGCTAGCTAGAAAGAAGGAGGAAGAAGAAGAGAAAAGGAAAAAGAAAAAGAAAAAGAAAAAAAAAGAGAAAAAATAATAAAAACATAAAAAATTAAAAGAAATAAAAAAATTTGGGAGTCTTTTTGCCAAATGTATTTCTATTTTGGAAATAAAAATTTTAGGCAGTTACCAAACACCCTCAAATGCTCAGAGATTCTTCTCGGGAACATAATAAAAAAGAACTATTTTTGAGTGGAAATTATTCTCGAGAATAGAATAGTTACCAAATACACCCTTAATGTAAGGCTATGTCCAATTTCCTAGACTAACAGCCTACTGACTGTATTTCACTAGCAATTTTTCAGCGGTTACATAAGAGCGTGCTGCTTATACCTAAGTGCATCTTCTTAAAGTTGTTGTTGCTTATATTCAAGCTGGTATGTCTCACTATCTCACACTTAAGACCAAACTATAACACTATCAACACTTCTCAAATGATTATAATTTTTTTGCTCTCATAAGAAAATGTTAGAATGTAAAGCTTTCTTTGAATTTGGAATTTGCACTACTTGATCCATCTTTTTCTTCGACGTCTTGATCTTCTTCTATACTTTGCAAGATCTAATCTTCCCGTTAAACAATCTTCAAGAAGACCAATCTCCAAACTATCCATTGGATGATTAGCTATTGAGGTGTATCAATTAGAGTTTTGTAAATTTGATCACCCATAAATCAAATTTTTGGTTTTCAAAAATAGTGTAGCTTGAGTATGGAAAGAATCTTGCCTTTAGGATGATTGTCAACAAACCAAGATATAACATGAGATTGATTTCTTTCGCATAGATAATCTTTAAGATTGATGGTCAATCACTTTATTCTAAATTAGGAATCCATATTACGATTGTTGACATCTAAATTTTGGTGATATGATCATTCTTTTATTGCATAGAAAATTTGGGACTAAAATTTAGCCCTTAAAATTATTAAATTAAATTGCATAACATATGTTTTACGAGTATTTTATTATTATTATTATTATTGCATTTGCATTGGACCGGTGACAAATGGACTTAAATGGATGACTCGAACTTAATGAAATTGGATTGAACCCACGATAAAGAAAATTCTTGGGCAAAGCCTGCATTACGTTTCGTAAAAGACCTCTCAAATTGGTGAGGTTGTACCACTTGCGAGAATACTTGGACCCTTGTCGATATGATGATGGTGAGATGGTGAAACTTATCATAGATCAATCAATAACATGGCATCGCACGTGCAAACAATTGGAATTAAGCACAATCTCACCCGAAAAAAAAAGGGCATAAAATTCTACTCAACGGTTAATATGTCATTAATTACACTAATTGCGATTAATTAAGCTAATTCCAATTAATTAGGCTAATTATGATTAATTAAACTAAACTCGATTAATTAGCCAAACTTTAATTAATTAAAAATTAATCGACGTTAACTAAAATAATTACGATTAAATAAATAATGATTAAATAAATTAAACTCAAGTAATTAATCTAAAACGATTAATTAATCTAATCGTAATTTCTTAAACTAATCGCAATTAAAAATAATCTAAACAATCCTTAATCGCAATTAAGACTAAACTAAAATTAACCGTAATTAATATTAAACTAACACCCCCTAAATGTAATTAACGTCTTAATCCACGATTAGGAGGTTAACTCATCGGTTTCGGTGATGGCGAGCCCGCGGCGCGACAGTGTCGAGAACACGACTCTCGCGGCTCAAATGGAGGCTCGACGGCGGCGGCGGGTCTTGAAGCTCATGGCCAAAGGGAAGGCTCGGTTCGGGTGGTGGCTCGCGGCTTGAAGAAACGGCGGCATGGACGGCCGAGTGAGCGGTGGTAAGAGGCGGTGACTTGTGGCTTGGGGATGGCGGCAATGACTTAGGCAGCTAGTAGCGACAATTTGGGAGCTCGGCGGTGGAGATGGTGGTTCGGTGGTGAGGATGGTGAATGGCATGGCTCTAAGCGGCAAACGGACGTGGCGTAGTGGTGAGTTGGGGGCGTGGGCGGCGGTGTGGTGGTGGGTGAAGTGGCAGCAAGGGAAAGGAAGAAGAAGAAGAAGAAGAAGAAAAGAAGAAGAAGAAGGGGTTCAGCTAAGGGGGGAAGGAAAAGAAAGAGAGAGGGAGAAGAAAAAGACAAAAAGAAAAAGAGGGGTTGTAGGGGTGGCGTGAGGAAGGAGAGAAAGAAGGAGAGAGAGAAAGAGAGGGCAAATGGGGGATGGATGGTAGAAGGGGGGTGGGGAGGAAACGTGAGGGAGAGGAGAAAGAGAGGAGAGAGAGAGGAAGAAGATAAAAGAGAGGGTGTTGACGTCTTATCGACTCTTCGTTTCCCACGAGGTTCCTTCCGTTTCATGGTGTTGCCAAACCACTTTGACTAAGGGAATCGTCTTGCTATGTAACACTTACTCCTTTCAGCCCACTATCCGAATCGGTCTTTCCACGTACGACACTTTTTCGTCCACGTCTATTTCTTTGAAATTTAGTACGTGGGTTGGATCAGGTTCGTATTTCCTCAACATCGACAAGTGAAAAACATCATGCACTTGAGCAATTCTTAATGGCAACGCAAGACGATAAGCCAAAATCCCAATCCGCTCCAAAATCTCGAAGGGACCAACGTATCTCGGACTTAACTTCCATTTCTTGCCAAAACGTGAACGAAAAGCCGTCTTCGGTATATCTTCCTTCTTAATCCTCAGCTGATGGTAACCCGTCCTTAGGTCAATCTTGGAAAATATCGAAACTCCCTGTAGCTGATCAAATAAGTTATTGATCTTTGACAATGTATACTTGTTATTGATTGTCACTTGATTGAGTTGCTGATAGTCGATGCAAAGACACAACGAATCATCCTTCTTCCTTAAAAACAGAAATGGCGCTTCCCAAGGCGATGCGCTAAGACGAATAAATTTTTGTCCAACAATTCCTGCATTTGAACCTTTAGCTCTTTTAATTCTGATAGTGTCATACGGTAAGGAGCCCTAGAAATTGGCTTAGTCCCAAGAGTCAACTCAATCACGAACTCTATCTCCCTTACTGGGGGCAAACTAGGCAACTTCTTAGGAAAAATGTCAGAACATTCCTGCACTACGGCAATGTCCTCAATCCTTGGCTCCTCAACTGACGTATTAACCACGGTTGCCAAATAACCTTGGCAACTCACATCCAACAACCTGGGTTGCCTCAAGTGATGAAATTAACGTAATCGAGGGTCCTCCTTGATTTCCAACAAACTCAAAACTTCCACCCGCTAACAAGGTTAAACCGAATTGCTTTACGATAACAGTTCATGGTAGCTCGTTGCTTGGTGAGCCAATCTATACCAACAATAATATCGAAATCAAACATCGCCAGCACAATCAAATCTATTCTTTCCTCTCGATCACCAATTACTAACTTGCAATCAGGACACCCTATCGCTGACAACATTTATCCTTTAACGGGGTGGATATACTAATGACTGCTTCCAACGGTTTTGGACTTAACCCTACTAACTTAACGAACTACTCAGCAATAAATGAATGCGTGGCTTCAGGATCAAATAAAGCATAAGCAGCATGGTCGTTTCGCTGAGAGGGGGGGAAGGAAAAGAAGAGAGGGAGAGAGGGAGAAAGAGAGAGAAGAAAAAGACAAAGAAAAAGAGGGGCTGCGGGGTGGCGTGAGGAAGGAGAGAAAGAAGGAGAGAGAGAGAGAGAAGGGGGATGAATGGTGGGGGAGGAAACGTGAGGGAGAAGAGAAAGAGGAGAGAGAGGAAGAAGACAAAAGAGAAGGGGGGGAAGAAGGGGGACGTCACATTATAAGCGAGCCTTGCTAGCATGCTGGGAACAAGACATCACAACCTCCCACCATCCGACCAAAACCCATTAGCAACCTTCCAATTGGTGCTTTGTGACCTCGGAGTGACGTTCCCATTAGGACTAGGGAGGATCATCAGCAATGGAATATCTGCGGTACTCGAACGCAAAGGCACCGATATCCATAGCCGTGGTGGGCGTAATAGGAGTGTTCGAGGCCGTACAACGCGGTGGTGGTGAAACCGGAAAAGTCGAGGTCCTTGCTGAGGAAACAAGGCATCATTGGACCGCCCCCACCTTCTGCTCGGCAACATCATGGAGATCAAAAAGGCGAGATCCTCCTCCTCCTCCTCCGTTCCCATGACTCCGCCCGGCCAGCCCCTTGCCCGCCATGATTGCGCTGCTGTCCTCTTCCCCTTCTTTGACGAGTGGAGAAAAAAATACGGTAGTTCACCTCCTGGCTGCCCTAACTCGCAATTTCATCTCTTTTCCACAATTAATCTAACAATATTCACGTGTTTCGATTTTCCATGTTCCAAACTACATAAATTAGACGCGAGATTTTCGTACAATCATAAGAGAGTTTATGAAACTTAGAGATCGGTGCTACTCAAATTTTCTAGTCAGATCTGGATGACCACGTGCATCACCGTGACATATGTTTTCTCTACCTTAAGGCTGAACTTGAAGCCTATCATGTCGGTTGACACACCGCACGGCATAGGGCGGTAGACGTTGAAGGTTCTTTCACTGCCCGTTTCCATTTTTTAGAACTTGCAACCCCTATCAATGTCTGCTCTTTCTTTTTTGGGGTTATTGGTAGTTCTTTGATAATGACCGATGCGGGCGCTGCGTAGCTCCACTGGAGCTGGATCGGGATTGGACTCAACCAAAATGACTCCAGCGCCCGAAATCACTTCTCACATTCACGCTAAATATCATTTGACACGTTCTCACTCATTAATAAAACAGGAGTAATTCACTACTCTTGAATCAGATCATTTCTCCTCTCTTAAATAAATTGGATTGATTGTTTGTGGTTCGGACATGGACAATCAGATCAGGCTGATGTCATGCGCTGATGTCTCATGATTTTTACAGGAGAAACATTTGCGTTCTCGCTGGGGAACACACAGATAGTCTATGTGAACCGACAGGACGTGGGGTGTTGGGAATTGCTTATACCCTAAATCGGATTCGACACTAAATCGAACCCCTAAAAGAAAGCGGAAGACGAGCCCAAGAACAAACAAACATGAATCACCGATCGAAGGCACACCACGGGATCGAGCGTACCTTTTGTCCACAGACTAAACACTGATGTTGCAATTCGAGAAGGAAACCGGACACTGTTCTTCAAAGGAGAATTCTTCTCTTTGGGAGAAAGCGGTAGGAGAAGACGTGAAGACAGAGAGCGTAATCACAGAGAGAGCGTAATCTCTCTTTTTACAAAATACGTAATTTTCTATCGATTAACCGCCTCCAGATTTTCCCTTTATCTTTTATAATTTCCTCCATGGGCGCTCAACTCATGGGCCGGGCCCATGACGGGCCAACTCAGGCCCATCAAAAGGAAAAAATCCATCATCTCCCACTCGCACATGGTGGGCCAAAACCAACATGGGCGGACGGGCCCTACTAGGCCCATCAATTAAAAAACCATTAACTTCCACTTGACATGGTGGGCCGAACAGAATCCTCTTTTTCTCACTGCAACATTCATACTTGTGAATAGTCCGTGCGACCAACATACTTTGAGAGCTCGTTGCCATACATCTGTTAGGAATATATAGCGGCTCATAATGGGCAACACATTCGAGTAAATTTAGTATATGTATATCGATCGATCACATTTATATCTCATTTATCTCATTTAAATGATATATATATATATATATATATATATATATATATATATATATATTGTATTCACAATTATGATTATCACAAAGACAGTCATAATTGGTCGACCGGTGAATACAAAACTACAATGTGATTCTCCAAATTCGATCTTCCTCTTTCCTTCAAACTCTCAATTTCAGTTCAGCTTGCTTTTCTAGAAATGTCCCATTAGATCGAATCAACTGACCATTGGTCTTTACCAAAAAAAAAAAAAAAAAAAAAAAACTCATGACCATTGGCAACATCCTAAGATAGCAAACACTAAATAAAAAATCTTGAGAATAAGTAAAAGTCATGAGGGCACTTAAATTGAGGAACTCTTTTCCTCAAGAGTGTCACACGGCATAAAAGTTGAGATCAAACTTTTGCCACTTTTATTGGTCGTATCATGCATACGTAGTATGAAATACGTATTACGGTATTTAACTCCTTTCCCATGGAGCGTATGTCTACATCTTTAATACCGTACAGATTATAATTTAGACATACCCAATGTCTAACTTGAGTTCACATATCTACTCATACACAGAATTCATCAGAACTCACATCTGGCATTATAGACAGATAAAGTAAAATATGTGGGTTATTTTACTTTCGGACATAGTAAATATCATGTCCTCATCTTAACACTTAGTTAAGGCGATATATATATTTTAAGCTTGAGCTCTCGATTATCACCTAGATAATAAGCTTAAAAAACCATCTTATCTCTATTTATCACATAGTAAATAGATGCGATTACCCGTGTGAGTGGGCTAATCTCTTATCTGTCCGACATACTTTCTCAATATAATATAATGCACTGAGCATTAAGATGCATAAATGTAAAACAAAGATTCATAGGCATTAATGATGAAAACACAAATTCATTAAATGTGAACAACTCAGGGAAATTACAATATCCAGTACATCAGACTCTACGCAATCCTAGAGATTTTACATGACCATAAAACACATCTCTAGGTATTGGTTTTGTCATGGGATCTGCTATCATTCTATGCGTAGATATGTACTGTAAGTTCACATCCTTTCGTGCAACCATATCTTTGATAAAGTTATACTTAGTATCTATATGTTTGGTCTTGCCATGATATTTTGGATCTTTGGTGTATGCTATATTTGCTTGGCTATCATAGTTAACCAATAATGGATTTGCAGCTTTCTCAATAACACCTAAATGATCCAAAAATCTCTTAAGCCAAACTCCTTCTTGTATATTGCGATAATGCCATGAACTCAGCTTCTATCGTGGACAATGCTATACATGTTTGCTTCTTACTGCTCCATGATATGACACCATTGTTCAGTAAGAAAGCAAATCCAGAGGTAGATTTCCTTCCATCTAAATCTCCTCCCCAATCAGCATCTGTTTAGCCTTCAAGTTGCAGATCCTTTCCTTGGTAATTCAGCTTGCAATCAGCCGTTCCCTTCAGATATCTCAGTATTCTTTTAACGGCCTTCCAATGTGCTTGACCTGGATTGGATTGGTATCTACTCACCATTCCAACTGCAAAACATATGTCGGGTCTTGTACACATCATAGCGTACATTAAGCTCCCAACAGCACTAGCATAAGGAACATGTTTCATTTGTTCCTTCTCTTGTAGAGTCCTTGGACACAGTCTATGGCTCAATCCTTCACCTTTTGCAATAGGAGTATCAATGGGTTTACAATCTTGCATACGAAATCGTTCAAGAACCTTATTTATGTATGTTTCTTGTGAAAGAGATAATGATCTCTTCGAACGATCTGTTGAAATCTTAACTCCAAGGATGTATGCAGCCTCACCCATATCTTTTATCTCAAAGTTGAAAGATAACCAACTCTTAACAGTATTAACAAACTCCATATTGCTTCCAGCAATTAGTATATCATCAACATATAATGATATGATCACAAATTGATCTTTGGATCTTTTGATATATACACAATGATCCTCATCTATCATTGTAAAATCATATGCCATTATGGCATTATGAAAACGTATATACCATTGTCTCGATGACTGCTTTAGGCCATATATCGATTTCAAAAGTCGACATACTTTTCCTTCTTGGCCTTGCATAATGAAACCAGTAGGTTGTTCCATATATATTTCTTCCTCTAATTCTCCATTGAGGAAAGCAGTCTTTACATCCATTTGATGTAACTCAAGATCCATACTAGCCACTATTGCCAGAATAATGCGAATCGAGGTAAATCTCACCACATGAGAAAATGTTTCTTCATAATCAATTCCTTCCGTTGATTATACCCCCTTCGCCACAAGGCGAGCCTTATGCCTTTCTATCGAAGCCATCAGATTTACGCTTTATTTTGAGAACCCACTTGTTCCCAATAGCTTTGCGTCCTTTTGGAAGGTCAACCAGTTTCCAAACTTGGTTTGACTTCATTGACTCCATCTCCTCTTCCATTGCATGCATCCATTTTTCCTTACTAGGGCAATTTAGAGCCTCATTAAGATTTCTTGGCTCATCTTCATTTTGTGGAGCAACCATAAAAGTTTCCCCTTCAATGTCAAAACGTCGACGGGGAATACTTTTTGTGACTTGTTCGCCGTATGGGAGATTGTGCACTTTGTACATCATTCCCCATCATGCTCCCACTCGGATTAGATAATGACGATATCATCTCATCTTGTGGTTGTAATTGAGAGTGAGTTGAATCAAATTCATTACTTCTCATGTTACTCCCACTTGGACGAACTCCACTATGTTCATTATCTTGATCCAAGGTTTCAAATAGGGAGTGTTCTTCACCTATTTCGCCCTTCTTAGGAAATTCATTCTCTAAGAATGTGACGTCCCGTGATTCGAATTCAGTTATACTTCCACTTTCCTGCTCACCTATGAACACATATCCTTTCAAGTGTTCAGAGTATCTTATGAAAATACTCTTATTTCCTCTGGGATCCAATTTCCCAAACTTGTGAGAGGACTCATGAGTATAGGCAGCACTACCCCATGGCTTAAGAAAACTTAAGTCCGATTTTCTACCTGTCCATAACTCATATGGAGTGGAGGTAACTGATTTGGAAGGCACTCGGTTAAGTATATATGTAGCAAGTTAATAACGCATCACTCCAAAAGGTGATAGGTAAATTAGCATGTGCCATCATGGACCTAACCATTTCCAAAGTAGGGTTCTGTTTCTTCTCTCCGCAACACCATTTTGTTGAGGAGTATATGGAATAGACAACTGTCTTTCTATTCCTTTTTCATCATATAATTTTCTGAACTCATCAGATAAATATTCTCAACCTCGATCGGATTTTAATACTTTTATTTTCTTGTCTAATTGATTTTCTGCCAAATTCATAAACTTTTTGAAACAACTCAATGCTTCAGATTTATGAGAAATCAAATAGACATATCCGAATCGAGTATAATCATCTATAAATGTGATGAAATAAACAGCCCCGTGCCTTCCTCTCACATTCATCGGACCATAAACATCAGTATGAATTAAATGCAAAGGAAATTAAGCTCTTTAACCTTTTCCAAATGGTTTCCTTGTCGTTTTCCCTATTAGGCAATGCTCACATATAGGCAAATCAACTTTTTCAATGTTGCCCAACAAGCCCTCTTTGGCTAGTCTATTCATACGTTGTTGGCCAATATGACCTCTTTGGCTAGTCTATTCACATCATTATCATATGAATTAGGAGACGTGAGAAGGGAATAACAAACATTTGCATTAACATAGTCAATATCTAATACAATGAAACCATCCAGAAAATAACCACAACCATAGAAATTTGTATCCAAAAACAAATCCACACCTTTATTATAGAAGTTCATATTAAAACCTAGCTTGACCAACAATAAAACATACATTAAATTTCGATGAATCTCCGGAGCATACAATACATCATGTAGGAATAAAGTGCGTCCACCACGCATGTTCAGTTGGCAGGTGCCAATTCCTTTTACTTCTGCTCTAGAGTTGTTTCCCACATAGATCCACTTAGTTCCAGTTGGTACTCGTCGAAATTCCACGAAGGATTCTCTATCCTTCGCTATATGGTCTGTCACTCCTGAATCTACAGTCCACAAAGGATTAGACTCAGTCATAAATACAGAACTTGACACATAGGCAAAGTTCCCAATAGTATAAGGGGTGTGTACCTTCTTTGGCTCACGACAATCGCGAGCATAGTGACCCTTCTTGTCACAATTGTAACACTTCACCCTTGTAAGCTTCTTCATTCGAGGACGCTTTCCTCTTTCATGTTGATCAAGCTTAGGTTTCTTCCCTGAAGGACCTGCTCCCTTGCCTTTCCTTTTATCGAACCGGTTAGGACGTTTGCGCTTGGAGCTCGAAGCTCCATGTGAGCTAGAACCAGCATGATAAATTTCAGCTTTCGGCTTAGCCGCCAAGAGGCGGTCCTCTTCAGCTCAAGATGACGCATTGCATCCTCAAAGGTTTTGATATTTTCATTATGGGTTAGGTGCACCTTCATATGCTCCCAACTCTGAGGCAAGGAACGAATCACTGCTTGCACTTGCTGCTCATTAGTCAGGACATGGCCAGCATCATTCAACTCACTTATCATGTTTGACATCTTTCTAAGGTGTTGCTTCATGGTCTCGACCATGAGGCTTCTTATAAGAGTCAAACCTAATAGTGAGTTGTCTCGATCTGGTCACCGGAGTATGACCAAACCTTGCCGCCAACGCTTCCCACATTTCTTTGGCATTCTCAAAACGCCCCGAACTCTCGCATGACGTCATTTTCCATGCTACTCAAAGCAACGTAATGCGAGCAAGAGAATTCTTTCTTTTCCATGCAAGCAAAAGCATCCTTATCTAACTTATGCTGCGAGTGTTTCCTTCTTTAGGTTCTACCATGGTCAGGTTAAGAGCTTCTAGTGCCTCTTGCTCTTCCAGCACATATTGGATTTTCATGTGCAAGATTTCATAGTTGTCGCCATTGAGCTTTTCACCTTTGTTCAGCTCGGCAACTATGCTCTTTGTGGCTGAAGCCATTGATCTTGAACACATCATACATATATGCACGAATAATTAATGCCTATCATTTATGCATCCATTTTGCACAGACCCATCATATTAATGAACAATTTCAAGTAAGGTTTCAGAATCAAAATGTCACTATGTTTCCAATCATCCTCTAAAAAATCCTAACTTAAAATTATCAGTAATATATAATTGTCTTATGCAAAATGAATTCTATGAAGCTACAAAAAACTTCTATGAACTACCCACAGCAGTCAACAATAACAGAAAGCAAATAATATTTGATATCCAATAGAATAATAATGCTTTCACATAATACAACTTATATATTAGTTGCTACATCAACAACAACCAGATAGAAAACATTACATAAGATGTCCACAAAACACACTAAATAAAGATCAGCCAAAACAACTATCACCACTTCAAAATGTGAACAGGGAAAGATCCTTTTTTCTTTAATTTCTTGATCTTTTCTTTTGTAACAATCAGGTAATAATCATCTATAAAAGTCATCACAGTACTCCTATATGAAGCGGCTTTGTTGACATCCCATATGCGATTCAACACTCCTTTCCATTCTTGTGGAAGAGTGTTCATGAAAAATCGCACCATCTCAGACTATGGCATGGGACGACCATTCCATATGACCTTTTGTATCTTCCCGTTGACTTCAAGAACATGATCAATTAAGTCACCACTCTCCCATCGATAATTAGTCAGCTTAGCTATCAAACTAGAAAGCCTTTCCTTTTGTTTATCGGTAAATACGCGAATAGGCGTGCGTAATCGAATGGGAGCCATTGTTCCTGCAACAAATGCAGAACAAATAAGGGATTACATATAATCCACATAGACTTAATTGGGAAAAAAAAGAAACAAATCCTTTTTTTTTGGGGTCAACGGTCAACGGTCAACAGTCGGTCAACGGTCAAGTCAACGGTCTCGGTCAACGGTCGCGGTCAACGGGTCGAGTCAACGGGCGGGCCGGTTCGACCGGTCACCCGGTCGGGCCGGTCGGACGTCGCCGACGGTCGGTGCACGGGCGGTCGGACAACGCACCGACCGGCACGCGCGGGCCGACGCGCAATCGTCGCATGTGCGCGTGCACGCGCACGCGCGAAATGGCGCAACCGACGCACGCGTTTCGCGCGCGTGTGTGTCGCACGCGCCTGGGCGAAACGGCGCGTCCAACGCGCTTTTTTTGCGGGCGACCGAATCGGCGCGCGCCGATGACCCCCGTGCGTTCCGGCCGCGCGTGGCGGCGCGTCCGGCGGCCTCCGGCGGTGATCCGCGACTCATTTTTCTCTTATCGACGAGAGCTTCATCCCTGCACTATCAAAAACGAATTTTGACTTGCACAAAATTACGAAATAGGGCGAACAGTACACGGGTGTCGGGTTTTTCCGTCCCCGATCGACCAAAAGTGATTTTCTCGAATTTCGAGAAAAAATTAATCAAAGCAATAAAAAAGGGGTCGGGAAACATGAACTAGGGCTCTGATACCAATGTTGGGAATTGCTTATACCCTAAAACTGGATTCGACACTAAATCGAACCCCTAAAAGAAAGCGGAAGACGAGCCCAAGAAAACAAACATGAATCACCGATCAAAGGCACACCACGGGATCAAGCGTACCTTTTGTCCACAGACTAAACACTGATGTTGCAATTCGAGAAGGAAACCGGACACTGTTCTTCAAAGGAGAATTCTTCTCTTCGGGAGAAAGCGGTAGGAGAAGACGTGAAGACAGAGAGCGTAATCACAGAGAGAGTGTAATCTCTCTTTTTACAAAATACGTAATTTTCTATCGATTAACCGCCTCCAGATTTTCCCTTTATCTTTTATAATTTCCTCCATGGGCCCTCAACTCACGGGCCGGGCCCATGACGGGCCAACTCAGGCCCATCAAAAGGAAAAAATCCATCACAAGGCATCTTATCTTCCAACGGTCCCCACTGGGCTCATCAGCGCAAGATCCTCGCTCCTGAGATCTATATGGAGAAGGTCAAGGTATGTTACCTTAAATATGTCTTTCAATATCACCATTTCCACCACCAATTTTTTTTATTTTCCTTTTTTCCCTCAAATTGACATTTCTGAGTTTGCCCGCTTGCAGGGAATGATAAACCTCATAAACGAGTTGACAGAGACACTGTTGAAGTCCTGGAAGAACAAAGTGGATGCAACCGGTGGAGTAGCCAGCATTAACATCCACCAGCACATGAGAAGTTTCTCCGGAGATGTCATCTCCAGGGCCTGCTTTGGCAGCAATTTTGCCAAAGGAGAGGAGATCTTGCACAAGTTGAGGACTCTCCAAGAGGCCATGCCCAAGAAAGTTCTTTCCACTGGGATTCCTGGCATGAGGTGCGAAGTTAAATCTCTCTTTCTCCCGAAAAACCTCCAATTAAGCCTCCCCTTCCATACCACCCCCTTGAAAAGAAAGGGAAAAAGGAAAATCCACTGTCGCTTAGCTACTTTAATCAATTCTGTTTATGCAATGACGCAGATACCTCCCCACCAAGAGTAACATTGAAGCCTGGGCACTGGAGAAGGAGGTCTGCAGTTTGATATTGTAGGTGGGGAAGGAGAGGATGGAAGCTACATATGAGAAGGACCTTCTGCAGATGCTTCTCGAGGGTGCCAAAAACAGCGACTTGAGCCAGGAGGCCATGGACCGCTTCATTGTCGACAGCTGCAAAAACATTTACTTGGCTGGGTACGAGACCACTGCCGTCTCTGCGACATGGTGCCTCATGCTGTTAGCTTCCAGTCAAGAGTGGCAAAATCTGTGCGTGCCGAGGTTCTTGAAGTTTGTGGGGACCGTCTTCCTATGCCGATATGATCCGTAAGATGAAACTGGTGCGCTTTCCCCATACCTTTAAGACAGAGTGCACATTATATAATGTTTTGATTTCATGATCATCGGCATGTGTTAACCTTTTTGTCCTGGGTGCAGCTCACAATGGTGATAAACGAGTCGCTGCGGCTATACTCCCCCGTGCCAGTGGTGTTGAGGGAGGCCTTAACGGATATGAAGTTTCGGGACCTGAAAGTGCTGGAGGGGGTTAACATGTGGACGATGGTGTTGACATTGCACACGGACCCTGAGATATGGGGACCAGACTCTTACTCCTTCAACCCGGGCAGATTCGCCAACGGGATCACGGGAGCTTGCAACCTGCCGCACTTGTACATGCCCTTCGTAGTGGTACATCGCGTGTGCCTCGGGTAGAACCTGGCTGTGGTGGAGCTCAAGATTCTCATTGCCCAGCTTCTCTCCAACTTTTCCTTCACCGTGACATCCTGAATTTTCGACCCCATAATAAAATGGGCTTTTCATTGACGCGCCTATGGTCATTTTTCTCTGAGCTGATCAGCCACGAGTTAACTAACCTATTGGGTGAAGCTGTTAAGGGATATAATCACAATAAAATCTCTAAAAGCTACCCGGTAGGTTGGATTGTACTAGAATCGCGTCCGGTTGATTTTAACAACGAAACTGAACTTGCTTTCGGGAATCGAACATTCGAGCGTGTCACGATTTTTTTTTAGGACATCATCTCATCTTTTGAAGAAATTCCATCGAGCCTGGAATTTTGGCGGAAAAATTAAATTCGGCAAATTAAAATCAAGGAATTCGGATGGGCTTCCTTTGAGGGCTTTATGGCTTTCAAATTGGATTAATTTGTTGAGAATAAAAGGGAAATTCGTATGATAGCTTTAGCTGGATTTTTGGGACACCAAAATGCATGGTTTTGTGAAGATTTGAGAAGTAATTGGGTGGAAATTCGTATGGGCAGCAGGGGAGGCATTTTAGGCCACCAAATGGGGTTTGTTTTGTGAAGATTTGGTGAAAAATTGTCCAGTGGTTGCTGCCAAGACTTTAGGGTAGGGTTGAAGACTTTGTGGCTTGCACTTGAGTGCAAGATATTTCTTCTTGGTTGGCCATTGGTCCTCACATGGACTTCTTGGCCTCTTTGTCCCCCCTTGTTCCCCCTTAAACGTGTGACCAGCCCCTTCTTCCTAGCAGAATAGCTTCTGCTGCTGCTTTGCTTGATCTTCTTCTTCCTCTTCATTTCATTTTTCCTTAGCTGTCATTTTCCCCCCTGGTTTTGCTGCCGCTCGACTCCACAGCAGCACCACAAGCCATCGAACCATCTGCTGGTCCAGTAGCTCACTAAGGCCGCCTGCTTTGCCTCCTCCGCCACCGTCTTGCCATCCCCAAGCAGCCAGCCCCATGACTAGCTCCTGTTGCATCGTCCGCTAGCCGTTCGCCTAGTCCAGCTCCGTCCAGCCTCAGCTTGCCCCCACCGTCCCCACGCCGTGACCAGTTCAGCCCCTTCGTAGAACCGAAGTCCCAACAGCAAGCAGTGAGCTTGCAAGGCTGTTTTTAGCATTGGTTTGGCCTCCGTTGGAGTCGCCGTAGTCACGGGATCTCACCGCCGTCATGCCGCCATCGCCGTGGACTCGTTACCTCGCTAATCTGGTGAGTTAACTCCCTAATCCTTGATTAGCTTGTTAATTGTGCTTAGGGGGTTAGATTAGTGTTAATTAGCTTAATTAGATTAGTATTAAGTTAGATTAGCCTTAAGTTATATTAGTGTTAATCTATATCAGTTAGATTAGCCTTAATATGGATTATTGTTAATTTAATTGGTTAGATTAGTACTAATGAGGGTGGTTTAGTCTAATTTAGTGGATTTCCCTCGGATCTGGTTACTAGACCCTCGCCATTTGCCATTTTTTGTGGGAAAAAATGTGCTACGATTTTGGGGTTACTTCATTATTGAAAAATGTTCTAAACATCTTCAGTTATGACATATATTTTACTAAAGATTTTAGGGATTTAAAAGAATAAGATTTCAACATCGTTAAAAACAAAACAGAACCTTTGTTTGTGCTGAAAACTGTGACCTTTTGGTGTTCAATGAGTTTTTATCAACTCTTAGGGTGCGATTTTTGAAAGGGTTTCTTCGTAAAAGTTGTTCTTCACATCTTTTAGTTTAACATAGTCAAATTTTAGATCAAACAGACAAGTTTTGGATCTCGAACTAAGCTGGTTTTGGAAAACATGATTTTTGGAAACGGATGCAATTTTGGTAACATATCGAGCGATTTACTGCTCTCAATATAGAAAGATATAAGCTAAGGCGTCTTCATAAAAAAATGTTTGTTTGAGTGTCCTTTATAACATATTCAAATTTGAGAAGTTTCTGAGCTCGTTTGGTTGTGTTTCTGGAATTAAACTGGGAGACGCGCGAGTGGCCCAGTTTCTGCCGGTTAAGGTCGAGTGTAGTTTTATAGTTGTTCTTGATATCTTACTTGCTGAGAAATGAATATGTTGTGATTTGATTGATGTTTGGCATGCTGAGAACTCATGGGTGACATCATGAAGTTGATTACTTATTTGTACAATTGAGTGCTCGATGGTGATTATTGGATATTATTGCAAAAATTGATTTTATGGTATTTAATTAGAAAAATATCGGGTGTCGGTTTTTGACATAAAAATATTTTAGGTACTATATAAAATCGTGGAATTTTGAAATGAGAGAATATCACGCTTTATGGTTCGATTTGACTGTGTGACCACGCACAATTATTTTACCGGGTATTTTTAATACTAAGAAAATTGGCCAAGTCCATTATTTGAAATGGAAGTATTTGAGTGCAAAGTACGATATTCTTGGTTGAGTATGGATGTGCGTGTGGTCACTATCAGAACCTGTCACCCGCCGGGAGTCGGGAAGGCGATGCTCCTATGTGGAATGCCATTGACAACGGATGTCGGTCGCAATGGAGGCTGGACCGATGCTCCTGTGTGGAATGTCCTTGACAATGGATGTGTCTTGAGTGGGAGGCTGGATCGATGTTTTTTTTTTTTTTTTTTTTTTTGTGGAATGCCATTTAGATGTAGCGTTGCTGTACTCGACAAAGCGGGACGACGCCTGGTTATGCCGGATGACAGCCGACTGGGGAGTTGGCCGTGGCTGATGGGCTGTAATAACTGGAACACGCTTGAGTGATTGAGATATTTGCGCCTGATTATGGGACGAAATTGTGTGGCACGGAATGGGACGTGTCATAACGGTTTGACCTTATAATCGGAACCCATGTGATTGTTTGATAGATGAATTGATGTGTTCTAGTTATGAAATGCGTTTGCTGTATGCATTGATATGTGTGATGAGCTAATGTGCAGGGAGGTGCTGAGGCGAGGTAAGTTCTGAATGGTGCATGTTAAGACTGCATTTGAGTGAATTCTTGTCCTAATCGAGGTTTAGGGTGTCAACTCTCCGAGATTTTTATCTCACCCTGTCGTGGGTTACCATTTTCAAGGCCTTAGCGTGGAGAATCCAGAGCCGGAGTCGGAAGGATCCGGGGTATAGGTCGGTTAGGACCTCTTTTTGAGTCATACCTTCTATATATGAACTTGTTATGTATTTAAAGTGTGTTTTGTGGATAAAAGGCGTTGGTATGTTTTTAGACTATCCTAGATTCCCCTACATTTATATATAAACACTGGTTTATCAAGAATATGCAAGAAAAGCACTTTGAATTATTTAAGTCACTTCCGCATGTGCATAAAAATGAAAAGGGTCGGTGACGCATCCTGGGAACGTCGCAATTTCTATCGACCATCGAGGGATGTTCGCGTGCTCGGGGTTCGGGGCGTGACATTCACCCTCTCTCCTGACTACGTCCACTCCCCTGCTCTTAGGTTATTTATTGAACCTGAACACGGTGTCGAAGTCTCCGTCACCAAATTATCTTGGGATTGATTCCTTCAAGAGCAGTTTTTTTTTTCCTCACCCCATTTTTTCTTAAGCCCACGGTACATTTTCTTGGTGTGTCCAAAACCAACCTTTTCTTTCCTTTTTGTCACTCTTGTATTAGTTTATGACAAAGTTCATTCTTTTTTCAATATACATGTTACAACTAATGCCGAAGGTGAATTAACGAAACAATTCAAGCAATAAATAAGTTACAGAAATAAAACATAAACGTTGTCGATTTACATGATCAGGTAATGTACCAACTCTCTAGAAAGAGATTCACGAGGTTGTTCAACTATAATTGGTAAAATGAAGATTACATTCCAGTGTTTCCAACCAATCTTAGCTAGCACCTTACCCACTAGAATCGATAAAAAATATGAAGTTTTCTCGTGCTTTCAACTATCTGGGCAAGCGGCTCTCGAAAGCTCTCTAAGCATTTCATAAATTTCTGATCTTAAATAGCCTTTGAAAATAAGATTTTTTAACAAGCCCGAATCCTAGCTGCTTCGGGCGAGCGCCTGCCAAAATAGGCCTGCCGGCGACTATGCTGGAAAACATAATATTTATTGGGCGCAGTCCGAGAGCCCTGCCTGCTTTATCTGGTAGCCGGGCCTCGGTGCTTGCCTGGTGGCCAGGTTGGTCTAGGTGCCAGGCGGGCCTTTCCTCTCATATCCAATCGCCCGCTTCTATCATCATGTCCTCGCTCGCAAACACCTCGAGTGTCCCAGTTATGAGCTTTTGCATAATTCCAAATTAATTTGGATTAATTTCGAGTTGTAATTAACAAATCTTCACTTTGGCAAGACGTCCAACTTCATCGTCATTGACCGCTGTCTCTCCCATTCTCCTTTAGGCTCCTCCCTTGTTGCAGAAAATGATCATGTAATATTTGAGTTAGTGGTGGGACTTGCAAGAGAAAAAGTGGACTTCAACTTATACAAAAGGAAGAGCAGTGAACGCACGAACGGAGAAAAAGTGATAGAAGAATATAGAAAGAAGAGAAGAAGAAATGAACGAGAAAAAGAGGAGGGGTTTTGTGCGTACATGACACGAAGGCTTCGTTGTGTCAAATGAAGTATGTATCACAACACCTGGTAACGACTTACGCCATTTATTTGTCTAATCAAAGCATTTTTCGAAATTAAAGTTCGAAATCAAAATTGTGTGAGAATGGAAATGTGAAGACCGATTTGGAGTTTTTAAGCTGTACAAAATTATGAAATTATGAATAATGGCATTGTAGAGTTGTGGGGTTTGAGAAGCGTTGATTTGAAATAAAGGTTTAGTTAGAGCGAAATCCTAAAGTTTCGCGTCGAATTTTGCGTTGCAAATAGCTTTAAATGATCACTTTAGGAGAGTAATTTGTTGACATGTGAAATTTATTTTGTTACCGTTTAAGCTTAATTTAGCCGAATCTTAGTTGAGATAATGTTTTAATTGGTTTGATGTTATTTCTCACCTATATGATTGGATTGCAAGTTGTTGCGACCAAATTTTCAGGTGATCCACTTAGGATTTGGCTAATGGATTACTAAGCCTAGACTTATCTTAGGCTCTCCCAAGCCCATACCAATTCGCGACTTAGGTTCAAGTTCTTAACATGCAATAGGAGTCGCTACTAATCTATTTTTGGTGGGTCGATTAGAAACCCAAGTAAAGCAACGGGAGGTTTACTTTACTTCTACGAACTAGAGATTTATGAGTTCGGGGACTTAATTACCCTAGATTTTTTTAACGTCATTTCGGTACCTTTCTCTTTTATTTTGAAAAAAAATGCTTTGCAGGTAGTTTGAATTAATTTTAATTCACTTCTCTAACATGTGAGGTGATCATGCAGGTGCGCAAACTACTAATTTAAAATCCAGATAACGCAGTGAATAAATTGCAGGACTTACTTCATAGCAACGAAAGTATCTGCAATGTTAGATCAGAATTCACATCGATAATCCTAGATATGATTTCTAATTAACACGCAATCACTCTTTTTTTTTTTGTTTTCATTTATTTAATGAAGATCATGCTTTATGCAATGCATGCTACTAATCTAACATGAAATGATATGACATAGTAGTATAGCCTAAACTATATGAATGAGTAAAGTAATATTTTGTTTTTTCTTAATGAACATGCAATAATTAAATATGCAAATGTAAATCAACCAAAATGACCTAATCTTAATGACAGCCAATTTCTAATTAAATGAACCTAGTAACAATCACTAAATGATGTGCATTTCATGAACCTAATTCTAATTTTTTCCTTTTCTTTTACGAAATTCGAAATTAAAATTGCCAAATAATTAAACATGCAATTCAAATTTAAAAAAAAAACTAACATCCCAAATTAATGCATTTTTTGGATTTTTTTTTAAATTCGAAATAAAATCCATAGTCTAAATAGGCAAGATAACCCCAAAACAAGAAATATTCTAAAACAAACATAATCTTAACTCAAATATTTTTTTCGGATTTTTTCTTTTACGAAAATAAAATTGATTCAACCAACACGATAGCAAATAAGACAAGATAAGATTGATATCCATAAATTGGCGAACCATATCTTGCGCATGAGATCCGGTTGGCCAATTTTCAACAAAATCGCGAATCGAATCTCGGGCGTGAGATCGGATTGGCGATTTTCCAAGCGATTGCGAGTCGGATTTCGGGCGTGAAAATCGGATTGTCAATCCCTAATTTAAGAGGCTACTTCATGTTGGGAATTTCAACCTTACATCAAGGAATAATTCTACTAAAGAAGCAAAATATAAAAATAATAAAAATAAAATAAAGTAAATAAAAAATACCTAATTTGATATTTTTTTCCTTTTGTTTTTTTTTCCTTCCAAGCAAGGCTTGTGCTCGTGGTGGGTCGCTAAAGGCAATGGGTCGCCGGTGTTCGGAGCTCCGGTGAGGGAGGCGGCCCGGTGGATCCTGTGGCACCCCCAAACCCGATAGGGTCGCCACAGATACTAAGCGTTTAAATCTAAAGCAAAAACAACTTATTTGACGTTAGTACAAAGGGAGTTGTAATTTAGGCCGAGGTTTAGGTGTAAATTTTTTTTTTTGAAATGACTTAGGGATTAGCGCAGCTCACAGCGGAAATTAGAGGCGAGTCTCACCCTCTCTCCACTTCCTTAGCGATAGCACAATGCACACCAACTACATAAAGAAAGAAAACACAAGGCCGAACCACTTTTATTTACATTTTAAGATGGACATCTTTGGGTCGGTATAGCCAAAAAGGAAAACCGAGACTTTTCACTAAACTCGGTGGCATCTCTAGTGAGATCGTCGACCCCCCTATAATAAAACATGAAAACCTTCCATCTAAGTGTCGGCTCTAACTCCCAAAAAGTGTCATCCTCCTACTCTTCACGCGCGGGCCATCACACCCATCCCGGTGCGTCAGGCGGTGGGGGTGGCAGCATCCCCATCATCACTCCATCTCGGCGAACGTGGACAGATACGAACTCCTGTACAACCGGGCCCCCAGACAAGCCCACATCATACATCACAAACGTACGGATCCGTATAAACGTCGGACCCGGGGACGGCGGGACAGTCAATCTCCGTCACCTCGACCTCCACGTCGAAGGAAGGCCGTAAAAGACACCCGCGTGACGGTAGGAAGCGGCATCGTACTAATCTGAAATGTTGGTCCCGAGGGGGTGAGTACAACCACTCAACAAGTAAAGGTCCAATGACCACTCAAGCATCAAACAATACAATCATAGCATGGCATGTCATTCAAATATACATAAACACCTTACCTTGACATCATACACACGTCATCATATCTCATATACATACATCATCATATAGTCATCAACCTTACCTTGACATCATACACATGTCATCATATCTCATACACATGCACCATCATATAGTCATCATCCTCATCATTATCACATCACATGTCATCATACTATAAGTGTACTCACATACATGCGCCATTATATGGTCATCATCCCCATCATGCATACATGCATTCATCATTATCACATCACATATCATCATGCCAAAAGTGCACATATATTGTACACTTCATCATCCATGCTATCAAGCATACACCACCATGAGATCCATAGCATGCCATTTAAGTATGCATACATAACTTATCTTGATGTCATACACATGTCATCATATCTCACATACTTGCATCCATTTACATGCAATATGCCACATGCATACATCCATGCACATGATTCACTTTCAATTCTTAGCTTTCACAAGGATCTCATCAATTTTCTTCTTAGGGACCAATGTTTGCATCCCAAAATTTATCGCTCGCACCCAACCTGGCATCGCGAGGAACCTCCGGCACACACCTCCGGGCATCCGGCACACACCTCCGGGCATCTCGAAACTCCCGAGGACATCCGGCACACACCTCCGGGCATCCGGCTCACACCTCCGGGCATCCCGACACTCCCGGGGCATCGTCGGCTCACACCTCCGACGGTCATTCATATCCTCATACCTTTCTTTTCCAATTCCATTCTTGAAAATCTCTAATGCAATTGATGCAAATTGTACTTTTGAAATCATGTAGTATGCATTAAAAATTCCCTTTTTTGATTAAATAAAACCCTTTTTTTTTTGAAATTATGTAAAATTTTTCCTTTTCTTGAATAACATATGAAATGCATGAAAGTTATCACACCATTACATGAAAACAAATCCAAAGTCTCATAATTTGCATGACATTTCATATGGACCACACATCACAGCATAGAAGTGACCATACAACTCAATACCATAAATTTCGGAATTGTACAGCATGCATTGTTTTCATATCATAGTCAATTAAATAGGCAAACGACCTTCAAAAATCATGAAATTTAACTATGTTGCTGTCAAGACATAGACAAAGATATCATATGAAGGAAATTTCTCCAAAAGTAAATTGCACAGAAAGTTATAGGTCATGCATATCTAAGTTCTCATATCCGAAACACACAGTTTGCAGTCCATTAAATAGGCAAATGGCATTCAAAAATTATCACATCATAGAAAAAGATGTTTCATGAAGAACATTTCCATTAAATAGCATGTCAAATGGCGGTTATTCAGTCCAAAATCAAATGGCACTCAAAAAATGAAATTTAAAGCATATGATAATCAAGGCAATACGATAGTGATTTCATGAAAAACAAATGGCCAATAAAGTTCCACACAAAAATATCATTCACACAATCACCGCATGAAATTTCGGATAAAGACAGAATGTGCAAGTTTTGAAGTAATTCAATTAAAATGCCCAAACGACCTTCCGAAAATTATGAAATTTTACCAGGTTATAGTTAAGACACTAAATTAGATTTTTCATGAAGGATTCTAGGCCAGATTCGTTTTAGATAGTTTCCTATAGTCGTTCGAAGCTTCTGGTCCTCATACCGAAACGTCCAGTGTACCTATGTCCGAAATATCGAGTTTTTACCTACCTATCCTTCTTCGTTTTCTCTGAAATTTGGATATGTTTTACTTCAAGAGGTCTCCTACAACTTTCATGAAGGGATCTAGGTCAAATTTCCAAAGAATAGCTTCCATATGGGTCCATGAAGTCTCGGGTGCCCAGTACTGCGTCTCCAGATTTACCATCTTCAAGAGTAGGTCGATTCCCTAGGCTATACTTGTTAATTTTACTTAAAATTTGAGTATGTTGGTCTTTAATATGTGCTCTACAAGTTTCATGAAGGGGTCGAAGAGAGATTCTTGATAAAAATCAACATGCAACCACAAATCTACCACAAGGTCAGCAAAGTGGTTCCAGATCTAGTGTCTCCGTAGGATGAGGGTTTGACCCCTTAAATCTTCATCATTTTGCACGAAATTTTAGTATGTTGTATTTTAAGATGTTGGCTACAACTTTCATGAAGAAAACAAAGTCAAAATCGAACTCAAAACATGCATGCAAGCTCTCACAAGATTCTGACTCAAGCGGTTCATGCGAAAACAGCAACATCACTCAAGAACAAGACATCCTAGCTTCGATTTCTTGGACTCTAAACACCTCAAAACACACATGCAAGAGCACCCAAGGATCCTAACTTGCCTCAAGAGATCGAGCTATGGACGGCACACGGACTGCACGCACGAACCTCCTTCTCCTTCCTCCTTTTCTTCCTTTCTTCCTTCTCTTCTCCTCCTTTCTTTCTCTCGGATTTCCTCCTCTCTCTCTCTCTCACACCGTGCGACACACTCCCCCCTCTCTCCTCCTTAATCCGGTTGCCTTTTCTCTCTTTTCTTCCCCCTAATGATTGCTTATTTGACCTCTAAGCATGAATGCCAAGTGGCCAATACACTAGGACACATGGGGGGCATGCATTTCGAATTTTCCCTCCCCACCATGCTTGTCCGTACGGCCCAATGGGCCTCATGGGCCTGGCCAAAATGGCCCACTTTAGGCCCTCTATCCATGGGCCTAAAGTCCAAGCTATTGGGCCTAAGGCCCAAGTCCAAATGGTCCCTAACTTGCTTTAATAAATCCCTTGATTCTTTCCTTATAGATTTCGAATTTTTAATTTTTATATGGCCAAAAATCTTGCAACATTTAATTTATGGGAAGACAAGTCTAAGAGAAACAAAGCCAAGAATAAATTGTGTTATAAAAAAAATAACTTATAGTACAAATCTTAAGAAAATTTCAAGAACATAGGCGTGTAACACTTAGTTTTAACGGTTAATAACTAAAGCATAAGCCAAAGGTAATTTCATTACCTAATTACGAGCTTTAGGACATTCTAGGGCTTATCTCAAATATTTGGGATGCCACAATTCTCCCCTCCTTAGAGAATTTCGTCCTCGAAATTAAGCGTTACTTACGTCCTTGGAACAAGTAGGGGTATTTTTCCTTCATCTGGTCTTCACTCTCCCATGTGGCTTCCTCCATATCGTGATGTCGCCATAATACTTTTACCAAGGGGATCTTCTTAGTCCTGAGAACTTGTTCCTTTCGATCCAAGATATTTGCAATGGCTCCTCGATGTACTTCGCTTTCTCATCCACTTTGATGGCTTCATGATCGAGTATGTGACCGGGATCCGGCTGATACTTTTTAGCATCGACACATGAAACACATCATGTAAATTTCCCAAATTAGGGGGCAGCGCCAAACGATAACCTGCCTCTCCTATTCTTTCAAGTATCTCAAAAGGTCCAACAAATCTGGGACCCAACTTTCCTTTCATTCCGAAGCGAGATACTCCTTTTAACGGGGATACCTTAAGAAATACATGATCCCCCACACTAAACTCCAATGGCCTTCTACGCCTGTCCGCATAGCCCTTTTGTCTACTGGGCTGTCTTGAGTCTTTTCCTAATAATCTCAACAGCCTCGGTGGTATCTTGTATCAATTCAGTCCCTGTCAATCTTCTTTCACCTACCTCATCCCAACAGATAGGGGTTACGCATCTCCTCCCATATAATGCTTCATATGGGGCCATGCCTATACTTTTCGAAAACCGTTGTTATAGGCAAATTCTACCAAATGCAAGTTCTCATCCCATTTCCCTCTAAAGTCGATGATACGGAGCTCTTAGCATATCCTCTAGAGTTTGTATCACTCTTTCTGTTTGTCCATCTGTTTGAGGGTGATATGCAGTACTGAATTGAAGTTTTGTCCCTAAAGCATTTTGCAGACTTCGCCAAAAATTCGAAGTAAATCTAGAGTCTCGATCCGAGGTGATCGTTACAGGTATACCATGTAAGCGTACTATCTGGCTTACATAGATCTCAGCAAGTCTATTAATTGAATAGTTCATACGGACTGCTAAGAAATGGGCGGACTTAGTTAAACGGTCCACTACTACCCAAATTGAATCGTGACCACTTGATGTTCTTGGCAGTCCTTGTACGAAATCCATCGTTACATGCTCCCACTTCCACTCTAGTATGTCTAGCGGTCTTAAAAGTCCTGCCGGTTTGCGATGTTCCGCCTTCACTTGTTGGCATGTTAAACATTGAGAAACATACTTAGCCGTATCCGTTTTCATACCATTCCACCAAAATTGCTGACGCAAATTTCTGTACATTTTTGTACTACCTGGATGAACTGTACACTGCTCTTATGTGCTTCCGACAAAATCTCCTTCTTTACTTCTTCGTTGTCGTACACAAAGTCGTCCTTGGCATCTTATCGCTCCATCTTCGGAAATTTGGAATTCTGGGTCTCTTCCTAAGGACATCGCCTCTTTGACTTTCATAATTTCCGGATCGACTTTGCGGGGTCTTAACTTTCTGGATGATTTCTGGTTCAATCCTTAGAGCTTTAAGCATACCAATAAGATCATCCACTTTTAACTTAAATTCCGAGTCTGCTACGGATTTTAATAAACTCCATTCTGCTATTCTTAAACTAGCCATCTCCATGGCTGACTTACGGCTAAGGGCATCTGCTACCTTGTTTGCCTTCCCTGGATGGTACCGTATCTCGTAGTCATAATCTTTTAACAACTCCATCCACCTCCTTTGTCTCATGTTCAACTCTTTTTGTGAGAACAAATATTTCAGGCTCTTATGATTCGTATAAATCTCAAACTTCTCCCCATACAAATAATGCCTCCATATCTTCAAGGCGAATACTATAGCCGCCAATTCTAGATCATGCGTGGGGTAGTTTAGTTCATGGGGTTTCAGTTGTCTAGATGCATAGGCTATGACCTTGCCATGTTGCATCAAAACACATCCCAATCCTTTGTGAGATGCATCACTATATACTGTAAAACCATCCGGTCCAGAGGGTATGGTCAAAATTGGAGCCGTGGTTAACTTTCTTTTAAGTTCTTGAAAGCTCCTTTCACATTCCCCACTCCATTTAAATTTCGCATTCTTCCGAGTTAACTTGGTTAAAGGGCCTGCTAATTGGGAAAATCCTTCAATAAATCTCCGGTAATAACCGGCCAGTCCTAAGAAACTTCGTATTTCAGTGGGTGTGGTCGGTCTCGGCCAATTTATTACCATCTCAACTTTTGCCGGATCTACTGCAATTCCTCCTCCTGACACCACGTGTCCTAAAAATATTATCCGGTCCAACCAAAATTCACACTTATTGAATTTGGCATATAACTTGTGGTCTCTCAGAGTTTGCAAAACTAACCTCAAGTGTTGTTCATGTTCCCTTGGCCCTTTCGAATAAACCAAGATATCGTCGATAAAAACAATCACAAACTGATCTAAATAGGGCTTAAATACCCTATTCATTAGATCCATAAATGCAGCTGGTGCATTTGTCAATCCAAATGGCATGACAAGGAACTCGTAATGTCCATAACGAGTCCTAAATGCGTCTTAGGAATGTCTTCTTTCTTAATTCTTAGCTGATGGTATCCCGATCTTAAATCAATCTTAGAGAAAACCGAACTCCCCGGAGTTGGTCAAATAGGTCATCAATTCTAGGCAAGGGATACTTATTTTTAACGGTCACTTGATTCAATTGCCTATAGTCAATGCATAAGCGCATCGACCCATCTTTCTTTTTTCACAAACGTAACCGGTGCACCCCAAGGTGAAGCACTTGGCCTAATGAATCCCTTATCAAGCAACTCTTGGAGTTGCACTTTCAACTCCTTTAGTTCCATTAGGGCCATCCTGTATGGAGCTTTCGATATAGGTCCTGATCCAGGCATTAACTCAATTTCAAATTCAATTTCTCTTTCCGGGGGCAATCCAGGCAACTCTTCAGGAAATACGTCTTGAAATTCACTCACTACTCGAATTTCATCAAGTTTAGGTTCTTCCTTGGTACAATCTCTAATCATTGCTAAGTACCCCTGACATCCTTCGTCAAGTAACGTATCAGCCTCTATTGTTGAAATAAGTGCTATCGATAGGTCAGTCTGGCCTCCCAGAAATCTACAGTCCGACCCATCAGGTAGGACAAACTGGATTACTTTTCCATAACAATCCATTTTGGCCCGATACTTATGAAGCCAATCCATCCCTATGATAACATCAAAATCGTACATGGCCATCACAACTAAATCTATTTCCATATCTCTTCCTCCTATGGTTATTTTACATTTTTCACACACCAGCGTGGACAACACCGCATCCTTTAAGGGCGTAGAAACGCAAAGAGGAGTCTCAAGAAAAGTCGTTTCGATTTTTCTCAACAATCTATATCTTTCAGACACAAAAGAATGCGTAGCACCCGTATCAAACAATGCATAAGCCTTCTTGCCATTTATGTAAATTGTACCTGAGATGACGTTCTTGGAAGCTTTCGCTTCCTCTTGGGTGACCGCATACACTTTTCCTCTGAGAATATGACCCAGTCGCACGCGGAGGTACTTGTCGCAGTGAGTTGATACTAGTGCGGGGCCTCTCCTGTGGACAGTCCTTCTTAAGATGTCCTATCTTTCCACAGCCATAACACTTCAACCGTCCATTACAAGGTCCGGGGCCATGTCGTCCATCACACCTTCTACACTCTTCATTCCGATAAGGTGTTTTTCCTAAATTCGGACCATTCCTAGCCTTCCCAAAACTCCCGAAATTGCCCTTCTTCCTAGACTCCCAGGTCTGACCCTGACCTGCATAGGGTCTCTTTCCTCGCCTGTTGTCACCAAAAGACGATTGTTTCTTATTTTCTAACTGCTCCCTTAATAACTCCTGCTCCACCAACTGTGCCCTTTCATAGATCTCATTATAATCTCTTATGTTCAAAGGCACCAGTTGTTTCCTTATACTAGTCCTCAATCCCTTCAAAACCTCTTAGCTTTATCGTCCGATCTTCAATCAATCTAGGAGCATATCTAGACAGCTCGGAGAATCTTGCCTCATACCGATCCACTTTGTCGGATCTTTTTGTTCTAGTTGAACAAATTCTGTGATTTTCTTATCCCTAGCACGGTCGGAAAAATGTTTCCTATTGAAAGCCCCGACAAATTCCTCCCAATTAACATCGGTTTTGGTGGAAAGGTCGTGTCCCTTGAAGCTCTCCACCAAAACTTCGCATTTCCCTCAATTTGGTACTCTGCTAAAGTTATTTTCTCAGCATCATTGCAGTCCAACAACCGGAAAATTCGCTCCATCCCATCAATCCAATGCTCCGCCTCCTCGGGACTTCCCATCCCACGAATTTGGGTGGCTTCAACTTCAAAAATTGTTCCACCGGCCCCCGAGTACGGCGTTCGCTCCGGGTTGTTCTTGCGCTTGCCTTTCCATCGATTTCCAATATTGGCCAATGCCACGCATGATATCTTCCATTTGGGGTTCAGCCCTTGATGAAGAGGCTTCAGCCCTCGGTGGACGATGACTTCCATACCGTACCATGATTTTCCTGCAGTTTCCAAGCATTTGCCTCAGGAAATATCTGAGACTTAGAGTCTCCAAGAATAGTAATAACACCAAGAAGGTAAGTAACATAACCATGTTACTAGCAGCCGAGAGAAATTTCGAAACACAAACCAGAGATCTATGGGCAAATACACCTCACCCGTTGTTCAAAGTTAGCCAACCTATCACAGTCAGTATCCTATGGTGTGCATTGTCAAAACTTTCCTCATTTTCCAAATGAGGCTCCTTATCACTCCAAACATAAACCTTTCACTCTGATACCAACCGCTGTGGCACCCCCAAACCCGATAGGGTCGCCACAGATACTAAGCGTTTAAATCTAAAGCAAAAACAACTTATTTGACGTTAGTACAAAAGGGGGTTGTAATTTAGGCCGAGGTTTAGGCGCAAATTTTTTTTTTTTTTTTGAAATGACTTAGGGATTAGCGCAGCTCACAGCGGAAATTAGAGGCGAGTCTCACCCTCTCTCCACTTCCTTAGCGATAGCACAATGCACACCAACTACATAAAGAAAGAAAACACAAGGCCGAACCACTTTTATTTACATTTTAAGATGGACATCTTTGGGTCGGTATAGCCAAAAAGGAAAACCGAGACTTTTCACTAAACTCGGTGGTATCTCTAGTGAGATCGTTGACCCCCCTATAATAAAACATGAAAACCTTCCATCTAAGTGTCGGCTCTAACTCCCAAAAAGTGTCATCCTCCTACTCTTCACGCGCGGGCCATCACACCCATCCCGGTGCGTCAGGCGGTGGGGGTGGCAGCATCCCCATCATCACTCCATCTCGGCGAACGTGGACAGATACGAACTCTGGTACAACCGGGCCCCCCGGACAAGCCCACATCATACATCATAAACGTACGGATCCGTATAAACGTCAGACCAGGGACGGCGGGACAGTTAATCTCCGTCACCTCGACCTCCACGTCAGAAGGAAGGCCGTAAAAGACACCCCGCGCGACGGTAGGAAGCGGCATCGTACTAATCTGAAATGTTGGTCCCCGAAGGGGTGAGTACAACCACTCAACAAGTAAAGGTCCAATGACCACTCAAGCATCAAACAATACAATCATAGCATGGCATGTCATTCAAATATACATAAACACCTTACCTTGACATCATACACACGTCATCATATCTCATATACATACATCATCATATAGTCATCAACCTTACCTTGACATCATACACATGTCATCATATCTCATACACATGCACCATCATATAGTCATCATCCTCATCACTATCACATCACATGTCATCATACTATAAGTGTACTCACATACATGCGCCATTATATGGTCATCATCCCCATCATGCATACATGCATTCATCATTATCACATCACATATTCATCATTTCCAAAGAATAGCTTCCATATGGGTCCATGAAGTCTCGGGTGCCCAGTACCGCGTCTCCAGATTTACCATCTTCAAGAGTAGGTCGATTCCCTAGGCTATACTTGTTCATTTTACTTAAAATTTGAGTATGTTGGTCTTTAATATGTGCTCTACAAGTTTCATGAAGGGGTCGAAGAGAGATTCTTGATAAAAATCAACATGCAACCACAAATCTGCCACAAGGTCAGCAAAGTGGTTCCAGATCTAGTGTCTCCGTAGGATGAGGGTTTGACCCCTTAAATCTTCATCATTTTGCACGAAATTTTAGTACGTTGTATTTTAAGATGTTGGCTACAACTTTCATGAAGAAAACAAAGTCAAAATCGAACTCAAAACATGCATGCAAGCTCTCACAAGATTCTGACTCAAGCGGCTCATGCGAAAACAGCAACATCACTCAAGAACAAGACATCCTAGCTTCGATTTCTTGGACTCTAAACACCTCAAAACACACATGCAAGAGCACCCAAGGATCCTAACTTGCCTCAAGAGATCGAGCTATGGACGGCACACGGACTGCACGCACGAACCTCCTTCTCCTTCCTCCTTTTCTTCCTTTCTTCCTTCTCTTCTCCTCCTTTCTTTCTCTCGGATTTCCTCCTCTCTCTCTCTCTCACACCGTGCGACACACTCCCCCCTCTCTCCTCCTTAATCCGGTTGCCTTTTCTCTCTTTTCTTCCCCCTAATGATTGCTTATTTGACCTCTAAGCATGAATGCCAAGTGGCCAATACACTAGGACACATGGGGGGGCATGCATTTCGAATTTTCCCTCCCCACCATGCTTGTCCGTACGGCCCAATGGGCCTCATGGGCCTGGCCAAAATGGCCCACTTTAGGCCCTCTATCCATGGGCCTAAAGTCCAAGCTATTGGGCCTAAGGCCCAAGTCCAAATGGTCCCTAACTTGCTTTAATAAATCCCTTGATTCTTTCCTTATAGATTTCGAATTTTTAATTTTTATATGGCCAAAAATCTTGCAACATTTAATTTATAGGAAGACAAGTCTAAGAGAAACAAAGCCAAGAATAAATTGTGTTATAAAAAAAATAACTTATAGTACAAATCTTAAGAAAATTTCAAGAACATAGGCGTATAACACTTAGTTTTAACGGTTAATAACTAAAGCATAAGCCATAGGTAATTTCATTACCTAATTACGAGCTTTAGGACATTCTAGGGCTTATCTCAAATATTTGGGATGCCACAGGATTAGCAGTGGCAGAGGGCGAAACAACAAGTGTCAACGGCGCTGCTAGGTCGGCGGGCCGTTGCAAGAGATGCTCGAGTTGCAGTGGTGCTGGGTTGTAGCTCGGATAGGGAGTTGCTAAGCGTTGGACCAGAGGCGGAGGTTGCTGCAGGTGCTTGCAACTCCAGAGGTAGCGGTGAAGGAAGCGATTCAGTAGCAGGGGGGTCGGCGGCTGACTCGTGGGTTAGTGTTCTGGTGTGGTAGATCTGGCTGTAGGACGCGGGCGGCACAGGAGCGAGAGGCTACGTTGCGGGCTGGGAGCGAAGCGAGGGCCCGAGCCGGCTGTAGGCGGGATGGCAGCGACCTCGAGGGTTCTTTGGTATCGCGAGTTCGTGATGGCCGGCGGCTTGGGCAGAAGGACAGCTGCGGCTGTGTCGCGGCTAGGGACAGAGGCGGCGTTGCGGGGACTCGGGATCTAGTGCTCGGGTAGCAATGCGGCGGTGGCTAGTGGAGCGTGGCATGGTGGTAGCGCAGTGGTCGGTGCAAAGGAGGCTTCGAGCAGCTGCGGGGAGGAGTAACGAAGAAGATGAATAGTGCCATTTTTCCTTTCCCTTTATCTTTTATCTTTTTTTCTGCCCTCTGCCCCCATGTCCCTCACCTGTCTCTCTCTTTCTCTGCTGTACTTTCAGCGAAGAGAAAAAGCCTTTGCTCACTTTTCCCTTTCCCCAAAGGACCGAAACTTTTTCTTTTTTTGTTCAGTTTTTGACCTCGAAAAGAAACCCCACAAAGAAAATTTTTCTCTTCTCTTTGTATTGTGTTTTTTTTTTTTTTTTTATACCTAGAACGAAGAGAAGCCCTCGATGTGATCAAAAGGAAAAAACCCCTCTCAATGTGACCGTGTATTTCTATTGTGTGGCCCCCAAAACCTTACGTGTTTAACCTATTTATAGGCCACGGATTAGGGTTTTAATTTTTTCAAAATCCATATCAACGGAGATTTCTTTTCCAAATGCAATATTTGCTTTTCCGAACACAATATTTGCTTTTGAATTCTCATAAAGATAAATCCGTAAAATCTCCCGATGATACGGGCTTGGGCGATTTGCTCTCTTCATGGGCTTAGCCCAACTCATCAAATTAAAGTTTCGAACCATCAATTTGAACTCATCGTCATTTGGCCCATTGTAAATAAATGCAAAAATGCAATTAAAATAAATGCACCTAAATCTATATGTTATGCAATTAATATTTTTTCAGGGATAAAATTACCCCCTAATTTTTAATGCAATAAATGATTAAATGGGTCACCAAAATTTAGGTGTCAACAGGTGCCCCTCTTTGAAGGTGAGCTCATAGTGGTTGCATTCAAAGACAAATTGAGGCCTAAATTTTGATTATGCACGCATGAATGATTTTTTTTGGTTGGAAAATGAATTCCAATTTAAAACGCAATTTATATGATGCATGGAAATGCTAATGCAAATGCATGATACGAAGGAAAAAAAATGTACCTATAGTTACTTACCAATTAGTGTGGTAAAGCATATTGAGATACATGATAAATCCTCATTGACTCCACAAGTACCCAGTTTTCACCCAGGTTCCTTGAAGAGTCTAACAGGTAATAAATTGAGACATTGAGACTGAGAAGAACATTCACATCCAAAGAAAGTGAAATGTTTAATGAAAAGAATTGAAACATCCAGATCTAGACTGAGATGTCAAGATTTTTTAAACTCGAAATACCTAGATTTAGACTAAGGTATAACGAGAAAAATTGAAAAGCATTCACATCCAGAGTGAAATGTTTAAATGAAAATAATCAAGACATCCGGGTCCCGGGCGAGATGCCATGATTTTTGAAGCTCGAAATACCTAGATCCAGACTAAGGTATAACGAGAAAGGTCGAAAAAACATTCACATCTAAAGTGAAATATTTAAATGAAAATAATTAAGACATCCAGATCCAGACTGAGATGTCAAAAATTTTTAACCCGAAATACCTAGATCCACACTAAGGTATAACGAGAAAGATTGAAAAACATTTACATCTAAAGTGAAATGTTTAAATGAAAATAATCAAGACATCCGGGTTTAGGCTGAGATGTTATGATTTTTGAAACTTGAAATACCTAGATCCAGACTAAGGTATAACGAGAAAGGTCGAAAAAACATTCACATCCAAAGTGAAATGTTTAGACGAAAATAATTAAGACATCCGGATGCTGGCGAGATGTCAAAATTTTGAACCCGAAATACCTAGATCCAGACTAAGGTATAAAGAAAGATTGAAAAACATCCGCATCTAGAGTGAAATGTTTAAATGAAAATAATTAAGACATCTGGGTTCAGACTGAGATGTCATGATTTTTGAAGCTCAAAATACCTAGATCCAAACTAAGGTATAACGAGCAAGATCGAAAAATATTCACATCCAGAGTGAAATGTTCAACGAAAAGAATTGAGACATCTAGATCCAGACTGAGATGTCAAAGGAACCTACCTGGAATATCTTACCTTCAAGGAGGGTAGAGTGATTCAAGATAGTTGGTGTTACAAGACTTTGTAAGGAGATTGCTTTCCTATGACCCGTATCTTTCTACGATTGCTTGAATGGGGAAATTGCATTTCCAGGACCCGTACATTTCTACGGTCGCCTAAACGGGGATTCACTTTCTAAGATCCGTACCTTTCTACGGTCGCCTGAATAGGAAATCAGTTTCTAGGACTCGTACCTTTCTACGGTCGCCTAAATGGGGAAATTGTTTTTCCAGGACCCATACCTTTCTATGGTCGCCCGTTAGAGTAATAAATATTGTTTAGGACCCGTACCATTCTACGGTCACCTAAATTGAGGTTTTGCTTGGCTAGCACCCGAACCTTTCTTTGGTCGCCCAGTGTTACAACATAGATCATCAGACTAGAACCTGAACCTTTCTTCGGTCGCCTTAATCAGACTGAATGTGGAGAAAAATATTTGGGGGACAACTCAATCGAGTGTCAGTGTACTCAAAAGGGAATACCTGTGCAATGACAATTATTTAAGGTATGAATAGAGATATACTTACCTGGTAACATCTTTGTTCCTGGGGGATATGTCTCCTGCAAACATGGTCATAGGAGAGACAACATGCATTTGTAATTACAAACATGCATTAATCCAAGAGAGGTTCATGTGTGATGACTTCTATTAATCATGCATCACCTAATTTCCATTGGGAAAGATTTCAAAAGAATATTACAATCTGAACACATGAGTGTCATGGATGTGTCAAGTGGGGGATCTTTCAGTTTGAAAGGACTTTTCACTCATCCTCATTAAAATGGCTATTTTATCCTGACCTTTGATGCCGGATTTTGACAATCGCTCTATCTTACCATTGTCATGCCAAACAAGGGTCCAAGCAATCTCGCAAGTGGTACGACCTTACCAATCTGAGAGGTCTTTAATAGGGACCGTAATGTGAGCTTGGTCAACGGCTTAACAAAGGGGACTCCTTAAGTCAAGGCTATTGAAAAATGACATTCCATAATTATTTTTGGGTTTACAAGTCAAGAAGCATACGAAATAAGGTAGAAATCATTTTACTCACACTTCTTCAAGCGATACTTTCAAACATATGAACTTTTACGTTAACTCAAGTGCCCTAATCTGAAGATACTTTGCAAGGGACGTAATGCAAGCTTTGATCATGGGTTGAAACAAAAGGATTGTTAGGCTCAAAAAGTGTTTATGGGGTCAAAGTTGGTGATCTCTACCATCGAAGATTTTTCTTCACACCACAACTCCATTGATTACAATAGCATTTGAGTTTTTTAGTACCGCCTTGTTGGGGAGACGACTTCAACTAATGTTTGATTGATTTTTTTTCTTTGGGCATTGGCCTTGCTTTTACCGGGCACACTGCTTTTTTCATGCCCCTTATTTTTTGCACTTATTTTCTTTGGATTCACACAGCCTCCATCATTCTAGACCATGCCACTTGAAATTTTTTTCTCTTGCCTTGCCCCAGTGTGGGGAATGATCACCAACTAGGCTTAATATGAAATGAATTTATAGGCTCAAGTGGGCTATGCAAGGGATAAAGTGTATAGGATAGAGAAAGAACTGCTCTTCGTCGTCCTAAGGCACTTCAAATTATCGTACAAGTTACACCACGAAAGCAATACTCAAAGATTGATGCAAGTGTGAGTAAGAAAATTCCTATCATTCATTTCAAATTTTGTCCTAGTATGGGACGATCCTTGACAGGGATAATTTAAAAAGCTCTTCATGTGTGTGAGCTCAAAGGGCTAAACAATGGGTATACCTGTAGTGTTTCGGGTAGAAGAAGAAACTGCCTCTCATCACCTCAGTTGACGTACCCTTCGCGAGATCACCATTTTCCTCGTAGGCATGGAATTTTTCCACACAACATCACGTGGGATTAGTGTATGAAATAGTGTGTAGAATAAGGCTTGCCTTTCATCATTCCAAAGTATCCCATTTGACACATTCAATTTATCTCACACAATTCATCAAGGAAAATATACAAGATTTGTAACAAATTTGGACCATTGAATTTGCAACTTATTGAGGCAATTTATTCATCATAAAAATGCTTGCAGTTCAAAACATGACACATCAAATTCTATCATGGGCCGCTGTAATTTGAAGCAAACTTGCCCCTAGGATCTTCCACCGGAGAATGATGGTCCTCTTTTACTTGCCCCAAATATGTTTTTTCATTGCAAGTGCGCTCTAAGCTTGTTGATCGCTATTTTCAGATGTCCCTTGTCATAACAAGTTATAGAATTATGCTCTGAGACAAGAAGTAAATGAGTCAGACAAACAAACAGGTTTAATCAGTTACAAGCTTTGGGAAAATGTTTTTTTTTTTTAGTGAAATGCTTTTGTTTTTGATTTTTTTTTTTGGAGGAAGCATGAGAAAATCCAGCCCTCAAGATTTCTCCGTGGATGATATTTTCTTTTCATGGTTGGATATCGTCATTGGACTGGTTTGGTGTACCCCATCATGCCCTTAAAATTGGAAATAAATTGTAATTTCATTGGATATAATCAAATGAAGTACATTATTGGAATGGAAAATGCAAACAAGCAAACCCTAGAATTGAAAGCAATAATTGAAATCTCAGAAAGTAGGAAATCTTAGAGAGGATAAAAAAAAGACTCATTCGTAGAGGATTGTGGAGATAAGAACTTCTTCACTTAGTGATAGCATTTGCGCCTCCGTCATGGCTGGGCAGAGGATTTTTCTAATTACTGCTGAAAGAGAATGCCTTTATATCCAAGAGGTTTTGGATCCGGTGCTTAAGGGAGAAACATTCATCAGTTAAATGTCCTAATTCACCGCTGTGGTAATCACACTTCTTTGCCGAGTCATAACCACGAATGTGTTCGCGATTGAGCCGCCTTGGCTCGCTAGTAAGCAAGCCTTTCTTTCGAAGGATCGCTAACACCTGGGATGGAGAACTAGGGAGAGGAGTGAACTGCCTTCTATTATTTGCTTGAGTGAACAATTGATGGCCAGCAGTTTGTTGTTGCCTTACATTCATCTGGATAGCTAGGTTGCGATTGGCATTTTCTTGGCTGTAGGCCACATTTACATTTACAGCAGCCTCTTTATCATTCCTGGTAGAGAACTGATGTAGACATCGAGCCATATCGAGGAGGAGGTGCTAGAGACCCATTGTCTATTCTTACTGGTTCGATTACTCGAGCGCGGGCTAAGCAATTCAGGCAAACTGTTGGCGTCATGGTTCTTGATCTTCGGCGTGGAGATGACCTTGGATCAAATCTTGAAGAATCTTGGAAATCTTGGCGCAATTTGATTATATGGACACCAAATATTTGACCAAGTCAAAAATATATATATATATATATATATATATATAGAAATATATATATATATATATATATCTTATTGTTTAGGAATATTCTAGAATATGACGCATTATATTTCTAGGGATGGTTTTAGGGTTTGTGTGGTGGCTAGAAGGCCTATATATAGGACTGACTGAATTTCTTTGGGGACAGAGATATATTTTATTTTTGAGGATAAGAATTGAGAGGTTCTTTTCTACCTTTCTTTTAAGGACTTGACCTTATCAAGATTCTCTTGTGGCGGTCGATTCGACTTATCAAGCGAGATAACGAATTCTTTCGCTTGTGGCGTCTATAACGTTGGTTGGTTGACACGCGTTTGTTAACAGGTCACGTCCATACCGAGATTGCCAATCACAAGTTCGATTGGAAGTCGAGGTTCACAATTCGCACCATCCAGGCCTTCGTAGAACGATCTTTCCGCAACGATTCACATCATTTGGTATCAGAGCTTGCTTCTACAAGGTCTATTTATCTTTAATTTTCTGTTTATATTCAGCAATTTGAGATTTATTGAGCTAGGGTTTCGGTTCTAGCCAATTTAGGGATCGATTGGTTTTGTGCTTCCATACGTAGTTGTTTGCTGTTAGTTTTAATTTTTTTTCCTAGCATCTTAAATTGTATTTGAGTTCGTCAATAGGTCACGTTCATACCGAGATTGCCAATCACAGGTTCGATTGGAGGTTGAGGTTCGCAATTCGCACCATTCGGGCCTTCGTAGAATGATCTTTTCGCAATGATTCACATCAAGAACCTTTTGTTGGATGGCTCAGTAAACCATCATTCCATTAGCCCCATCTCGATTTGTTCTCCCATAGGAATAAGTTGATTGAAGTTCTCGACGTACGTGCTGGCCATTCGGTTACAGAATTCAGACGGGAGAGTCTTGATGAACAACTTCATCAACTCATTGTTTGTAGGTTCATGAGTGATTTGAGCTGCCAGATTTCTCCATCTCACGGCATATTATTTGAACGACTCACTCCTCTTTTTCTCCATCCTCTCAAGATCTTCTCGGGAAGGCGCAATGTCCATATTGAACTTATATTGCTTGAGGAATGCCTTAGCCACTTCATTCCATGTGTCAAGAAGGTTCACATTCTTCATCACATACCAGCTCAGTGCAGGCCCGGTCAAACTCGTATGAAATGATTGAATCATGAATGGCTCATTCTTGACAAGTTGGGCCATGCGTACGTGGTACATCTGCAAATGAGCTTTTGGGCAGGAAGTGCTATCGTATTTCTCGAACTTTGGCATCTTAAACTTCTTCGGCATCTTGACCTTCTCATACACAGACAAGTCGAACGGGAGTGAACTCTGTGACTCTTGCAATTGCTTCACTTTCTCCTTGAGTTTAGCAAAGCGTTCATCTTACTCTGTCTTAGGGACATTGTCAAGCTTGGTCTTTTCGGCAGTGACCAATAGTGGGTCATCTTCCAGTTCAGGCATATCGTTATCAATCGTTTGAGCCTTGTTTACTTGCTTCGGGATAATTATCTCCGGAAGAGCAGGTGCAGGAGTTGGGTTTGCTCAGAGGGATTGGATTTGAGCTGTCATAAGTTGCATAGAGGTGAGCAACTGTTGGAGTTGGTCCTCCATAGTGGACATACGATCACACATTTCAGTTTGGTCGGCCATTCTAGCTCTTGATCGCGTAATTATGGGCGAACATGAGGGATCCGTTATCACCTAATTCAAATGAATGAAAATATGTAAGCACGAGGTGTAAATAGAGAACCAATCCATGACAATGATCTAATCAATTTTTCAATTTTTTTTTTATAAAAAGTTCGTACAATAAGGGAATTTCCTAAAGAGAGCTAGAAAAATAGACACCATAGCAAGATCAAATTTCTTAGACATGAATTGAAAACAAATTCTCCAAAGTTTTTTATTTTCCAAATGATTCATTGCATGGAAATTTCCTCATTTTATTTCTAATTGACAAATGAATTAAATCAAGGATTGACCTAAATTGTCACGGACGGACCAAAAGTATGACAAAGTAAGTAAATCACATAGTATAAGGATAGAGGATTTACTTCACAAAGGAAAATCAATGGCAATCACATAGACATGTATATGAGATGTGAGGCTTGATTTCTACTCTAGACAAGCTTAGCAAAGTGAAACCACAAGGATGATCAGACTAGCCGTGGGCGTGCGTGCGGACTAAGTCGAGTCCTCATGACTCTGGCTTGGTCAAAGAGCTGACCTGGGTTGCGGGCATGCGAACTGAGGTGGGTACTCTTGACACCAGAAAAGAAATTTCAGGATCAAGATGGACAACTTGTATCGCGGGCATGCGGTCGGAGTGGTATCCATCTCAATACCATCCTAGATGATCCTATGCGGCCTAGGTCCGACGGCAGGTTGTGTGTGCAATAGTGTAGTGCAAATGTAAGGCATGCACAACAGTTTAGATCAAGCAACACTTCAACACGAAAATAAACCATACATTCTTTCACCTCCCTACAAAACAGAGGTTAACAAACACTTCCCCTTATACCTCCTATCTTGCAAGAACATTTACCACCTTAAATGTTAGGGATGTATCTGGAATTCTCGCTGCCAAAGAAAAATATTTTTTCAAAATAAAAGAGAAAATTGGCCTAAGTCCACTAAGAGCTTTAACTCAAGTCTCCAGCGGAGTCGCCAAGCTGTCGCGACCAAATTTTTAGGTGATCCACCTAGGATTTGGCTAATGGATTACTAAGCTTAGACTTAGCTCGGGCTCTCCCAAACCCATACCAATTCGCGACTTAGGTTCAAGTTCTTAACATGTAATTGATTTTTAACTAGGAGTCGCCACTAATCTATTTTTGGTGGGTCGATTAGAAACCCAAGTAAAGCAACGGGAGTTTTACTTTACTCCTACGAACTAGAGATTTATGAGTTCGGGGACTTGATTATGCTAGATTTCTCTAATGCCCTTCCGATACCTTTCTCTTTTATTTTGAAAAAAAAAACGCTTTGCAGGCAGCTTGAATGAATTTTAATTCACTTCCCTAACATGTGAGGTGATCATGTAGGTGCGCAAACCACCAATTTAACATCCAGATAACGTAGTGAATAAATTGCAGGACTTATCTCATAGTAACGAAAGCATCTGCAATGTTAGATCAAAATTCACATCGACAATCCTAGATATGATTTCTAATTAACACGCAATCACTTAATTTTTTTTTGTTTTCATTTATTTAATGAAGATCATGCTTTATTTAATGAAGATCATAGCCTAAACTATATGAATGAGTAAAGTAATTTTTTGTGTTTTCTTAATGAACATGCAATAATTAAATATGCAAATCTAAATTAACCAAAATGACCTAATCTTAATGACGGGCAATTTCTAATCAAATGAACCTAGCAACAATCACTAAATGACGTGCATTTCATGAACCTAATTCTAATTTTTCTTTTTCTTTTACGAAATTCGAAATTAAAATTGCCAAATAATTAACCGTGCAATTCAATTTTTAAAAAAAAAACTAATATCCAAAATGAATGCATTTTTTGGATTTTTTTTTTATTTTAAAAATTCGAAATAAAATCCCTATTCTAAATAGGCAAGATAACCCTAAAACAAGAAATATTCTAAAACAAACATAATCTTAACTCAAATATTTTTTTTTTGGATTTTTCTTTTACGAAAATAAAATTGATTCAACCAACACGATAGCAAATAAGACAAGATAAGATTGATATCCATAAATTGGCGAACCATATCTCGCGCATGAGATCGGGTTGGCCAATTTTCAACAAAATCGCGAATCGAATCTTGAGCATGAGATTGGATTGGCGATTTTCCAAGCGATTGCGAGTTGGATTTCGGGCGCGAAAATCGGATTGTCAATCCCTAATTTAAGAGGCTACTTCATGTTGGGAATTTCAACCTTACATCAAGGAATAATTCTACTAAAGAAGCAAAATATAAAAATAATAAAAATAAAATAAAGTAAATAAAAAACTACCTAATTTGATATTTTTTTCCTTTTTTTTTTTTTTTTTTCCTTCCAAGCAAGGCTTGTGCTCGTGGTGGATTGCCAAGGGTGGCGGGTCGTCGGCGTTTGGAGCTCGGTGAGGGGCGGTAGCCGGTGGACTAGCAGCGGTAGAGGGCAGAACAACAGGTGTCAATGGTGTTGCTGGGTCGGCGGGCCGTTGCAGGAGACACTAGGGTTGCAGCGGTGCTAGGTTGTAGCTCGGGTAGGGAGCTGCCAGGTGTCGGACCAAAGGTGGAGGTTGCTACAGGTGCTTGCAACTCCAGAGGTAGCGGTGAAGGAAGCGATTCAGCACTAGGGGGGTCGGTGGCTGACTCGCAGGTCAGCGTTCCGGCGTAGCAAATCTGGCTGCAGGATGCGGGCGACGCAGGAGCAGAGGCTACGTCGCGGTTGGGAGCGAAGTGAGGGCTCGGGCTTCGATTGCTAGGCAGGACGGCAGTGACCTCGAGGGCTGCTGGTATCGCGAGCTCGCGGTGGCTGGCAGCTTGGGTAGAAGAACAGCTGCGGCTGCGTCGTGACTACGCATAGAGGCGACGTCGCGGGGACTCGGGATCTGGTGCTCGAGCAGCGACGCGACAGTGGTTGGCGGAGTGTGGCGTGGCGATAGCTAATGACTCGCAGACGAACGACGATGCTATGCAGCGGCCGACGCAAAGGAGGCTTCGAGCGGCTGTGAGGAGGAGCAACGAAGAAGATGAATAGTGCCATTTTTCCTTTCCCTTTATCTTTTATCTTTTTTTTGCCCTCTACCCCCACGTCCCTCACTTGTCTCTCTCTCTTTCTCTACTGTACTTTCAGCAGAAGAGAAAAAGCCTTTGCTCACTTTTCCCCTTTCCCCAAGGGACCGAAACTTTTTTCTTGTTTTGTTCAGTTTTTGACCTCGAAAAGAAACCCCACAAAGAAAACTTTTCTCTTCTCTTTGTATTGTGTGTGTGTTTTTTTTTTTTTTACCTAGAACAAAGAGAAGCCCTCGATGTGATCAAAAGGAAAAACCCCTCTCAATGTGGCCGTGTATTTCTATTGTGTGGCCCCCAAAACCCTACGCGTTTAACCTATTCATAAACCACGGATTAGGGTTTTAATTTTTTCAAAATCCATATCTACGGAGATTTATTTTCCAAACGCAATATTTGCTTTTTCGAACGCAATATTTGCTTTTGAATTCTCATAAAGATAAATTCGTAAATCTCCCCGAGGATACAGGCTTGGGCCGATTTGCTCTCTTCATGGGCTTAGCCCAACTCATGAAATTGAAATTCTGAACCATCAATTCGAACCCATCTGTCACCGGCCCATTGTAAATAAATGCAAAAAATGCAAATTAAAATAAATGCAACTAAATATATGTGTTATGCAATTAATATTTTTTCAGGAATAAAATTACCCCCTAATTTTTAATGCGATAAATGACTAAACGGGTCGCCAAAATTTAGGTGTCAATACAAGTTCATTGATTCGAATGAGCTTTTTGTTTGGTTAAGGGTATATCAAGGTGAGTGGTACTATCTCTACTTATATTTTGAAACTAAAATAATTTAGACATCTGCAAAGTCAATTGCTGCCGAAGCAACTTGTAGTGCGGAGAAAAAGTAGGTGCTTCTTTTGAAATTCAGGCTCGTGACTTTTCTCAAGTAAGAGTTTTGGTAGTTGAAAAAGCTCAAGAGGCAACCGACTGGATCGAGTAACATGGAAGGATCACTGATGCTCTTAGGGGCCATCTGATACCAGAAATTAGTGCGTGGAGAAATCTAAGTATTCTGGGATAAGCTTTGTCCCTTTCATTAATAGTCATGGGGACTGGGTTCTACATACTGTTGTTCCAGACCTGACATAAGTACAATGCACTATTTTAGAAAGGGAACTCTCTAAGCTTGTAGCTGACTTAGGTCATGGTGTGGCATCTGTTATAGATGAAGCCAAATATTTTTAAGGGCTTTTTTTGTCTTTTCTATTAGATTTGCTTTTAGGTTAAAAGCTACACATTTATATTAGTGATGATAGGACGCTAGCTGTCAAGACACTAAAAAAAATAAAGAGGCAAGAAAAAGAGAGAAGAAAAAAGTGAGTTTTTTCTTTATGAGGGTTCTCAATCTCTTTTTGCCTGGATCTTGAGAGAATATCATCGTTGTATTCCAACTTTTTTTTGAAGTCTAGTGGATTCAAAGAGTGCCTCTGCACAAAGACGTAGCCTAGGTTTGGGTGAACTTTGTTAACAAATTTTCTGTCGTGTTCTTCTGATTATGTTATTTTATTGTTATATTCTGCTTGGTGAATTGTTTACGAGCGTTATTTTTTTGGAATCGCGTGCGATTTCGTAACAACTGGTATCAGAGCATGGGTTGGCTAATCGAGAACATTGAGGGTTTTTCGGTGATGTTCAATTGAAAGCAAATAGTATGGCAGAAGATAAAATCAAAATCGATAAGTTCGATGGGCAAGATTTCGGATGGTAGAAACTACAAATCGAGGATTATCTTTATCAAAAGATTTTTATGCACCACTTGAGGGTTGGAAGCTCGAGATGGCAAAAGTGGATCCGACCACAGAAGCTAGATGAAAAATTCTTAATTGAAAGGCATTAGGTGCGATTCGTCTAGGGTTGAAAAAAAAGATCGAGTACCACATCGTGAATGCAAAAACTGTAAAAGAAACCATGGATATTCTAACGAATATTTATGAGAAGCCATCCACATCAAATCAGGTAATTTTGCTGAAGAAACTAGTTAATATGAAGTTATCTGATAGAGGTTCTATGGCAGAGCATGTTAATAGTTTCACGCAAGTTACGGGTCAATTGGAATCCACAGGCATAAATTTAGATATGAAGCTTGAAGCCTTATTATTTTTATGTTCTCTTCCAGAAAGTTACAATACCACAGTGCGGGGAATTTTGAGCACCATGAAGGATGATTTAACTCTTGATGATGCTGTGAGTAGTATCATGGATGAAGAGATGCGAAGGAAAGTCTCAGGTGGAGATAATTTTTCGGCATCTACATCTTCAACGGGCGTGGTAGATCACAATCAAGGGGTAAGAGACAGGTTGCAAAAGATGAGTGTTGGTTTTGTCACCAAACCGGACACCGGAGGTTTCAGTGTGAAGCCTACAAAAAGAAGTAGTAAGATGAGAATCGAGCTAATGTGGTTAACGATGAATCTTTGCTAGATAACTTGTGTTTGTTTGCAGGGTTTGACTTGATGACAGATAAATGGTTTATTGATTCCGGTGCTTCTTTTCATTGCACCTCGCAAAGAGACATATTTGATGATTATGCCAGTGGAGATTTCGGACAAGTGGTTGTGGGAAACGGCCACGTGTGTCCCATTGTTGGAAAAGGAACTGTGACTGTGAACATCTTAGGTAGAGGACGTCTAGTTTTGCGTGAAACTAGGCATATTCCAGAATTAAAGAAAAATCTGATTTCAACTAGTAAACTTGGCCAAGAAGGTTTGGTAACAACCTTTGGATGTGGAGCATGGAAGATAACCTCAAGGGTAAGAGTAGTAGTAAAGGGAAAGCGTACGGTACAATTTACCTCCTCCAAGAAGACAATATCAGTGATATGGTTGCAACTACAATGGTACAGGTAATTTGTCTACTCTTTGGCATTATCGTTTGGGACATTTTGGTGAAAAAGGTATAAAGCAATTACTGTGGCACCCGAGAATTTTGATGACCCTTGGATAGCCGGCGATCCATGATTAAGTGACGGAAGTATCGGGGATGATGTCATTGGCGTTACATGCGAACATTTGGTTCATATTATTGTTGGACCAATGCATTTCATTTAGTACTGATCTAGTCATCGAATAAACCATAGTCTTGTCGGAAAACTTTCATAAGTTCAAGTGAAACCAACCTCATCTGTACTTCGCCGACCTTGGAAAATGACGGTACATCATGGATTGACGAAGATGTCATCGGATTCCGTCATCGGCATGGGTGTTGGACTCCGTCGTATCATCAGCCTTATCAGCACCACACTCGACCCCGCCGACCCGTGTATATTTTTCCGATGACACTACACGGCTATACTACTTAAGTGTTCATGAAGTAAGAGAGGAATTCGGGTTTCGATCCATTGATTTTTGAGAGTTGAAGGAACAGAACTTGGCCATGCGTGAGGAACATGCATGCCCGCGTGGAGAGGAGGAATCACCCGCGCCCAACGCTGCCCTAATCTCTTTCCATTTGGTCGATGCTTTAGTCAACATTGTGAAGGAAATATTAACCGAAGCAGGGCCAACGTTGGCCACGTTGCTTCCCCATTATTAGCCAGCAAATTAAGACTAAGAAAATGATTAAAGAAAATGCTGAAGACATGTTCCTCGCTTAGAGAAGCAAAGTGTTGAGCGGTTAAGAGGAAATTTGAGCTTGCTGGACACGTGTGCTCCAGCTACCTCTCGCCTGATTAAACCACTGAAAATTCCCCTCTTAAGTTGACTGGTTTTTAGTAAAACCAGTGGCCATTGTGTTTGTAACTGAGAAAAGAGAGTTCAACGAGTGAGCACAGCGAACGTGAGAGAGAGAGAGAGAGAGAGAGAGAGAGAGAGAGAGAGAGAGAGAGAGAACGCAAGCAAGCGGAGAGAAAGGAGGGAAGAAGATCGTCCTCTGCCCTGTGTTCGTGGTGCCGTGGCCGTCACCGCACACCCCTCGCCGTCATCACTGCAGAACTTGAGGCAAGCAAAGTCTACTAACCTATATAATGCATTACTGTTATTGTCTAGTGTAGTGCAAATAGACTTGAGGAAATGTTGAGATGAAGGCTGAATTGCTGAATTGTGAGTGATAGAAGTGGATTGGAATTGAGAAATTGAGGAAGCATTTTGGTTCTCTATATGTTCTTTGGAGTCATTTGATCTAGAGTCATAGATATAGATTTTTAGACTTTAGAAGCGGATTTGACAAGGTATAGGCGTGAGACTTCATTGAATCTATGCTGTCCAGAACAATCCTCTTGTAGCTAGTAACCTTGCCGACTATCTATGGAGGTTTCTAAGTAGATTTTGGTTCGATTTTTTCTGAATAGGAGTTACGAGGAATTATTTAAATTATAACATGCATAAAGGTCAGATTTTCGGTAATGGAATGATCGACACAAGACTGATTGTGGGGGTGTAATGTTTTCTGCTAGCGTGTGAAACCCAAAAACCTACGTGCATACTGAAATTTTATAGACACCGTGCATTCTGATTTTTTTTCGTTGGTAGTATTTCAAATTTACTCAAACGTATTTCCAATAGTGAATACATTTTGGTTTATCATTTAGTATGATGATTTTTGGTATTTGACAAGTCATTCATTACCGAGATTTTGATGAATACTCATGGACTCTTGATGTCATTGCATCAAAATGTGTTTTGGTGTTAAAATAAGTTAAGATGTTAATGATGCCGTCAATCGGTTAAGTCGATGATGCCTCGGGAGTCGGGATGCCCCGGGAGTCGGGATGCCCATAGAATCGAATGAGTCGAAGCCGTTGGATGGCTGGGTCCGCAGTGCCTTAGAGGGTCCCCGGGAGTTTCGGGATGCCCGGTTGTATGCTTGTCGGTACGTAAATCTGAAGGGTAGGGGTAACCATTTTCATGGCGAGCCCCAGAGATTCCTCGTGATGCCAGGTGGGGTGCGAGATGCCCGGAGGTATAACGGAACACGCTCTGGATGCCCGATGGCCCTAGTGGCTGAATGCTGGAGGCTTTCACGACGCCAGGTTGGGTGCGAATGCTCGGAGGGACGCAAACATTGGTCCTCCGGGAGATGAAACTCTTTTGAATATTAAAACCGATGGATTAACCAAGTGTGTGTAGTCTGGTAAAAGAATTGATGTGTGTCTGAAATAATACATCCTACTTTTGAAAATGCACTTGTCATTGCATTGAATTGTTTTGTGGACTTGATGCATACCACTCATTTCTTGCGACTTCTTGTTTTGTCTAGCTTGCATGAAATCAGATGGTGATGGTTTTGCGTGATATAGTTTAGTAGATCTTTTATTGCTGAGTAGTTGTACTCACCCCTTTTTGGGGACTAACATTTTAGACTAGAAGACATGCCTCTGCTACCAGTCACCCCCGGCACATTTTACGGTATTCCAGTTGACCTTGAGTGTGAGTGTTCGGAGCATCACCATCCCGAGATACGAGGGTTGGTCTTTGTTTGAGTGCGGGTACTAGTCATGTATGACATTGGTTTGCCCACTGGCCCAGTGATTCAGGAGTTTCTGGCTGTTGCCGCCACTGCCAGCTGATGGACTGGGTTGGGTGTGACCGAGAGTGATGGTCAGCAGATGAAGCATTTTTGGACCGCTGACATTGGCTGATGGACGTATGTATATGACTGTGGGAAAAAGGAAGTCAGTTATCTTTTGATATGTAGCCGGGTGTAGAAAATCTTGGCATTTTTGATGTATCAACTAAAGATGTCCATCAAGTTTATGTAAATAAAGGTGTTCGGCTTTAACTTATAAAATGTCTAGTAGGTGTGCATCGCTTTATAATTCAGGACGGAGAATGGTTGATTGTGCTTCCGCTATATAACTGCGTAGGGACCAATCTAAAAGAAATATAAACCCCTAGGACTCATGGACTTTGTCAAACTTTTAATGGTATAAGAGTATTAGATCTTCAGGTCAGGAGAGAGTAGGTGATTTGTGGCGACCCCAACGGATCGGGGGCCGTTCGGGGGTGCCATAGTTACACTGGAAGAAATTACTTCCGGATTTGCAAAAGGTTGAGTTAGATTTTTGTGAGAGTTGCATTTATGGAAAATAGAAAGTTAGTTTTCAATTGAATATGCGAAAAAATAAAGGCCAGAAGCTAGAGTTGGTTCATATTGATGTATGGGGACTTGCTTAGGAACTCTCTTATGGTGGTAAGAGATATTTTTGTCACATTCGTTGATGATGCGACAAGGAAGACTTGGGTCTATGCTTTTAGAGACAAATCAGAAGTATTCGATATGTTCAGAATGTGGAAGACTATGGTAGAAAAAGAGACAGGTTATCATATTAAAGCTCTGAAGTCTGATAATTGTGGTGAATACACGAGTAAGGAATTTGCAGAATATTTGAGTCGGGAAGGCATGAACGGGTTAAAGACTGTTCCTAGAACTCCTCAAGAGAACAATGTAGCTGAAAGGATGAACAAGACTATTCTAGAACATGCGAGATGCATGAGGCTACATGTGGGTTTCCTGCTACACTTATGGGTTGCCACGGTTGATGTAAATGTTTATCTTATCAACAGAAGTCCATCTAGTGTGATGGATGGAGAAATACGACAAGAGCAGTGGTTAGGTAAGAAGATTAATTATTCATATCTAAAGGTGTTTGGTTGTATTGCATATGCTTTGATTGACAGGGATGATAGGAAAAAGCTTGATGCTAAGTCCCAAAAGTGCGTCATTATTGGATACAGTGGCGACGAGTATGGCTATAGGTTTTGGGATAATGAGAATAACAAAGTCATCCGCAGTCGAAATGTGGTATTCCATGAAGAAAAGATGTACAAGGATCGTTAGACAGAGCATGAGAAGGTAGTAGAACTAGAATATGTTGAATTAGACACAATGCCCATGAAGATGTTTCCGGTAGATCAAAATGCACTTGAAAGACAGGTTCAAGATGAGCCTATTATCAGTGAGGAGGTATTTCAAGAGGAACGCAATGATTTGGAGCAAACTAATGACCCTAAAGTACATGTCTTGAGGAGGTTTACATGTGTGAGAAAGCCAAAGGTAATTTTTGATCCATTAGCTAATACTGTTCCGAGCCATGTCTTATATACAGATTCAGGGGAACCAGAGACTTACAATTAGGCAAAGATAGACACGTCTCACTTGCAGTGGGAGTGTGCTATGAAAGACCAGATGAGCTCGTTGCTTTAGAACAAAACTTGGGAGTTGACCAAGTTACCCACAGGTAAAAGATCTTTGTTAAACAAATGAGTGTACAGGATTAAGAATGAAGCAGATGGTAGTATTAGATACAAGGCGAGACTTGTAGTTAAGGGCATTTCTCAAAAAGAAGGGATCGACTACTCTGAGATATTTTCACCCGTAGTGAAAATGACATCAATTAGAGTTTTGCTGAGTATAGTTGCTATGGAGGATCTTCATCTTGAGCAGTTAGGCGTAAAAACAACGTTTTTACATGGTGACTTAGATGAATAACTATACATGGCACAACCTAAGGGTTTTGAAGTCAAAGGTAAGGAGCACATGGTATGTTGCTTGAAGAAAAGCTTGTATGGCTTGAAACAAGCTTCACGGCAATGGTACCTAAAATTTGATGGCTTCATGAAAGAAAAAGGATTTGCATACCGTGAGTCTGATCACTGTGTTTATTTTCGCAAGTATGATGATGGTGACATTGTGTATCTCTCTTTATATGTGGATGACATGCTGGTGGCTAGTTCCAATATGAAGAGAATCGTAGAAGTGAAGAAGATGTTATCATCACAATTTGCTATGAAAGATTTGGGAGAGGCCAATAATATTTTAGGCATGAAAATCATCAGGGACAAGAAAAATAAGAAATTATGGCTGTTGCAGGAAGATTATGTGAACAAGGTGTTAAAGAGATTTAACATGGATAAGGCAAAACCGGTTGCAATTTCTCTAGCGAGTCACTTCAAACTTTCCAAGGGTATGTGTCCAAGCACTTAGGCTTTGAAAGATGAGATGGCAGTAGTTCCATATGCATCAGCAGTGGGGAGTTTGATGTATACCATGGTGAGCACGAGAGCAGACATTGCACAGGCAGTGGGAGTTGTGAGTTGATATATGCAGAACCCAGGTAGAGAGCATTGGAATGCAGTGAAATGGATATTAAGATATCTAGCAGGTACTTCCAATTACTCACTTTGTTATGGTGGTACATCTCTAGAGTTGCAAGGTTATGTAGATGCAAATCATTCGGGTGATCAAGATAGTGGTAAGAGTATCACTTTATATGTCTTTATAGTTACAGGTACAACTGTGAGTTGGATATCTCAACTATAAAAAGTAGTGGCTTTATCGACGATAGAGGCAAAATACATGGCGATCACAGAAGCCTCCAAGGAAATCATATGGTTACAAGATTACATCGAGGAGTTACATCGAAAACAACCAATCAGTACACTGTGGAGTGATAGTCAAAGTGCAGTGCACTTAACAAAGAATGTAGCTAATCACTCAAGGACTAGACATATCAAGAAGTGTTATCACTTTATTAGATCAGCATTGAAAGATAATGAGTTAAAACTACAGAAGATTGATGGCTCGAAAAATCCAGCTGACATGTTGACCAAGGTAGTAAACAGAGAGAAGTATATTTTTTATACTACTACCATTGGTATTACTCCATGTTGATTGATGAGGAGTATCGCAGAGGCACAAGTTTTTCAAGTACTAGTTTTTTGAAGAAGATGGATGCAAAGTTGCTTGGTGCTTGGGTATATATGTCTTCAAGTGGGAGATTGTTATAGATGAAGCCAAATATTTTTAAGGGCTTTTTTGTCTTTTCAATTAGATTTGTTTTTAGGTTAAAAGCTACACCTTTATATTAGCGATGACAGGACGCTAGCCGTCAAGATGCTTAAAAAAAAAAAAAAAATAGAGAGGCAAGAAAAGAGAGAAGAAAAAAGTGAGTTTTTCTTTATGAGGTTTCTCAATCTCTTTGTACCGATCTTGAGAGAAGATCATTGTTGTATTCCAACTTTTCGAAGTCTAGTGGATTTGTAGAGTGCCTCTACGTAGAGATGTAGCCTAGGCTTGGGTGAACTTCGTTAACAAATTTTCTAGCGTGTTCTTCTAATTCTATTATTTTATTATTATATTATGCTTGGTGAATTGTTTGCGAGCGTTATTTTTCTAGAATCGATGTACGATTTCGTAACTGCATCATTCTCACTGCAATTCAAATTTACTCTCTGGCTTTGCAGAGAATTTTTCCTCTAAATTACCTCATGGCCAGCATGCTATATCACTGGGCGCAAATTTTGCATCTAATGTCATTTCCAATGCCCAAAGTCAGGTTGCTTAATTAATATCTAAGCTACTAAGTGATTCTCATGATTCGGTCAAACATACTCGTGAGAACCTGTTTCTGAAAGTCAGTAAGCATGCCTTTGAGATAGGGAAAGTTGAAGATGAGTGTTTTGAGATAGTGAACTCTGTTGGCTCTGAGGCTGAATCTAAAGCTAGAATCGTCTTCTCTCTAGTTTCATTAAAGACATGCAATGTTTCGTCATAGAAAAGAAAGATGATTTAAAATCATTGTTTTATCCTGCTTAATCTAAATATGAGGACACAAATAGGGTGAGGTGTCTCAGTCAATTAACACAGGAAAAAGAGAAGGCATTTTTTCTGTAAAACTTAATTGTCTCTATTTATAATGAGTGAAAAACGGGATTGTTGACATGGCTGTTGTCAATGGGAAAGGGAATGGCAATAGGTCTCGGATGATTCCTCATCTTTGTTTGGTTAACTCGAAGAGCTAGTAGAGGAATGCTATATCATTAGTGACTTTTGTGAATGATCTACGGCAATATGCTGACTGGGATGTTCCTTGCAGTGACCTGAGCATGGAAAATCGGGGACTTTTTTCTAACGAAAACTGGGCATCCATTTTCAAAAGCAATGTTGTTTCATGTAAAAGCTTTGGTTGATCAATTGTCTGATGTTGTTTAAGCTGATGTAATCAGGAATGCTCTTACATTCAATTCAGAGTTGGCAGATTTACTTGGATTTGTCGCACAACTTCGTGGCACTATTGACACTGCACTTGAGCAGCTATTGGAAGTTGAAAAGGAGTGGGGAACTATTATTAAACTTGAACGGAATTACTTTGTTAAGGTAGCCCTCATCACTGAGCGGCAGTTGGCTGTTGAAGGAGCATCTCTTAAGTGGAGGGATCATCTCTCCTGGGAAGAGGCTGAAGAATTAGCACCTCAGAAGATCTTGTAAGGCATAACTTGACCAACTTGAGTTCGTGCCAACATTATTTTCAGTCCTTAATGAATGCTAAGGGTAAATAGACTGGCATGCTTTAAGAGGCAAAGCACTCTTGTCCACATTAATCAAACCCTTCCATTGAATTAGAATCATTGGACAAAGTTGTGTCTTCAATTTGTTCTTCTGCTTTGCATGCAGGCATCAGGGCTCCTAATTTAGCAGATTGTATAAGTTCTGGGCAAGAAGGTCTGAGAGTTTGGTGGTTATTGGGAAAAAAAGGTTTTTTTTTTTGAAATTATGTGTTCTGGATTCGTTTCTTGATGTATGCATACATGAGGTGGCTTTGCCTATGGACCAAAAGTTAGGTCTTGACCAGCTTGTCAATGTTGTGAGGAAACATATTGGTCATTACCTGAAAGATCGTAAGCTGCCTATATATGGCATTGTCAGAGAAATGAATTACCATTCAAAGTAATTGAATGGTTCAAGGAAGGAATTAGTCTTTGAGCAGTTGCACAAAGACCTCCAGGCCGTTAAAAGTTTCCAGCTTATGCTTGAAGAATACTGCAATGCACATGAAACTGCTCGTTACTGCAAGGTCGGCAGCATCCCTAATGAAAAGGCAGGTAAATGAGTTCAAAGAAAATGTAAAGAAGGAGTGCTTAGAGATTGTTCAGATGGAATGGATGCATGTCGCTTTATCGACACCTTCACATAATAGGCATATCACATTGCATAAATTGCTATTCAGTGGAGACAACTTGCAATAAATTATTCTAAATCTCAACAGACAGACAATGGAAGTAAAGCAATCTGCTGCATACAGAATAGCTCGGCCAATTGAGGGCTCGCAAGCTGTTGAAAGAACTTCATCTGGTCTTGTTGGAAATAGTTCCAGGATAATGTCAAAAATTTCTCCTGAGTTCCATGGGCATTTAACTAGGAGACGGCAATTGTGGTGGGATGCAAGGGAGAAAGCATCTGAAATAATCAGAATTTGCATGTCTATACTAGAATTGGAAGCGTTAAAAGATGGCATTTTCTGGGTTCCAGGAGGAGAACATCCATTGACAACAAGCAATGATAATAGAGCATGGCAACAAGCAAACTTAAGCGACTTGACAAGAATGGATGTTACTTATCATTCTTTCACATTTACATGACTGTCGCTTTTCTGTAATAGCCCTGCATTTTGAACTATAATTGCATTGTGAAGGATAATATTTTCCATCTTTCTTGCTTAGGTATTGAACAAGAATGGAAACTTGCACAAGGCTGCATGGAAGTTGCTTCCAACCATTTATTTTCAGCCACTAACGAGCTTTGCATTGCTTCTCTCAAAGCAAAGTCTGCTTGATGTTTTGTGTGTTTCCTTGTGCTGAAATTAATCACATCCTTTTGTTCGAGTATTACATCATCTGTTTTCTCCCTTGGCAGATGAGTTGCAGAGCACCATACTTGCCATGAGGGACCGTGCATATGAAGCCAGCATGGGGCTATATGCTTTTAGTTGAGTATCAAGGCCGTATAGCTTTGGCATCAGAGTTTGCTTCCATGGTTGAGGAGGTTTGATGCTTGATGCTTGATGCTGGGTTCATATGACAATTCCAATTATCCGTATTACAATGCTCTTCATAGCTGCAATATATGGCATCATTTGGCGTATAATTTGTGACATTTTTCCGAGACTATAAAAACCAAGCTTCGTATGATCATGAAAATTGTGGAACTTCAGGTCCTACTGTGCATTAGTGAGGCTTTAAAGGCCAGACGTGGGTGCCATTCTCGACTCAGAATTCTTGACACTTAGCCTGTTTCTTGCGAAGGAATGTCTCTGAAGTCTCTGTTCTTGAAAATTGGTTTCTGACATTAAGATATTCAAGGATAAAAGTCCCTCTTTCGTAACCCTTAAAGCTAGCCAGAAAAATAATTGTCTTATAGCGTGATCAAATCAGTAAAATAACAAAATATTCCTTAGATTTCAAGTCACGTGAAAGAAGCGACACTTAAACTACACATGAAATCTTCCATTAGATGAGCAACAATATATGAATCAGGTAGAGATACAAAAGACGATGCTGGCAAGAAAGATTATATACAAGATTATTTCTTCCTCTGTATTTGATTATTTCACTAAAAATTTGACAAATTACTCTATATTTTATCATACACAGGACAAAAACCTGCAAATTCAAATCATAGACATGAAATATATAGAGAAACCTATAACAAGCAATGCTCAATTTATATAAGCATCAACTTATGTGATATATAAACTTATATATCTCTAGTAGTAATCCAATAGCTTCAATCTATGTCAAATCCCTAATACATCTAATTCACCCAAAAATATTATAAATAAGAGTTTTAGGGTTTAGGGATTAGGGCTTTAGGGTTTAGGGTTTGGGGTTTGGGGTTTGGGGTTTGGGGTTTAGGGTTTAGGGTTTAGCATGACACCGCAGTTTAAAACCCCGATCGCCCAATTTAGGACCTTAGGAGGGTTTATGGGTGAAATCTGCGAGTGAATACTTGTTGTGACCTGATCTCGCTGCCCTCGATCCATTGCTATGAGGAAAGGAGGGGGAAATGTCAGATTTATGGATACTTGATCACGAGAGTTCCTTCACGACTTGTATACCGAAAGACATGATGACCTTGCCTTTCGGGTCAAGCCTCTCGTGGGTTCTCTCCACGAGATTGTGAGTTCTCCCAAACTCATACCCCACATGATAGTGGAGTGCCGCGACTCGTACCCACACGAGTGAC
>CM024590.1:1539869-1542356 GCA_014182565.1 Eucalyptus marginata
GGGTTTAGGGTTTAGGGTTTAGGGTTTAGGGTTTAGGGTTTAGGGTTTAGGGTTTAGGGTTTAGGGTTTAGGGTTTAGGGTTTAGGGTTTAGGGTTTAGGGTTTAGGGTTTAGGGTTTAGGGTTTAGGGTTTAGGGTTTAGGGTTTAGGGTTTAGGGTTTAGGGTTTAGGGTTTAGGGTTTAGGGTTTAGGGTTTAGGGTTTAGGGTTTAGGGTTTAGGGTTTAGGGTTTAGGGTTTAGGGTTTAGGGTTTAGGGTTTAGGGTTTAGGGTTTAGGGTTTAGGGTTTAGGGTTTAGGGTTTAGGGTTTAGGGTTTAGGGTTTAGGGTTTAGGGTTTAGGGTTTAGGGTTTAGGGTTTAGGGTTTAGGGTTTAGGGTTTAGGGTTTAGGGTTTAGGGTTTAGGGTTTAGGGTTTAGGGTTTAGGGTTTAGGGTTTAGGGTTTAGGGTTTAGGGTTTAGGGTTTAGGGTTTAGGGTTTAGGGTTTAGGGTTTAGGGTTTAGGGTTTAGGGTTTAGGGTTTAGGGTTTAGGGTTTAGGGTTTAGGGTTTAGGGTTTAGGGTTTAGGGTTTAGGGTTTAGGGTTTAGGGTTTAGGGTTTAGGGTTTAGGGTTTAGGGTTTAGGGTTTAGGGTTTAGGGTTTAGGGTTTAGGGTTTAGGGTTTAGGGTTTAGGGTTTAGGGTTTAGGGTTTAGGGTTTAGGGTTTAGGGTTTAGGGTTTAGGGTTTAGGGTTTAGGGTTTAGGGTTTAGGGTTTAGGGTTTAGGGTTTAGGGTTTAGGGTTTAGGGTTTAGGGTTTAGGGTTTAGGGTTTAGGGTTTAGGGTTTAGGGTTTAGGGTTTAGGGTTTAGGGTTTAGGGTTTAGGGTTTAGGGTTTAGGGTTTAGGGTTTAGGGTTTAGGGTTTAGGGTTTAGGGTTTAGGGTTTAGGGTTTAGGGTTTAGGGTTTAGGGTTTAGGGTTTAGGGTTTAGGGTTTAGGGTTTAGGGTTTAGGGTTTAGGGTTTAGGGTTTAGGGTTTAGGGTTTAGGGTTTAGGGTTTAGGGTTTAGGGTTTAGGGTTTAGGGTTTAGGGTTTAGGGTTTAGGGTTTAGGGTTTAGGGTTTAGGGTTTAGGGTTTAGGGTTTAGGGTTTAGGGTTTAGGGTTTAGGGTTTAGGGTTTAGGGTTTAGGGTTTAGGGTTTAGGGTTTAGGGTTTAGGGTTTAGGGTTTAGGGTTTAGGGTTTAGGGTTTAGGGTTTAGGGTTTAGGGTTTAGGGTTTAGGGTTTAGGGTTTAGGGTTTAGGGTTTAGGGTTTAGGGTTTAGGGTTTAGGGTTTAGGGTTTAGGGTTTAGGGTTTAGGGTTTAGGGTTTAGGGTTTAGGGTTTAGGGTTTAGGGTTTAGGGTTTAGGGTTTAGGGTTTAGGGTTTAGGGTTTAGGGTTTAGGGTTTAGGGTTTAGGGTTTAGGGTTTAGGGTTTAGGGTTTAGGGTTTAGGGTTTAGGGTTTAGGGTTTAGGGTTTAGGGTTTAGGGTTTAGGGTTTAGGGTTTAGGGTTTAGGGTTTAGGGTTTAGGGTTTAGGGTTTAGGGTTTAGGGTTTAGGGTTTAGGGTTTAGGGTTTAGGGTTTAGGGTTTAGGGTTTAGGGTTTAGGGTTTAGGGTTTAGGGTTTAGGGTTTAGGGTTTAGGGTTTAGGGTTTAGGGTTTAGGGTTTAGGGTTTAGGGTTTAGGGTTTAGGGTTTAGGGTTTAGGGTTTAGGGTTTAGGGTTTAGGGTTTAGGGTTTAGGGTTTAGGGTTTAGGGTTTAGGGTTTAGGGTTTAGGGTTTAGGGTTTAGGGTTTAGGGTTTAGGGTTTAGGGTTTAGGGTTTAGGGTTTAGGGTTTAGGGTTTAGGGTTTAGGGTTTAGGGTTTAGGGTTTAGGGTTTAGGGTTTAGGGGGTTTAGGGTTTAGGGTTTAGGGTTTAGGGTTTAGGGTTTAGGGTTTAGGGTTTAGGGTTTAGGGTTTAGGGTTTAGGGTTTAGGGTTTAGGGTTTAGGGTTTAGGGTTTAGGGTTTAGGGTTTAGGGTTTAGGGTTTAGGGTTTAGGGTTTAGGGTTTAGGGTTTAGGGTTTAGGGTTTAGGGTTTAGGGTTTAGGGTTTAGGGTTTAGGGTTTAGGGTTTAGGGTTTAGGGTTTAGGGTTTAGGGTTTAGGGTTTAGGGTTTAGGGTTTAGGGTTTAGGGTTTAGGGTTTAGGGTTTAGGGTTTAGGGTTTAGGGTTTAGGGTTTAGGGTTTAGGGTTTAGGGTTTAGGGTTTAGGGTTTAGGGTTTAGGGTTTAGGGTTTAAGGTTTAGGGTTTAGGGTTTAGGGTTTAGGGTTTAGGGTTTAGGGTTTAGGGTTTAGGGTTTAGGGTTTAGGGTTTAGGGTTTAGGGTTTAGGGTTTAGGGTTTAGGGTTTAGGGTTTAGGGTTTAGGGTTTAGGGTTTAGGGTTTAGGGTTTGGGGTTTAGGGTTTAGGGTTTAGGGTTTAGGGTTTAGGGTTTAGGGTTTAGGGTTTA
>CM024590.1:1542456-1839592 GCA_014182565.1 Eucalyptus marginata
AAGAAACACAAGATAATGGAAAACATCGGGGCATTAATTTATTCAAAAAATCTAAAGGAGAGTTGGTGAGGCTACTAATCAAAGAATTTTTCTAAAATGAGAAAATTGTCCTTTGAAAACTTTTTATGCCCAAAATAGGTAACTTTCATATTCACAATAAAAGCCTTGACTTGGATTTCATCCCCTTAAAGAAAGGACAGAAAGATCTCAACAATTCATGACACGATTAAAATAAGGCCAAGATTAAGAATGGCGATTAGACACGACATGATAGAAGGTAAAGTTAATGTAACTCGGTAGTACTATTCACAAATGGATGATGCTCCACCAATAAATGGATAAGCTGTTTCGTACACTTTCAGGCACATGATGTTTGTGTTAATAGTTGATTGATGACACATACATTTGAAAGGATGAAAAACAGGACCGTACACCCATCCCCCTTCCTTTCCTTTTATTATTATTTTTTTATCTTTTTCTATCGCTGTGCACAAATGCCAACGGTTTCTGGATATCTTTGCTCTCTTTCAGTACTTTGTGTTGACTACCCTGTCGGATAATACTCAGAAGGAAGATTTATAGAAGCATCATATTTTCTTTCAAATTGCATTATTTTCACAATTAACATGTAATATTGGAAGGGTTTCCACATCATTGAATTTTCGTATTTCAATGGGTCAGTTTTGCTTTTTTTGTTTTAAGAAGGGATTTCAATGTCTTACTTACATTCAGCTTTTCTCCACACAATGATTTATATTTTAGGAGCAATTCTTTCGAACCCATGTAATCTCTCTCTCTCTCTCTCTTTATTTTCCAAGATGAAGTTTTATCATAACATTTCTCTATATGTGGCATCAACATTGTCAATATTGCTACTTTCGTGAAAGTGACCTCTAGTCTATCTATATCATTCCTATTCTAAATACTTGAGTTGCCCGCCAACGCGTGCTTTGATCTTTTTGCCTTTAGGGTTAATGCTATTTATGTAGTGATTGAATTGCCGAAGATATAAATAGAAAATAGTATACTGTGCGTGCATAGGAAGTTAGGGTTTTCCTGCTCCCAAAATGGCCCCGTGCCTTTAGTTTGTGTTCAAACCTGCAGAGTCTTTTCTTGTGGCGTTGAAAGTCCTCACCAACAATTCTCCCCTTAAAGACCTCTCATCATCAGCTGGCCAATATGGTTCCAGCGACTCCCCTTTAAAATTACACTTTTCAATCAGTTTCTGGGATTGAAGAATCTCCGGTCAACTTAAAACAATTCCGGGCAAGATCGTACGTGGGATTTCGGTCAAAATTTGTATGAAATGCGACCTGCATATACTGGCTTCGTATCGAACTAAGACCAAAAGCTCTCACCCGACACATTTGGAGGTATCTCTCTCTCTACTCTCTCTGAGACAACGCGCTTTCTGTTTTTGTTCGTATTATTAAGTCCCTTCTCGAAAAGAGTTTGCCGCTCCAGCCTCCAACTTATGGAGTAAACTTCTCAGCAAATTCGACGACCAAGGATAATACTCAGTAATATGAAATTTATAGAGAGAGAGAGAGAGAGAGAGAGAGAAATCCATTGACTTCACCAATTTGGAGTTAGCTACCGATCAGGGAAAATGGGAAAAATTGATTAAAAAAATCTTAAATTTATTACTTTTTTCCCAATTTTGTCTTACCCTTTTTTAATGTTGTCAATTGAATCATAAATATTTTCACGTTTTGTCAATATAGTTAATCCGGCCAATTTTGGCAAGAAATCTTAGTGAATACAAAGCGCAACCTATGCGTACGGCCGCGTTGACGTGAACAAAATTTTTATTAATTTTTTAATATTTTTTAAATTTTTAGCAATTTCTTTATTTTTACCGTGCTTTTTTCTTTTTCTTTTCCTTTTCATCTTTCTCTCACGCAATCGTCGGGCACTTCTGGCCATGGTCAACGATCAACCAAGGCAATGACCATTGAGACCGCCCTCGTCGAGATCGACATGGGGTGCTTTCTCCAACCTTGTGAGTACTGGCCCTCACTGGGAGGCTGGGGAGGTTGAGCCTCGCTAGCGTGTCGCCTTGCCAACTTTTGGTAAAGCTTTCCCCTCACCAAAAAGTTAAACGAGGTCGACCTTGCCGGACGCAACCATTGTTGGCCATTGCTTTTGGCAATCACCATCATTACCAAGACTAGCGACCATTGTGAAAGAAGAAAAAAGACAATGAAAATATAAGAAATAAAAAAAATTCGAGATACTAAAATTTTTTTAAAAAAATCTACATCAGTGCCACCATACTACATAAAGACACTGAGTTTCTTGTGCATCCTGAATTTTCAGGTTTTGTTTCCAATTAAATGAATCGGAATTCACCGACGCACCTTTATAGTGCTATTCTATGAAACGATCATACTATAATATCAGGAGCTTCACAAGAGTTTTAATGTAATAGGCTTTGAGAATTCGATCAAGAATTGACTACTCGATCGTGCTCATCCGCGATCATTACGGACAGTTTAAAATCGATCGAAGATCGTAATGGAGTCGTCCGGCCCGAGATAGATGATCAAAGATGTGGGTGATTACCCGTTGCAAAGTGCATCGGTTGGCACTAGACCGATTTTTTTGTCGTTTTTAGTACGCTGTCTTAAGGTATTTGAAATCTTGAGATTTTCACGACTACCGAGAGTGGCCAATGTGTTGAAAATGTACATTGTAGCTCGAAATAAATCGACCACCTGATTAATTGTACTAAAAATTTCTAAAGCTACTCTTCAGAGGCTAGGTCACGCTAAAATCGCGCCGGATTGAAATTAACCGTGGTTTGAATCGGTTTCGAAGTAAAAATTCTATCATGTCACGAGTCATTTGGAATGATGACTCGTCCTCCAAATATTTTTTGCAAACCGAGATTTTTGGCGGAGAGGTAAGTATAGGGCCGTTTCGACCGGGAAAAATTCAAGGGATTGTTTTTTATTGCGTTTTTGGGATGCAAGTTGGTTCTATCGCGAGGAAAATTTCACTGATCGTGGGACACCTTGGTTGAAATTATGGGGGGCCAACGGATCCACCGGAGAGATTTGAATCACTTGGGAGATAAGTCCAAATTCGCATTGCCACTACCACCACCACCCAAACCACTTCCTAAACTTCCTAAGGAAACATTGGCCTGCAAAGTGGGCTGAGAAAGACAGCCAACCTAGTGGGACCTCTCCAAGGGGACAAAAGGATATAAGGATGGTTTGAAGGGGACCCTCCATGGGCTGCTGTCCTTGGAAAATACAAAAATGCATTACATGTCAAGATCGGTTTATAGTTACAATTGCATATTTAAGAATCATGTAGAATTAGGAATACCTAATTTAGAATATAATTTAATATAAATTAATTCCAAATTTTAAATTAGGTAATCACATATTTTAGGTAGTTTTCTATCTTATCCTTAAAAGAAAATCACAAAAAAAAAAAAATAAATTATATGCATATCTCACATAGGATTAGTTTCATATTTCCACATCATCATTGCCATGTCATCATAAATGACATGTCATATCTCCACATCATAATTTCATGCCATTTAATAATTGCATGTTTGGGATCATAATTTAAAGGATAAATACTAAGAAAAACCCCAAATATGTTGTGACAAATTTATCCTCAGTCAGTCTTCATTAAGTTTTACCATCAAATTGTTAAGGTGGACGACAAATTAACAAGTGAACCGATTTGGAGTTTTACACTTTGTTTTTCACAAGCATACCCGTTTTTTTGGTTTTTGTGGTATTAATCTAATTAAACGAAAACTAATGGATGGTAAATTTGTCACAAATATACCGGTTTGACTTTTTAGTAATCAAAAATCAGTTTGAGGTAAATTTATCAAAAAATGTACTAGTTTTGGGTTTTTGATAGTTAATAAATTAATTTTGGGTAAAGTTGTCACGTGTACTAGTTTAAGGTTTTTTATGGCATTAACCTTAATTTAAATTGAGTGTCATGCTAGAATAGTTCATATTAATTTTTACTTGTCATTATAATAGGTCATATAGATTGCATATTACATGTCATGTCGAATTAGGCATATAGCCATTATTTGACATAAAATTGCATGTCATGCATTGCATATAAATTTTTTTCATTAAAAGAAAATTCAAAAAGAATCATTTAGAGGTCATAGGCTATGCATGCATTTTTAGTTGACATATTGAGGAACAATTACTGGAATTGACAGGCTTTTTGCCTGCTTTGGGGTATTTATGTTGTTGCCCTACCCTTAACACTTTATCTAGTACTTTGATTATTGGTTGTTAAAAATTCTTGCTAGCGCACCCGGATGATTATCTCCCATATATTAGTGGCTTAAGTTAAAATAACCAAGATAACTAGCAAAAAGTTTTCAAATAAAGAAAATGTACCGAAATTGCGTTAGATTTATCTAGCCTAACCAAGATCGTGTATCCATGGATTTTATGGTTTGTAAAAGCATTTCTCGGGTTTCTAATTAACCCATAATGAATTAGTGACAACTCTAATAAATTAAATTGCATGTTTAAATGATTAAATTAAAATCCCAAAGTTGTGAATTATTTGATCTTAGAAAGGTTCACGCAAAGTGTTTGTTTAGTAATCATTATTTTTCCTTTTAGAGGTTCACTTTTGAGAAGGTTGCGACAACAAGTATAGTTGGTGAAATTAACTATTCTTTTTTTTAATTTGATTGTTTAACAAGTAAGCACAAGGCACTTTTTAACTATATATATACACACACACATGCATATTTATCTATGTATATATTTTCCACCATCAAGATGACTGCTCTAGATTAGACTAATTGCGTGTGCTTCGAGTTGGGAAATAATAAATTTGAAGAGGAATTAGTATTTCTAAGTTTCTCCTCTTTTCCTTTGGCAATGGCCTCTCAAGTCATAATAAGAGAGGATCAAATGGGGTTTTCATTGATGTTTAACTCACACACCGGACTTCGTCTTGTATAATCACCGTGTCCCGGAGTATGGCGACATACTTGTGCATTCGATGTTCATTCATCACCCACCTGTCTGAGGTCCATATCACCAAAAAAAAAAAAACTAGTTATTAGCTTTTTGCACACCGCAAATTAATTTTTGTCTGCCTTTAAAAATCTCATATGTTTTCAAGATCATTCGAATTGTCGATATTAGTTACGGAAAAATCGTTCTTAAGTACCTGTAGAAAACGTTTTGTGAATTTTCTAGAAAGAAAATACCTGCATATTCTTTTGAATAATTTCATTTTAGTTTGACATTTTTTTTTGGTAATAAGACGCGACTACTTTGATCGATAGATAATTATCACGATAAACCAAAGTAGATGTCTTTTTATCGGAAATGGAGACAAACTTATCGAAAATAAAAGTCAATGCCTCTTCTTCCCGAGTAATCAAATGGATAAGAAGGACCCATGGGATTTTCCTCTCATCTTTAATGTTTGCCGAAAACTGAGAACTTGGCTCGCAATTTGATTGTGTGTGACCATTTCTCCTCTCTTGAAATTTCCATGACAAACCATTTCAAAGTCGCCTTCATCAATCGATGTCCGATGGTTTCCGAATTCAGATGGATGGATTGCATTTATTAATCGTCTCACACCTTTGTCGAAACGACTGCATATTCGTCGCCTTTCGAGAAACCTTTGATTAAATCAAAACCATAATTAGAATTGTCTTCCCATGTTGTTCATTTTGAGCAATGCACCAAACGTTGTGCATCCAACGTCCATTTAATCTTGTGAAGAAAACAAAGCTAACCCCGAGAGCAAGTTATGTAGACGGAGTTCAAAAATTAATCCAATTTGAGCCCTTGGTCGATCGCTAGCCACTACCATGGCCAAGTACAGGTTTCGCTCTACTGGCGGCTCGCAAGCTGTCTTCAAACCCACGAGCCTCCTAAAAGTCTCACCAGAAATTCTCCGAGTGAAGACCTAATTTCGATGCCCACCGAATTTGGACTTTTCAATATGATCTCCGTAAATGAAGAATCTCGCGTCCAACTTAACCAGTTCCAACCACCTTCGTACGATTCCAGTCGAATTCGAATCGTACCGTTTCGTGAAACCTAGTGAAAATGTGAGGAATGAGAGACTATAAACACGAGGTGGCTCATGCACTGTAAAGCCATCACGCAAACTAGCTCCCTTCTCCAAACTTGAACACTTGTTCAAAACATTTCCTATTTCTCCCTTTCTCTAACAACTCTCAAAGGCACCTAGAGTGCATACTTGTTAGTACTTCCTTTCGTTTCGTTTCATTTAACTCGATTTGCTAATGGAAAGATCACCGAGTTTACCCCTTTAGCCTCCAACTTATGGAAATTCGATCACCATTCTGGTATCGATGGTGGTGGGATAAGAGGGCTTATCCCTGGAACCATTCTTCATTTCCTAGAGTCAGAGCTTCAGGTGGGCATGCTGTACACGACTTTTGTCGTATCCGTTATCAATATATTTCACTGGTCCTGTTAATATATTAGCAAGCTTCACAATCTTTACAAATATCTGCTCAGCGATTTTCTTAACATAAATGTATATCAATTTTAGTGAGCAAAACAATATTCGTTAGATTTATATGCATAGATGATTTGCGTGTAGTTCTCTAATGCATGCATGCATGCATGTAAAAGGTTTTATGCATGCATGTTCTAAGCAAACTTTAAAAAGGACAAGACTGTTTTCAGAAACTAGATGGCAAAGACGCAACCAATCTTTATATAACCTCTATTTGATACACCGATCTCGAGCTAAAAATATTTTACGAATTTTGCAGAAACTAGATGGCGAAGACGCAAGAATGGTGGACTATTTCGACGTTATTTCTGGAACAAGCACTGGTGGCCTCGTTACTGCCATGCCAACCACTCCCGATGAAAACAACCGCCCTGTACTCGCTGCAAAAGATATCAAAAGACTTCTATCTCAATCACTGCCCTAAAATCTTCCCAAGACAGGTAAAGAAAAACATAAAGTTGGTAATCTCTATCATGGTTTAACTATTTCTTGATCGATCGAAATTAATATATGTCCCTAAAACTATGCAGTTGCCCTTTCAAACCGGTTACGAAGATGATCAAAGCCATGGCGGGACCCAAATACGATGGAAAATACCTTCACAGTGTCGTGAGGAGGAGCTTGGAGACAAAGATTGCACCAAACATTGACAAACGTCATGATACCGACGTTCGACATCAAGAGCCTTCAGCCAACTATTTTCTCTGGCTACCGGATCATTTATTGCTTCATCATCTTCTTGAAATCTAAGAATATCTTTAGGGTTTTCAGGATATATAGACAATGAACTCTTACAAGGATTATAAACATAATTATTGTCAAATTATCGACAGCTGAAGAAAGATCCAAGCAAGGATGCCTTGCTCTTGGACATATGCATTTCGACTTCAGCAGCACCAACTTATCTCCCGGCCCATCAGTTTGAAACTGAGGACTCCACAGGCAAAGTGAGAGAATTCAACCTCATTGATGGGGGCGTTGCTGTAAATAATCCGGTAATATAATCATATTGGCTTCCTTGCATATGAAATTCCTCCTATGAATCGTTCTTAAACAAATTAATTTCAATATGATATTTACTTGACACATAAGTTGATTGGTTCAGTCTATCAATGTCCGCAACTAATTATCAGTGATATTCCCATTGTGAAGACACTGGTTGCGATGGGAGAGGTGACCAAGGCAATCGTGGGAGGGAGTTCAGACTTCTTCCCTATAAAGCCAATGGATTACCGGAGGTTCTTGGTGATCTCCCTCGGGACCGGAACTAGGAAGGCTGAGGGGAAATACACGGCACCTGAAGCGGCCAAGTGGGGGAGTGCTGGGTTGGTTGACCAGCGGTGGCTCCCCCATTGATCGACGTCTTCAGTCATGCCAGCGCGGACATGGTCGACTACCACCTCTCCGCCGTGTTTCAAGCCCTACAACTCCACGACAATTATCTTGGGATCCAGGTATATCTAATATCTATAGATATAAACATGAAAGATTCCCAGACGAAAATTATCTCCACAATATTGTCACCAGTAGGCCTGTTTTATGTTGATCATTACATCTTGATGGCTTTAATTTTCAGGACGATACATTGAGTGGTGTTTATCATCTGTGGATGTGGCCACGAAAAAGAATCTGAATGACCTGATCAAAACTGGTGAGGCATTGTTGAAGAGAAGCCGGTCTCTAGGGTTAACGGAGACCGGGGTGTGCGAGCCCACGTCGAACCAAGAGACCAACGAAGAGGCTTTGAGAAGGTATATGCATTGGAAATCACAAATAATCAATTTCGGAAATTCATGATTTATTTCTTTGTGCATTTTTAGGTTGATTGGACTAATATAGCTTCCCCTTTTGATACATAACGCAGGTTTGCTAAATTACTCTCCCAAGAGAACAGCTTCGCCACGCAAGGTCGCCTCATGGACATGCCAATACACCGAAGTGATTATAATCGAGGGTTAGCGATTCTATTGCATAGTAATTTCAAGATTGGGACATTTGACCCTCGGTCTTTTCTTTTTGCTTTTCCATATGATTCTTTTATTCTTGAATAAACCCCTTGTCCCTAGGGCCAAGATAGACTTCTCTATTCTTTTTCTAATAATTCTTCATTCATTAGACACGAATGATTGTAAGCTAATTCCCTATGGAATAAAATTCTCATTACTGTCGCGACTTCTTATTATAATTATTTAGTTGCGGTCAAAGTCACAGACTGGTGCATTAATCCGCATATTCTATCTTGTCGCATAGAAATGGCACATCAGCTATAGCTTAACGACATGAGAAGATGTACTTTCATGATTTTTCACGCTTTCCAGCCAATATGCAACTATGATGTTAAAGAATAAAGATGTTTAATTCTTGATCTCAATGTACGGTCGTTGAGATGATTTCCATTATATAAAGATATTATAAATGTTGTATTTCATAATGAAACAATATAACAATGGAAAATAATAAATAAGTTGATCATTTATATTACAACAGTTGTCAATCCCCTTATTCTAGTATCTTTAAGAATCAGCTTGTGATATTGATCAATATCTCAAACTTTTCTTCCTTAACTGATAAATCAGTGCCTTTAGATATATTGGCCTTTTAACATAAGTTCAAAATTATGACCAAAAATTGAGAAATGCTAATCTTTTTTTCTTTTATATATATATAAAAGAACTCTACTAAAATTCTTTTTCATGGTAGAAAATTAGGATAATGAAGTTAAATATTACCCATTGGCTGTGGAACTAAATTAGGAAAACTAGAACAAAGCCATCCAAATGAAGCATACACAGCTAAATAAGACAAACAGACAAGGCAAGCAGCTAAGATTTTTGCAACCCCTGACAAAAATTATATGAACTAATATACTGGCTAATGTCCTGAATAAAGATAATTGAAGTGAAGAAACCAACCGGAGTATTTGTCATATTTTTTTAAGCTCCATTATATATCTCACTAATTCCTTCACTGCAACATCTCAACTTTTTGCTTAAATGCATACCGAAAGGCACGTGATGGTTGGAACGTGGTCTTATAAAGAAAGCACGCAAGCGTCACAATTCGGCGTCTTTTTGAATTGCGGAATCGGGGTTACCAACTGCATTAACCTCACATGTAATCTCGATGGGAGCCACAAAAATGAAGAAAGTAGTATTTTTCCATTCGGCCTCTAGCCATCGGAAGACACATCATTGTTGGAACCACGTGACGCTTCGCATGTTAATCCATGCATAAACAACCTAGTCCCAATTGTAAGAAGTGCTATGCCCCCTCCTCGCGACCCACATATTAACTTCTCCAGAGCAAGAGATACATTCCCCACTGCAAGCGGACCAGTGGTCCCCAAATTTAGAAAAAGAACCTTGGCACGTTCATTGCACTTAATTACCATTAGCTTATGATTGCCCTTTTTACCGTTCAACGTCCAGCCATCTTTGAATTGCCTTAGAGGTAAACTTAGAGAGTTTTACCCACCAAGCCTCCACCCGTGATCACCACGCACAATAATGCACTGTCAAGCTGGTGATAAACTCAGACGATTGATGGATATAGCAAAGATATGATAATGAATATTTTAGACAACACCCTTTAGTTGACCTTCTTGTTTTGGAAGATCGATCCTGAACTTTTTCGGGTGATACGATTTGACCCGTCACTTCAATCTCCTGTGGCTGCTTTTGTCATCTCATTTCTCCTTTCGCCTAACATTATACGTGGGAAAAGGAAAACAGAGATATAGAGTTGCGAATCGGGCAATACACTTTTGTTATTTTATGAGCCCTAAAAGGCATGCAGCACGGGGATGAGATGAGCTTTAAATTTAAAGTGGTCCCTAAATTTAAAAAAAGTACCTTGGCACGTTCATTGCACTTAGTTAACAATAGCATATGATTGCCCTTTTACCATTCAACGTCCAGCCATCTTTGAATTGCCTTAGAGGCAAACTCAGAGAGTTTTCCCCACCAAGCCTCCACCTGTGATGACCGCGCGCAATGATGCACCGTCAAGTCAGTGATGAATTCAGACGACTTTGTGGATATGGCAAAGACATGATAATGAAAATTTTACACAACACCCTTCAGTCGACCCTCTCGTTTCTAGAAGATCGATCCTAAACTTTTTCGAGTGATAAAATCGGACCCGTCACTTCAATCTCCTATGACTGCTTTCTTTGGCATCTCACTTCTCCTTTTGCCTAACATTATATGCGGGAAAAAAAGGAACAGATATATAGAGTTGCGAATCCGGCAATATACTTTTTGTTATCTTATAAACCCTAAAAGGCATGCTGCACGGGGATGAGATGAGCCTTAACCGGTCAAAAACGATAGAGCAAGAACGGCGTTTTAAGTTAGGCTTACGTGCGCTTCATCGTAGCACCATAGGAATGATAGGACGGCGATCAGAGCGAGGATATGTATATAGCACATTGTCTTTTATCAAAACAGTCACTGTTTCTCCACGTTTGATGGATAAGTAGTATTGAGGGGAAGATTTGCAACATGAATAAGTGTTTTCAATGAATTTTGGAAAAAAAAAAAAGGTAGTTTAGTTATCACTGAGTTATCCTATGTGGCACGCTGCCATATTAGTAAGCAACGAAAATTATCCAAAAGTTTTACATTGAAAAATCTGTAAAATTTGGACTAAATTAATATCGGTATAATAAGTTTATAATTGATTATTTGATAGAATTTCAAATGAGATACCAAAATGATTATTTTTGAAAATTCCAAGAGCAGAAGGAAAACAAGATATTTGAAAGTTTCTAGGCGTGAGTTTATATGGAAAATATAAAGCGGAATTAGTGAGGTCAATAAATCAAAGAAAAATAATTCTTTAAAGAGAAAATTGTCGTTAAACTACTTTTCATGCCCGAAGAGGCACAATTTCACATCACAAAGAAAATAATGTTCACATTTATAAGAAAAGCTTTGCCTTGGATTATATCCCCTTAAAGAAAGGAGAGAAAGATCCCAACAACTCATGACAAGACTAAGGCAAAGATTTAGAATGGCGATTAGACAACACGATAGAAGTTAAAGTTAAAGAAAGAAGTACTATTAAAAAATGCATGATGCTCCACGATTAAATAGAAAAGCTGTTTTGCACACTTTTCAGACACACGATGTTTGGGTGAAAAGTTGATTAAGCCATGTTTGGTAACGTTTTATACTCTCCCGATTTCTGTTTTTTTTGTTCTCTAAAAAAAAAAAATCCATTTGGTAATGTCAATTGATTTTTCTATTTCTTGAAATAGAAAAGTAGGTAGGAATAGATTTGGAACAGAAATAAGAAGTAAAAAGGTGGTTTCTTGTTATCGAAAACAATTTCTAAAATAAGTTTTTTTTTTTTCTTCCTTCCCTGTCCCCTTCCTCTCTTCGTCGTTGCCCTTGCTGCCTGGCCACGCTGGCCGCCACTACCTACCTCTGCTGTCACCTGGCTGCCCATCGCCCGTCGGCCCGACCTCCTCCCACCGCTCGTCCACCGATCGACCGTTGGCGGCCGTCGTCGCCGCCGCCGCCACCCGCCACGACCCACCACGCAATGACCATTGAGGCCACTACTTGTCGGTTGGCTAGCAACGGCGCCCGTTGCCATCGCCGGTTATCATCATCATCGGTTGCCGCACCCACCACCGATGACGGTTGATGCCGCCGCCAGCCAGGCTAGCCGACCGCCCGATCGCGCCGACGACTCATTTGCCCGCCCACCGATGACTCGCCGTTGAGGCCGATGGATGACCGCCGTCTATGCCACCAGCCACTAATAACCGCCCCTAACGGCGGACCGTCGCTGCCACCACCAACCACCACGATCGATCGCAATCGGCGTCATTAGCGGTCATCGGTGGGCAAATATGGCTCGCCTGATAGCAAAAGAAGAATAAGAAAAATTTAAAAGAAATTATACATTGTGAATCATACCAAACGCATTTCTATTTTTTTCATTCCAAGAATAGAAATTTTATGTAATTACCAAACACGTTCTTTTTATTGAGAAATTGTTAGGGGAATAGAAATGTAAAAACTATTTCGAAAAGAAATTGTTTTACCGAATGACGTTATCAAACGGTCTTACCCAAATGACACATACATTTGAAAGAATGGAAAGAGGAAAAAACACAGATTGTACAGTCACCCTCTTTTTCTTTCTCATTCCCTTCAAGCTTAAAATCGTGAATTGAACTTATTTGCGGCTGAAAATTCGAGAATTATCATATTTATCTGAAGAACAACAAAAGCACAAATGACAACAGTTTTCAGATATCTTTGTTGTCTTTTAACAATTTATATATAACTACCCTCTCAGATAAAACTAATAAGAAGATTGATAGAAGCATCATATTTTCTTTCGAAATGCTTTATTTTCACAATAAACTTGTAATATTGAAAGGGTTTCCCGCATCATTGAATTATGGTATATCGATGGGTCATTTTTGCTATTTTTTTCTTTTAAGAAATGTATATACACATTGACCCTCTCTCCGTGTATTAATTTACACTTTAGGGCAATACTCTCTCTCTCCACCCACTTTTTGAGATGAAATTTTATCATAACATTACTCTATATGCATCGCATAACATTGTCAATATTGCTACTTTCATAGAAAGTGACCGATAGTCTAACTATATCATTCCCATTCTAAATACTTGAGCTGCACGCCAATGCGTCCTTGATCTGTTTGCCTTCAGATTTATCGCCTTGTGTAATGCTATGAATGTAATAATCGAATTAAAGAAGCTACAAATAGAAAAGAGTAGATCTAACGCGCGTGCGTGAGAAATTAGGGTTTCCTACTCCCGAAATGGCCCCCATGCCATTTGATTAATATTCAAACCTACAAGTCTCTCTCTAGGCGTTGAAAGTCTCACCAAGAAGTCTTCACTTGAAGGACCACTCATCATCAGCTAGCCACTATGGTTCGGCTCCCTTTAAAATTTGACTTTACAAAGCAGTTTCTTGGATTGAAGAACCGGTCAACTAAACCAATGCCGAGAGTCAATCAGTTTCTCGGATTGAAGAATTTCCGGTCAACTTAAACCAAATCCGAGCAAAATCGATCGTGGGATTTCGGCCAAAGTGTAAATGAAACCAACCTATGAATACTCGCTTCTTGTCCAAGACTAAGGCCAAATAGCTCTCCCTCAACACATTTGAAGTTCGATCTCTCCCCTCAAGCGCCCTCTCTCTCTCTCTCTCTCTCTCACAAACACAAAACACGCTTCTATTTTGTTTTGAATTATTAAGTACATTATATTTATTTCTTAGAAAAGAAAAGAAAGTCCGCCGTATCTATGGAAAAGTCCAAGAGTTTGCCGGTCCAGCCCCCAACTTATTGAAACCTCATACCATTCTCAGTATCGACGGTGGAGAGATAAGAGGGCTTATCCCAGGAACAATTCTCGCCTTTTTAGAGTCTGAGCTTCAGGTTGTTATTAATCAGTTTGCTATCTTTTTAATTCATGAAGAACAAGTTTCAGTGAAGTACCAGGTTTTATCCATGCATGCCCGTTCCAACTTCTGATGACTTTTGTGGACTTGTGCAGAAACTAGATGGTGAAGACGCAAGACTCACACAGATTATTTCGATGTCATTGCCGGAACAAGCACAGGTGGTCTCGTCACTGCCATGTTAACTAGCCCCGGCGAAAACAATCGTCCCCTATTTGCTGCCAAAGATATTATGAATTTCTACCTTAATAAATGCCCTAAAATCTTCCCTCAACACAGGTTAACCAATTTAACTCATCATTTCTTTAGGCCATATCGGTAGTTCCTCAAAGGGCTGTATACTAACATAATATCTCTTTTATAATTGAAAATCACAGTTGCCCATTTGCTCCTGCTACGAACATGGTTAAGGCAGTGACTGAACCGAAATATGATGGAAAATACCTTCATAAGCTCGTCAAAGAGGAACTTGGAAACACAAGATTGCACCAAACATTGACGAATGTGGTGATCCCAACATTCGACATCAAGTGTCTTCGGCCAACCATCTTTTCTAGCTACGAGGTTCGTCCTTTTTTTCAGTAATTGGAATATAATCCATTCTTTCTTTTGATATTGTCAAAATAATAATATACAGAAAAATCACTGAACATGTTGCTTTTGTGGGGTGGTTGATTGTGACCAGGTGAAGAAAAAACCAAGCATAAATGCCTTGTTCTCAGACACATGCATCTGAACCTCTGCAGCACCAACTTATCTCCCAGCTCATCATTTTGAAACCCAGGACTCCACAGGAAAAGTGAGGGATTCAACCTCATTGATGGTGGTGGGGCCGCAAACAATCCAGTATGAAGAAAACTGTTTTGTAACAGACCTGACCTGAAAAAGTGTTGCGAAAAGAAGAAGATCGAACAATAATATAGATAGAAGAAGAAAATAAATCGGACGTCGGATTTCACGTCTTCGATCGTAAAAAGCACTACGTCCACGGGGAGAAGCAGTGAAATCTCACTATAGATCAAGAATACAACGGCTGATTCTTTCAAAAGCTTACTCAAACACTCTCTTGCGTTCCCAAAGCCCAATTACACCCAACAACGCACGCATTTTACCACAAGATTTAATTGGCTATAAACACTAATCTTTCTTGGATGTAATTCACAGACAAGGACAACAGAGAAAATCCCTCCCAAGCACTTGACGACTAGATGGCGTTTCAAGAACACTTCTTCATGATCAACCTTCTTATATCCATGGCCACAAGTCTATATATATATATATATATATATAAGTGAGACCCTTATTCTTTTGCTAACTTCTCATAGGATTCTGTTTCCTAACTTGCCTATTTTAACTAAAATATATCTCTATATATTTTAAACAGAATCCAAATCCAAGTGAAAGTTGGACTTTCCTATTTTAGCGGCCAAATTCTCCAACGTAGATTCAAACTTTGGGAAGTTGATCTTCGGATCTTCCTTGCTCAATTAACGTCCATAACATATCCAAATTCGGAATATTTGAAATTTCACATTGGACTCAAACTTGAGACATATTTTAACAAAAAGGTAATTCTATTATTTCTAACTCTACATCGTTAAATTGGTACAAACATTGGTTGCAATGGGAGAAGTGACGAAGGAGATCATGGGAGGAAGCTCAGATTTCTTCCCTATAAAGCCAATGGACTATAGAAGGTTTCTTGTGATATCGCTGGGACCGGTTCAGCAAAAGTTGAGGGAAGTATAATGCAAGTGAAGCGGCCAAATGGGGAGTCCTGGGCTGGTTGTGCGGCAATGGCGGGGCTCATTGGTCGATGTGTTCATCCAAGCGAGCGCAGATATGGTCGACTTCCACCTCTCTGCGGTCTTCCAAGCCCTACATCTTGAGGCCAACTACCTCCGGATTCAGGTATACATATATACAATATCAGCCATAGTCATGTCAAAACAAGCCTTGAAGTGATCATTAACTAATTTGCTCGCTAGCTAAATTCGGCAAGCTAATCTCAGCCTTTAAACGAAATTTGCAGGACGACACGTTAAGTGGTTCTGTAGCTTCAGTGGATATCGCAACAAAGAAAATTTGAACAACTTAGTCAAATTTGGTGAAGCGTTGTTGAAGAAGCTAGTTTCAAGAGTGAACTTGGAGATTGGCGGACATGAAGCCCATAATCCAGAGACTAATGAAGAGGCTCTTACAAGGTATGGAACCTGTAATTTCTGATGTCGTTAAGAAGTTTGATGGTCGCGTGCATAGTTCGAGATTCTTGAATGCAATTGCTTCTTTTCTCTTAGGTTTGCGAAACTACTCTCAAATGAGAGACACCTTCGTCTTGCGAGGTCACCCCATGGACATAATTACACAAATTGGAAACAATCGTAATCACCGAATGCTACAATTTGTACAAAGTGTAAGTCAATACATATTAAATCGTAATGCGGAAACTCATACTAAACAGTGATCTTTTGATCTTCATGATTCTCACAAATAGATGATGACGTACCTTTATCCATAGCATTACACTTGATGATGATCGTTGTAGCCCAAAGAACTCGAACCAAAGAATAAATCCAATTTCTCTCCCTTAACCCACTATTCTTGATGTATTCTATCGATGGAGGAGAGAATACCAAATTCCTTTAGGTTATTGTTGTTCATTGTGGGTGGAGAGAGACCGGACTCTATTTGTACGTTTGTTGAAAAGGTGCCTTCCATCAAAGCGATATACCATTTCAATTAAAAGTCGTACCTCTTCGTTTATTAGAGTCGTAACTCCTCAAACCAATATGTATTATTCTTATAGCATAACAATAATTATTAAACCATATAATAAATCATATCATGTGGGCCACAATAATTCTTACATTCTCCCACTTGGTCCATATGATATTCCTTTCATGGTTTAACAAAGACTGTAATGTGCACAATAATATTATGCTATAAAAAATTTCATTAAATTGGTAATCACATAATAATCACAATTAAAAAGAAAACTAATGCGAGTCATAGCGGTTGTATGTCATTAATCGACATAGTCCCTTCTATGCACTACAACTATAGCACTTTACTTAACATGATCCATAAATGAGAAGTACAAGAATAGTCCAACTATAATGTTTCCTTAGAAACTATCCTGTTTAACATTAATCTATTTCCATAATGTATACTAAATAGAAAACAGGAAATATCATAAACACGTAAGTGAGCTCAAAGTGTCAAATACATAAACTTAATACAATCATAATACAAACATTAATGACGTTCAATAATTCCCATCTTTTCAACATGCTTATTAAAAGTTTTGGGCGGCAGTCCTTTGTTAAGGGATCTCTGCTATCATAAGTTTGGTGCTAATGTGCTCAATTGACACTCTTCGTTTCTGAACTTCTTCTTTAACAAACAAGTATTTGATCTCCATATGCTTAGCACCCTTAAAATACTTGTCGTTCTTAGAGAAGAAAACTACTGCAGAGTTATCACAATAAATTTTCAGCGGCTTGGCAATACCGTCGACAACCACAAGCCCTAAAATAAAATTCCACAGCCATAATCCATGAATAGTGGCCTCAAAGCATGCCACAAATTCAGCTTCCATAGTGGATGCAGCAATAACGATCGCTTCGCACTCTTCCATGAAATTGCCCTCTAGCTAGAAAAAACAAGTAACCAAATGTTGATTTTCTTGTATTGGCACATCCGGCTAAGTCTGAATCCGAATATCCAATCACCTCAAGATGATTGGATCTTTTATAAGTAAGCATATGATTCTTCGTTCCTTGCGGTATCTAAGAACTTTCTTTGCAGCTTTCCAATGATCCATTCCGGGATTACTTTGATACTTGCCCAAAGATTCCGACAGAAAATCCGATGTGCGGTGCTGGTGCAAGTTTGTGCATACATTAAACTCCCCACAACAGATGCATAAGGAATATTTTTCATTTGTTCTCGTTCCAATTCACTTTTCGGACATTGCATAAGGCTAAATTTGTCACCTTTCTGAATTGAACTATTCCTGCTGAACATTTACTCATATTAAATCTCTTTAAAATTTCTCAATGTAGGCTTTCTGAGACAATCCTAATAATCCTTGTGATCTATCACGGAATATTTCTATTCCTATCACACGCGTTGCCTCTCCCATATCCTTCATTTCAAAATTCTTAGAGAGAAATTTCTTGATTTCATGTAACAAACCAAGATCATTAACAGCAAGCAAAATATCATCAACATACAGAACTAGAAAAATAAACTTGCTCCCACTAATCTTCATATATATACACCGATCAACGGTGTTTTCCTTAAATCCAATGAAGTTATGGTATCGTAAAACTTAAGATACCATTGTCGGGAAGCTTGTTTAAGTCCATATATTGATTTCTTTTAATTTACATACCTTGTGTTCCTTTCCTTTAATTGAAAGCCTTCGGGTTGGTCCATGTAAACCTCTTCTTCTAAATTCCCATTAAGAAAGGTGGTTTTTACATCCATTTGGTGTAACTCCAAGTCATAATGAGCCACTAAAGCCATAATGATTCTAAGTGAGTCTTTCTTAGAGACTGGTGAAAATGTCTCTTTATAGTCAATGCCTTCTTTTTACGTAAAACCCTTTGCAACAAGTCTGGCTTTATGTCGTTCAATATTGCCTTTTGAGTCGCGCTTGGTCTTAAAGACCCATTTACACCCGACCTTCTTACATCCTTTAGGCAATTCAACAATATCCCAAACTTGATTTTGATACTTGGATTTTAACTCTTCTTGCATGGCATTAAACCATTCATTAGAATCTTCACATTCCATGGCTTGAGAAAATGAATCTGATCATTTCCAATTCCTAAGTCAATTTCGACTCTTGTAGATAAGCCATATAGTCATCGAAATAGCCGACCTCTTTTCTCTTTGAGATCTTCTTAATGCTATTTCTTATGACTCAGCTATTGGAGGTTCAATATTGACATCTTCATTATGGAGTGGTTGTTCATTAATTTGTTGTTCTTGATTATTGTTAGATTGTGCTATAATATCGGAACAACAACTTTAGAAGTTTCGGGTATAGGAACTTCTACCCTTACTTCTTGAATGCAAGCATTACGCATTCTTTCACTCCCACTGATGTCACCATTCTCAATGAACCTAGCATTTCCAGATTCAACAATTTTTGTACTATGATTAGGACAATAAAATCTATACCATTTGGATTTCTCTGCATAACCAATTAAATAACCACTGGTCGTTCTTGAATCCAATTTCCTTTCATGTGGATTGTAAATTCTTACTTCGCTTGACAACCCCAAACATGCGGTGTCGTAAACTAGGTTTCCTTCCCGTCCACGGTTCAAAGAGAGTCTTTGGAACGGCCTTACTAGGAACCCCGTTTAATAAATACATAGAAATCTTTAAAGCATACATCCACAAAGACAAGGGTAAAGATGAATGACTCATCATACTCCTAACCATTTCCATTGAAGTACGATTATGCCTTTCGCTACACCATTTTGTTGTGGTGTACCTGGCATTGTGTATTGAGCACAAATGCCATGTCTTTCAAGGAATTTAGCAAATGGACCTGGACATTGTCCCGATTCATTATACTTTCCATAATATTCACCGCCTCTATCTGATCTTACTATTTTCACCTTTCTATATAATTGCCTCTCAACCTCTTTAATATACACTTCAAGTGTATTCATTGATTGAGACTTATCATGCAATAGATAAATGCAACCATAACGTGAAAAATCATCAATAAAGGTAATGAAGTAACTTTCCTTACTAAAAGATGGAACATCAAATGGACCACATATATCAGTATGTATAATTTCAAGAAGTTATGTGCTTCTTGTGGCACCTTTCTTAGTGTGCTTTGTTTGTTTACCTTTAATACAATCAATACACACTCCAAGGTCAGTAAAATCAAATTTGGAAGAATTTCATTCTTCACTAATCTTTGCATTCTTTCTTTGGATATATGACCAAAACGTTTATGCTACAAGTAAGCAGAATTTTCATCCACCAAACTTCGTTTAGTGCCAACATTATGATGTAAAGTCATTAATATCTCAACAAAAGTATTATTAAGTCTAAATTTGTAAAGACCATCACATAAAGTTCCAGTTCCAATAAGAGTATCACTCTTAAATAGACTGAAAGATTCAGAACTAAACTTACAATAAAATCCCGCCACATCAAGTCTTGGCAAAGAAACTAAATTACGAGAAAATGTAGGTACATAAAGGGTTCAAACAAATCTAAATAATGCCTAGTATCTAAGATCAAACGATAAGTGCCAATGCCTTCAATTAGAGCTTTGTTTCTGTTCCCCGTAATCACATAACTTTCATTTGGCTTTATAGTTTGGATCGTAAGAAATCCCTGCATCGTATTTGACACATGAGTGGTGGCACCAGAATCAATCCACCAAGTATTATGAGGAACTTCAGTAAAGTTTGATTCAAAACATACTAAAGCACAAGGCTTACCTTTCTTTTCGAACCAAGCTTTACATTTCGGACAATCTTTCTTCAAGTGTCCAATTTTGTTGCAAAAATGATACTTAATAAGATCGTGTTCCTTCTTGTGGATTTGAGAAGCCTTTGAAGAGTCATTCAGAACATGTAGTCCTTTCTTCTTGCTCCTTCCACCTTTCCTCTTGAAATTCTTTCGAACTTCTTGATGACTTGAGAGATGAATGCGGAATGAGCATTTTGATTCTTTATCCTTGTTTTCTCTTGAACTAGCATACCGCCAATTCATTTACATTCCACTTATCCTTTATAGTGTTGTAATTCATTTGAAATGGCCCATATTGCTCATGAGGCAAGGAGTTAAGTATAAATTGTACTAAAAAGTACTCATCCACGTTCATCCCTAAAGTCCTTAACTTTGCTGCTAAATTCGTCATCTCAAGTATATGCTCATGCATGGTACGCGAACCATCATATTTCATGGTGGTCGGTGTACTCATAAATGTACCAAACAAGTGACTTATCGGCGGTTTGAGAACGCTCTTTCACAAATTTCATAAATTCCTTAGCATTGTCGGTTTTGGGAAGAGAAGTCTTTAAATTGTTTGCAACTCGTCATTCGCATGAACATTAAGCTCGGTCCTGTTCGATCTTTCCCAAGCTTTATAGAAAGACTTTTCATCATTGCTACTTTCATCGGTAATAATAGCCGGTTTCTCGGCTTGAAGCGCTAAATCAAGATCCGACACCTAAGTGAAACTTGGACTTGTTCACTCCAATCGGGAAAATTTATCCCATTGAATAAGGGAACCGAGATGAGGCGTGCGAATGGAGTGAAACAGTACAGATACGCAAACGTGCAAGAAAATACTTATACATTAATGCTTTGAGAATATCACCTAATCAGATTCAAACTAAACTACACATGTACATCATAGTTCTCCTTTGGGCGATCCTATGATATACAAATATATAAAAACCATAATGATGCTAATAACTTTTATTTGATAATTGTAAATATATCTTATTAAAATTTATTTGCTATCTTTGGATATACAAACAAAAGTAATAAGTCATATTAATTATCAACCATAACGTTCATGAATTATAGAAAATAATTAACCTTTGGGTTAATCCCTAAATTCTTATAATAAATAAACTTCAATATACCCATAACACCAATAATGATATGCAACATATCAATTTCATATATATAGCATCAATTAATCATGGGTAATTGAATAAAACAATTTACAATATCAAAAATTCAAAAAAAAAAACTTCAAGGTTTTGCCACTTTGGTGACTAACAAACCATTCATAATATGAATTTTTTAATATTGTAAAATACAAATATTTACCAAATTGCACACAAGGACGAAATCGTAATCAAAACATAAGGGCAGAATCGTAAATTTATAATCCAGGGGCAAAATGGTAAATAACCAGTAAGGGCAGAACCGTAAAATCATATATTCCATAAGGGCAGAATCATAAATTTATAATCCAAGGGCAAAATGGTAAATTAACAGCAAGGGCAGAATCGTAAATAAATAGAGAAGGACAAAATAGGAATTTTAAAATTGGCATAGGGGCAATTTTGTAATAAAAGGCCCTCGGTACGTCAAGCGCGTGCTTGGCACGCGCCTGCATCCGCCACGGGCGCGTGCCGCGCACGCGCGCGTCTAACGCATAGGCGCTTGCGTTGCACGCGCCCGGCAACTGCCGCGCGCGTGCGGTTGAGTGCGCGTGAGAGCGCGTGGCGCATGGGCTCCACGCGCCTGCAATCGCAGCGCGTGTGTGGCCCACGCGCCTTCTTCCTCGCGCCCCCAACACTTTCCTTCGCCATTTTTCGTCCTTTAATCCCCTATTTCGCCCGAATTCTTCCATTTTTCGACATTTTTCAACATGAAAACATTCATCATTCGGATTTTCTTTGACGAAACCATCCGAAAACATTTCAACAACAATAAATAATACAAACATGATCGTTTAACAAATCATCAAACATAAATCATAATATTTCTATAAACGGAAAAATCATGAGATCATAAACCATGCTCTGATACCAACTGTAAGTCAATACATATTAAATTTGTAATGCGGAAACTCATACTAAACAAATGATCTTTTTGATCTTCATGATTCCCACAAATAAATGATGACATACCTTTATCCATAGCATTGCGGTTGATGATGATCGTTGTAGCCCAAAGAACTCGAACCAAAGAAGAAATCCGATTTCTCTCCCTTAACCCACTATTCTTGATGTATTCTATCGATGGAGGAGAGAATACCAAATTCCTTTAGGTTATTGTTGTTCATTGTGGGTGGAGAGAGGACCGGACTCTATTTGTACGTTTGTTGAAAAGGTGCCTTCCATCAAAGCGATATACCATTTCAATTAAAGTTGTACCTCTTCGTTTTATTAGAGTCGTAACTCTTCAAACCAATATGTATTATTCTTATAGCATAACAATAATTATTAAACCATATAATAAATCATATTATGTGGGCCACAATAATTCTTACACAAAGAACATACTGAAGTTCGTGAAGATTGATTCCTAGGGGACAAGTCATTCATTCTTTGATTATTTTCATATTTTCCATTCTTCCTAAATAAATTCCAAGCGCCAAATTGCTGCGTCGATGTAACCTTTAGTCTAATTCTTCCTAATTATTGTTTTGTATCATATTGCTAGTCTGAGCTTGTAAAACACGATCGAATTGTCAATAACAATCTCAATTACCTTATCCTATGGTTGGATATGTTGCGAGAAACAAGTGAACGAGCAATAATTAAAAAAAAAACAAAAAATTAAATTGAACATCATAAACTGGCTTAGTGATGTGACCTACTCCTAGAGAGAGTAACGTGGGTTTCTACCATAGATCGGACAATACAACGAAAATTACAGTCACATTCAAGTCACTCAAACATTCAATATCTTCCAAACTCTAATCACACAAAGTGAGTCATACAAAGTGTTTAACCCTCCATAAATTTTCATGAATTAATGTCTCAATCTCATAATGAAGTTTAGAAATCTTATAACAAGTTTTTTTTCTTCGGTATCTAATGTTGGATAAATTCTCCTCAAAAGGTTTTGAAGTTGACAAAACATTTCTCTCAGCCTAGTCAAGACTTGCGTACTCTACTGGCAAAGTCTGAAGATCAAAGTCTGACGTCAACAAGACTCAAGTTTCAAAGTCTATTCTCATGGACAGATTCCAGACCGACAAGATAAATGAACTTCTATTCTGATTCTATATAGTTTTTATCTCAATGGTTAAGGAATATCTTTCGACTGGATTCAGCACTACAAGATCTTATATTCGTATCCGAATTGATATAGATTCTCTAAGATTCGCAACTTATTTGGAAAGTTCTACTTATGGAAACCAAGATCCTGATTGTATGGGTGAGCAGGATTGATGGGCTATCTACACTTACCTTAAAGAGCTCGAGATCTCTCCAAATTGATTCTGTCCAACGGGTTGATTGGAAGAACTTCTTTGGAAGGTGCCAACGGTAATGAAGGCATGAAGAAGCGTATAAAGAGAGACGCTCGAGTTGTTGAAGCGAGCTGGATAGAAGAATTCCAAAGTCTGAATCTCCATATTTTGTTTGTGATCTTATTCTTCGAGCAATACATGTAATCAAAAGAGAGACCATAGAGTGGTGAGACCTTGAGGAAGTGTAGTAGAAGTTCTATATTGTGGACTCAAGAGCGTGAGACTATAAACACTCTTTTTGATTCTTAGTGAAATTCAGCCAGAAGGGCTGTCCGTGCGGGAGAGTGGACGTAGGCTTGATATAAGCCGAACCACTATAAATCTGGAGTCTTGATTCTCTATCCCTAATCCTTTTATCTTTCATTACTTTCATTTGCTGCGATTGTTGTTTTTAATTCATTAATCTCATAATCGGATTTGATTGTTAAAATCGCTTTAATCACCTATTCACCCCCTCTAGGTGCTAATTCTAGTCCTAACAATTGGTATCGAGCTTGTGTACTCGTTTATAAGAAGTGTCTTTACTTCGAGTAAAAGATCTATAGCTAGTATGTTACCTACGGGGTTGGTCAAAGGTCAAAGCAATACCGCACCTCCATACTTTGATGGAAAAGACTACAGCATATGGAAGAACAAGATGAAAGCATTCCTAAGATCGAAAGATCCTTTGGAATGGGAAGTGGTAGACAAAGGAATCATTCCCCGCTGCAAAGATCGGGATCCGAGAGAGGAAAAGAAGTTGCCGATCCCACTCTAATGACTCAAGAAGAAATCACCAAGAGACAGACTCTTGACGCTAAAGCCATTTACTCCTTATATTGTGCTTTATCCCCTACTGAGTATAACAGAATATCTTCTTGTGGTACAGCAAAAGAAGTCTGGGATAGGCTTCACATTACCTATGAAGGAACAGATCGAGTGAAAGAGACAAGGATCAACATTCTTTTGGGACAATATGAAGTCTTTAAGATGAGATCGGGAGAATCAATAACCGACATGTTTAGTCGCTTTTATCGAAATTGTGAATGGTCTTGAATATCGTGGACATCCAATCTCGGGACATATGAAGGTCAACAAACTCCTACGAGGACTCTCTAAAGACCGGAATCACATAAAAACCTCAATAAGAGAGACACGAGGATTGCTCCACTCTCTCGTAGACGAATTGGTTGGGACTCTTCAATCTTATGAAGTAGAGCAAACCAACGAAGAGGAAGATTCAAAAGGTAAGAAATCAATTGCCTTAAAGTCTAATGACTATTCTCGATGCTACGCATTCAAGAAGATCTAGATGATGAAGAGCTGGCACTTATGATAAAAGATTCAGAAAGTTGAACAGAAAAGGAAGAAAATTCAACCGGAAGAAACAGAGCTCACAAAGGTTTCGAACAAATCAACAGAGGAAGATGACTCTAACAAAGAAGTGACTTGCTTTGAATGCAAGAAAAATGGACACATCGACCCAACCGTCCTCTCGTTAAAGAAGAGAAAAGGAAAGACCGAGAAATACAAGAAGGCACTCAAAGCGAGACCCGGAGTGATACCGAATGTGAAGAAAGTGATGATGACTATGCCAATATCTCGTTTAATGGCAAAATCTGATTCGGACTGACTCGATTCGGATACAAACTCGCACAAAGAATTCGAGGTTAGTAATCTAAGAATTCCTATCAAAGTTTCGAAATACATTGATGAACTTTGTCTTAGTCTAAAAAGTTCTCTTAAGAGGATCTCCGAATTGAAAAAGGAAAATTCTACATTGAAGCAACAGAAAAAATTTGGAAAGAAAAGTTTGAAAAGTTAGAAAACAACTTTACCGTCTTGAAAGAAAACTCGACTGCTTTTCCAAAGAAAATAATCTTTTGAAAAATGATATTTCTAATATATCAAAAAGATTTTCAAATGGTTCTCAAAAGTTGGATAAGATTCTTTCGATACAAAGACTCTACTTTGATAAGTTAGGTCTTGGTATGACTTCTGAAACTATTCCTCTAATTGATTTTTCAAAGGTGAAGGAAAGAATCAAACAAAGACCAACCAGAATTGTTTATAAAAATCATTTTCAAAAAGTCTTTGTAAAACCCGTTGGCGAAATGCTTTGAAATGTTCCAAGTGTCAAAGCTCGAACATTTTGAGAAAGAATGTCCTTTGGTTTGGAGACCTCGTTAAAAGGAATTGGGCAAAGACTGTTTATTGCTCTAACTCTTCGGACCCAAGATGATGTGGGTACCAAAGAAAGCTTGAATTCTTTTTAATCGCAGTCACTATCAAAAAGAAGATTAAATGGTATCTAGATAGTGGCTGCTCAAGACATATGACAGGAGACTCAAGTTGCTTCATAACACTTGACCGTAAAGACGGAGGAAAAGTTTCCTTTGGAGGTAACAACAAAGGAAGAATCATTGGTCGTGGAACAGTCAAGATTGGAAGTCTCAAATCAAGAATGTTTCCTTAGTTGAAGGATTAAATTACAACTTGCTTAGCATAAGCCGGTTGTGTGATACCGGATTCAAGATCAATTTCCGAAAGAAAGTGCTCGGGAATCGGTAAAAAGACTCTACTCAATCCTTTACCGGATGAAGACATGGAAATATCTATCTTCTCGGATGTAAATCATGAAAGATCACAAAGGTGCTTGATATCGCACAAGATGAAGCTAATCTATGGCACGTAAAACTTGGCCATATCAATATGAAGCAAATCAGCAAGATCTCCTCCAAGAAACTTGTTCGAGGATTACCTATTCTCAATTACTTAAAGTCTGATCTATGCACACCATGCGTACTGGGTAAACAAGTTAGAAACTCTTACAAACCAATAAGTAAAGTTTCTACTAATCGTGCACTGCAGCTTCTGCACATGGATTTATTTGGACCTACTAGAACGCAAAGCATTGGTGGAAAAAGGTTCTCGCCTAGTAATAGTGGATGATTATTCACGATTTACTTGGGTCTACTTTCTTTCAAGTAAGTCTGAAACTTTCTCTCTTTTTCAAAGTTTGCTAAGAAGGTGCGAGAATGAGAAAGGTTACACTATCTCAAGTATTCGTACGTACCATGGAGGTGAGTTTGAAAATCAAGACTTTACTAAATTCTCGTGATGATTCTGGTCTTCAAAGACAAATTCTCCTCTCCATACACACCAGAATAGAATGGGGTTGTGGAAAGGAAGAATAGGTCTTTACAAGAAATGGCAAGAACTCTTTTAATTGAAAGTAATATTTCTTCAAGGTTTTGGGCTGAAGTCAAGCTTTTCGACCGCTTGTTATATTATTAACAGTATTTTTAAGACCAATTCTTGAGAAAACTCCTTATGAAATTTTTAAAGAAAAGAAACCAACTGTTTCTTATTTTCAAGTATTTGGTTGTAAATGCTTTATTCTGAAGAATGCAAATGATCAAGTTGGTAAGTTTGAAGAAAAATCGATGAAGGATTCTTTCTTGGTTACTCAACCGCAAGCAAAGCCTATAGAGTATTCAACAAGAAGACTCGGATCGTGGAAGAATCAATGAACGTCAAATTTCAAGACTCTCCACAAGTTCAGCCAATACAGATCGAAGAATCGAAACTGCTCCACTCGCTAGATCTATCTCCCATAAAGCAGTCCAAAATCCAGATGCAAGACAACAAGTTGTCGATGGAGATTCAACTCAAGAAAATGATCAACAATCCATCGACCATCTAGTAATCGGAAACACAAGTCCAAATATCCCGAGGAACTCATTATTGGGAACATTAATGAGGGAATTCGTACAGATCCAAAAGGCGAGAAGAGTCTAGTGCGGTTGCACTTATTTCTGAAATAGAACCCAAAAATATTGAAGAAGCCTTAGCCGATGAAAGCTGGATTGAAGCAATGCAAGAAGAGCTCGACAATTCAAGATAACAACGTTTGGGAATTAACTCCTAAACCAAAAGGTAAATATGTTATTGGAACTAAATGGGTTTTCAGGAACAAAGTTGATGAAAAAGGCAAAGTGACAAGAAACAAAGCAAGACTCGTGGCTAAAGGATACACGCAAGAAGAAGGGATAGACTATGATGAGACTTATGCTCCAAGAGCAAGGTTAGAAACAATCGATTACTACTTGCTTTTGCATGTTATAAGAATTTCAGGTTATTTCAAATGGACGTCAAAAGCGCATTCCCGAATGGATTTATTCAAGAAGAAGTCTATGTGGAACAACCTCCGGATTTGAAGACTCAAAGAAACCACTCGGTGTTCGACCGAAGAAAGCTTTATATGGATTAAAACAAGCTCCTCGAGCTTGGTATGAAAGGCTAAGTAATTTTTTAATTCAAAGTGGTTTCTCTAAAGGAAAGGTAGACACTACTCGTTTATTAAAAAGGAAGGCAAAAGCTTTCTACTCTCGATTTATGTTGATGACATTATATTCGGATCATCTAATGAGACTTTGTGCAAGAAATTTTCTAAGTCTATGCAGATGAATTTGAGATGAGCATGATGGGTGAACTATCCTTCTTCCTTGGTCTACAAGTGAAACAACTTAAAGAAGGAATCTTCATTCATCAATAGAAATATGCAAAAGAACTTGTTAAAAAGTTCGGTCTGGAGAATTGCAAAAAGACTGACATTCCAATGTCAAGTTCTTTGAAGATAGACAAAGACGAAGCAGGGGAAGAAAGTCGACCAAAAATTATACAGAGTATCATTGGTTCACTTCTTTATCTTACCGCATCTAGACCTCGACATATTATTTAGTGTTTGCATATGTGCTAGGTTTCAATCGTATCCTAAGGAATCTCATTTAAGTGCTGCTAAACGTATCATTAAATATGTTGCAACTACGCTAAGATTGGTCTATGGTATCCCAAAGAAGGAGACTTTACCCTTCTTGGTTATTCGACGCAGATCTTGCAGGTTGTAGAGTTGAAAGAAAAAGCACTTCAGAACTTGTCAATTACTTGGTAACAGTGGTGGTATCTTGGTTTTCAAGAAAACAAAGTACCGTGGCTCTTCAACAGGCGAAGCGTAATACGTAGCACTTGGAAGTTGCTGTTCTCAAATACTTTGGATAAAACAACAACTACGAGACTTTGGTATTGAAGACTCTTGCACGAGATCGATGTGACAATACCAAATAAGCAATCAATCTTACAAAGAATCCTATCCTACATTCAAGAGCCAAACATATTGAGATTCGACATCATTTTATAAGAGATCATGTTCGAACAAAGAAGTCTTGATACAATTTATTGACTCGAAGAATCAACGCGAGATATCTTCACAAAGCCACTTGAGAAAAGCTTATTTGAGTCTATTCGCTCAAGACTCAATATTGTATTTCTTAAAGACTGTTGAAGCTCAGACTCAGAATCTTAAAGTCGACGAGTATCGACTCAAAAGGGTGTAGACTGAGAATACCAATCGACACGACTCTAAGTTCATTTACTTAATCTTTTATCTCGAAAAGGTAAGTTTGTCTGTTTATTTATGGATAATCATGTTTATTAAGGCAGTTTATTTTATAAAGGGTGGTTATCGATTTATTAAGGCAGTTATTTTTCAAAAGGAATTTATTTTGCGACGATTCGCTACCACGATTCGATTACCTTTTATACTTCTTCTCCTTCTTCGTTTTAAACTTTACCCGAAAACCCTAGTTCAAAAGGTTTTCACTCTCGAATTTCTCTCCTCGATTTCTACTTCTCAAGTTTTTGACTTTCTTGCGACACGAGTGTGAAAGTTTCTCCAAGAAAGCGACAATGTCTTACCAAAGAAAATCTTCAAGAATAGCAAGCAGGGGGACCACAGGGCTCGGAGAGGGGCCTACGCACTTCGATCTCACGAAGAAAACGACTTTCCAACGAACAGTCTCTCAACGATCTCAACAAATAGCTCCTCCTCAACTAGACCTCATGATCGTCGTCCTCAACATGCGAAGAAGTGCTTGAAAATGTTGAACCGGTAAGATCACTCAAGCCTCGCTTTTTGTTTATAGGCTTTACTCGCATTGAAGGAAGGTGGTTCTCGCAATGACTTTCATTGATGAATTTCTGAAAGAAAAAGGCTATAGAAATGAAACACATTTTCTCACCGTGATGGAAAGATCGGGCGTTGTTCCCGCTGAACAAAGCAGCAAAGTTTTTGCAAACTTTCCCAAAGGACCCTAGGTTTGGAAGTTTCAATCAACCGAGGGAAAGGATGATGATGAGAAAATGTTTTTACATTTTAAACCTTGGATGGGTGTGGCTGCAAACCTTCGAGGAAAGAAGGATGAACTGTTTCGATCCGATGGACACAGAAGATGTATGAGAAACTGTCGAAGCGAGGGGTGATAAATCCACGAACGGTGGCCTTTGATTTTCTGGATTTACCGAGCATCAATCTCGTAGAGAAGTTTGAGAAACTTCAACCGCACAAGTTTTGCACCGAATGTGATGTGGCTTATTCTCGAATTAACCGCATATTTTTACTCTAATCTCGCTCTTGATGCGAACAATTTTTCATTTAGCGTGCGAGATAGAGAATATGTTGTTGATACAGACACTCTGGCAGATGTAATTGGTGTGGAAAGAGGTGCTTTCCAATCAATTTCTGTGTCTGTAAGTCATGCCACTCTTGAACTTGCAAGAGACCGAATTGCTGAAGGTCGTCTCTCCTACTCCAGAATGAATGCAACAAATATTCTGCTTCACAAGATTGTGATCAACTGTCTTAGACCAAAATCAACATCAAAGACAGATGTATCCATCTCCGAGGCAAAGTTGATGTATGCAATCAAGATCGGTCTTAATTTCTCTCTCCACACACTATCATGTTTCACATGTACGTGTCTATGGCAAAGGACAAGGGACAACTCCCTTATGCTTTGCTCTTATTACACGTCTTTTCGTACATCGAACATCCAGCCTCCCCACATTCTCTCTCGTGAAGACTATTGGTCGAATGGTCATCGGACCGAGGATGATAACAAAGATGCGTCTCGAAAGAACTCAAAGCAAGAAGTCGGAGCAGTTCAAAGAAAAACCCCCGTAAAGATCAAATCGACTCTTCTACGGCAAAAAGGAAAGGAAAGGAACCATCACTTTGGTCCTATCAAGAAGAGGCGGGCAATCATCTTGGAAGATGAAGATGATGAGGACGATATGCCTATCTCGGCCTTTGTTTCTCGGTTTTCGCTCCGTATCACTGTTCCCGTAACAACAATTTGCGAAGAAACCGAGAAAGGAAACCAGAAAAGGAATCCTTGCGAAGAAGAAGAGGAAGAAGAGAAAGAGAAAGAGGAAGAAAAAGAGAAAGAAGAAAAGAAAGAGGAAGAAAAAGAGAAAGAAGAAGAGAAAGAGGAAGAAAAAGATGAAGAGGAAGAGTCGCCGACGACTCTCGATAAACCAAATCGAGACTCACAAGCCAAGTCGATTCTCCAGCGAAAAGGAGGATCGGCACAATCTTGTCACCGAGGAGACTCCTCGAAAAGAAGAGTTTTTCTCCCCCTCCGAAGGCATGGAAACAGGGGGAGATATCCAAAGAGAAAGTACTCCTCTTCTCCCGACATTTACAAGTGCAAGTGTGAGCAGATCGCCACCCGATGCGTAAGATGTTTATACTTGCTCATAATCCCGAGGGAGAGGCATCATCTCCAAACATTGATCTCCCCGCCGACATTCACACCGGCTTAACTCCACCATCGACCGAGTTGACGCAAGCACACGGCCGACAATTCAGAGATTTCGAAGGTTGCTTGACATCATATTGGAGCTCAAAGGCCAAATATATGCTATGGGGTGTGACTTTCAGACTCTTCGAATGAGAATCATGCTATGTTCATCTCCTTACATGATCGCTTAAAGATGTTCAAAGTAAGGTTCATGACACAAAGAAAAGGCACCGCTCTCGCTGAACTACAAGAAGACTTAAGGAAGCCGGAAGGAACTGTCAAGTTTATGGAGGACTTTCAACTTGTTCGCATTCCTCGTGCTCCTTGATTTTCTTACTTTTAATGCGACAAAAAGGGGGAGAAGACTTTGCAGGCAGATTTTCACTCTATTCTCATTCCAAACCCAAACCTTAAACATTTTTTTTTGGATTTAATGGTTTGTTTGTGATTGATATTTTGACTTTATCTTGAGTTTTTGAATGATTGCTTACTATTGCATTACCTTAAGCTGTTAAAATTAGATATGATAGTAAAGTCTCGCAGACCGACTAATGAGATTTCGTGGATGCAGATCTCGTGTACGTGGTAATTACGTACAAGGGACATCTGCGTACATGACATCTTATACTATTCTTATTCTAATGATATCTTTGCAAGCTTAAAAGTTGTTTTGCGGGGCAATAGTATTCAAATCATAGAAAGTTTTGTCACCATAAAAAAGGGGGAGATTGTTGGATAAATTCTCCTCAAAAGGTTTTGAAGTTGACAAAACATTTCTCTCGCCTAGTCTCGAAGACTTGCAGCCTCTACCGGCAAAGTCTCGAAGATCAAAGTCCGACGTCAACAAGACTCAAGTTTCAAAGTCTATTCTCATGGACGATTCCGCACCGACAAGATAAATGAACTTCTATTCTGATTCTATATAGTTTTTATCTCAATGGTTAAGGAATATCTTTCGACTGGATTCAGCACTACAAGATCTTATATTCGTATCCGAATTGATATAGATTCTCTAAGATTCGCAACTTATTTGGAAAGTTCTACTTATGGAAACCAAGATCCTGATTGTATGGGCGAGCAGGATTGATGGGCTATCTACACTTACCTTAAAGAGCTCGAGATCTCTCCAAATTGATTCTGTCCAACGGGTTGATTGGAAGAACTTCTTTGGAAGGTGCCAACGGTAATGAAGGCATGAAGAAGCGTATAAAGAGAGACGCTCGAGTTGTTGAAGGTAGCTGGATAGAAGAATTCCAAAGTCTCGAATCTCCATATTTTGTTTGTGATCTTATTCTTCAAGCAATACATGTAATCAAAAGAGAGACCATAGAGTGGTGAGACCTTGAGGAAGTGTAGTAGAAGTTCTACATTGTGGACTCAAGAGCGTGAGACCGTAAACACTCTTTTTGATTCTTAGTGAAATCCAGCCGGGCTGGGCTGTCCGTGCGGAGAGTGGACGTAGGCTTGATATAAGCCGAACCACTATAAATCTGAGTCTTGATTCTCTATCCCTAATCCTTTTATCTTTCATTACTTTCATTTGCTGCGATTGTTGTTTTTAATTCATTAATCTCATAATCGGATTTGATTGTTAAAATCGCTTTAATCACCTATTCACCCCCTCTAGGTGCTAATTCTAGTCCTAACATCTAATACTTAAATTCGATGGATTCAATTAACGAAATAATCGTGCAGCATCTCGGAACAATGTCCCACCCATTTTTTGCACCCAAAGCCACAAGAAAAGTTCTCTTGACCCAAACCAAAAGAGCCCCACGAACTCAATAAATATAAAGTATGCGAGTCCCTTCTTTGATCCAACTGAGGAAACCTCTTTCTTGTTAAACTCAGAAGAGTTGACCCCGCAACAGGAAGTTGACTTATCGAAATTGGCAACAATTTGCACTTTCCTTTTGAGTTTTCCGTACATCTTAAACTCAAAAAATATTTTAATAATATACGAGATGAGATCAGCAAGAAGTCTCTAACCCAAGTTGAAAATCTACTCATAAACCCTCCCTATAAACACAGTTTTTGAATTTTACTTTCCCGTGAAGATATCATATTTTATGAAAAATCATTACATATAGTTTGTAAAATGTTCCTTCCTTAAAAGAGATCAATCTGCTATACAAGCCTCGCAAGAGAGTGATTCAAATAATTCAAATTCTATTTAATGTACGCATCACCAGCTAAAAAAGTTTAGAATTTGCAGAGTGCATAGGATGATGCTAGATATCAATTGAAAATGGCGAGGTCTACTTTGAATATCAAAACACATAAAGTGTTGGGCTATGCAACTATAAGTCCAAATGCCAGACCTAAAAAGTTTAGAGATCTAATTTGGTTTCTTTCCGAACGTTGGATGATAAAGTTGCTAATTACCCATTCTGAAGGGAACTAAAATAGGAAAATTAGAATGAAGCCAGTATATAAGCGCCGAGTAGCTAAAGAGGAGGTGATTTAAAATTGACAAACATGTGAGGTTATTTGTCAATATTACTAAGAACATGCAAAGTTAAAATTATTATATTATACTAAAAATTCTCAATCAACCAAGCATTGCAATTTGATATCGTATTCAATGGGCAAAAATGTAAATTGATTAGATAAGAATGAAATGTCTCGAATCAAAAGATGCTTTCTCATCCATAAATTGTAAAAATCAAAACCTTTGGATTTTCTTCTTCGAAATAGATGCAAACATTTTGTTTAATTCTTTTTTAGAAAGTGTGATCTTTCTTTATTTTTTAATTGGATTACGAAATAGTTACATCTAGAATAATTATTTTCCATATTAAATATATATAAAATTGATCTATAAGTTACAAAAAAATATTTTTAGTTATTTCATTTGTCATTTATTACTATAAACATTCGCTTAATATTATGATGTTAGATCTTACCTTGTATGCCTTAAAGATTAATTAAATTGTGTTATTTATTTCTTCATATTATCTTTCTTGTAATAAATTGTGATTTTTTTCATTGACATTATGTATTCAACTCATAAGGCAATCTATATATTATTTATGTAAATTTTTCTATTCATAAAAAGTATTATCTAAAAACTTTTAGATAGATTACTCATTTTGATATAATGTATCATTCGTTTAGATTTGTCAAGATTACTCATTTTTCATCGCAACTATCAATGATGAACATACTACAGTGTTAGGTCAGATCATTCACAATTCTATAAATGTGTGCATCGAGCAATGTGGAATTCCAAGGGAAACCAATATTAGGTACAATGAAGATGAATAAAAGTTGCATAGATAATCTATGAGGAATGCGGTGCGATGAACTGATCTTGGTGGAAAAATTGGATGGGAACTTGTGTCTTTTTAGTAGGAACAGTGTCGAACGCACAAATTCTTGAAATTTGATTGTTAGCCCATGCATACTTACTGAAGATGGAATACAACTTGATTTTCAAAACTTAAAATCAAACTCATATATCTTTTTTTTTTTTTAATTTTCATGTTACCTGTAGCTAACGGAAGGGTCTCATCAAAGGACATTCGTCGCTTTCATTGCTTTTTTATCCATAACATTTAATTACCATTGAACTTTCGGCCATCTTTGAATCACCAAAAGCCTCCACCATCGACCCTCTCGTTGCTTGATTGGAGATGAATAAGTTATTCTCTGACAGGATGACCTGTCATCTCGCATCTATATCGGTTCTGCCTAACAATTCTCCCATGAAGTCGGGGGAAAAAAAACGACCCAGAAGCACAGCTTCACACGTGATTCAAATCTCGTATTAATTAATTAACTTTAAAGCATGCGAAGACACTGGGATGAGAAACGAGGTTCGCTTCACCGGTCAAAAGCAGAAGAGCAAAAACTGCTTGATTTAAAGCCAGGGTTTCGACGTGTTCATCGAATATAACCCCAAGAGGAAGGAGCCTACAAATTACACTTGCATTGATTACTATTTCCTTCACGTGTGAAACCCTAAATTGGAACTAGTCAACCGATTTGCCTTGGAGTAGTTACCACTCAGAACCTAGCCGTTCTTTTTTGGTCAAAACTTAAACATTCGCCATTCATTCTGACATAATAAGTACATGGGTTTGTCCAAAGAAATAACCATGCTATCTCTTTTTCTATTTTAATCAATTTACATTTAGATAAAACCCAATGTATGTGACAGATGAAAGAAAAGAATCACCTTAGTTACCTCATCATTCTAATGGCCCTTTTAAATCCTAGTGTTCTCCTTTCCTCGCCTATACATCTCTCAATTTACAGTAACATATCTCCATCTGCTGGGCATAACATTGTTTACATTGCTAGTTTCGTGGAAGCAATTCCAGATTACTAGAAAGATATTTCCACTTGAATTTCTTGAGCCACTACCAACGCGTTATCTTTTCAAATAAGGTTCATTATCGTGTATATCAAAGATGGTTGATTTAATTTATTGCATAAGACATGAATTGGAAAGAAGCCATTTTATATATATATATATATATATATATATATAGAACTTGGAAAAACCATTCAAAAGTGACGTATCTGGATCTAAATTCTTACATGTATGCTATATCTTCATCACGAATAAAGATTCTTGCTCCCTAACTGTGGCCCCATCAAACCCTTCTTTGAATTTTCAAACCTAAAAGTCTCCCGAATGTTGAAAATCTCAACGACTATTCTTCACTCCGCATGGTGACCAGAAAGGCCTCTCAGCCTCAAGCAATAAATGTTTTGCATCAGCTTTGAAATTGTACTTTTGAACGATTTTCTTGGAATCGGTCCAACCTATGATGATTCCAAGCAAGATCGTACGTTCCATTTCGGTCAATTTTTGAACGAAACATAGCCTATAAATACGTGCCTCTATACAGACTAAGGCCATCACGGAACTATCTCATTTCCAGCTTTTCCACAGTACAAGCACATTTGCATTTCAATATTTTCCTCAAAGCCTCTCTCTGTTTCTCACTCTAGGAAATAAGAAAAACACATACTTTGTCTGAATTTTGGTCCGCTGGTATCCATTTCTTCTCTACTTGGTGTCCATTTAGTTAGCAAAGACATCCATGGAAAGGGCAATGAGCTTGCCACTTCAACCTCCGACTTACGGAAATCTCATAACTATTCTTAGTATCGATGGTGGAGGGATAAGAGGGCTGATTCCGGGAACCATTCTTGCTTTCTTAGAGTCTGAGCTTCAGGTTTGTACTCGAACAAAGCTCACTTTTTTTACGCATGCGTGCCTCATGCAACCTGTGATTCCTAATTAGAGAACATATATATCTTTATGGACTGTGCAGAAACTAGATGGTGAAGACGCAAGGATCGCAGATTATTTTGATGTTATTGCTGGAACAAGCACCGGAGGTCTAGTCACCGCCATGTTAACTAGCCCTGACGAGAACAACCGCCCCTTATTCGCCGCAAAAGATATTAAGGATTTCTACCTCGATAACTGCCCAAAAATCTTCCCTCAAGACAGGTTAGCTCAGCTGGCCGATTCAAAATTATCAAGGCCATATTAGGGGTTGCATTTATGAATGATTGTTTGTCTATGGCAATAACTCTTCTTACATAACTTCTATCTTTTTCGAAACTACACAGTTGCCCGTTTGCTCCTGCTACGAAGATGATCAAAGCTGTGACGGGACCAAAATATGATGGAAAATACCTTCATAAGCTTGTCAAAGAGAAACTCGGAAACAGACGATTGCATCAAACATTAACAAATGTTGTGATCCCAACATTCGACATCAAGAGTCTTCAGCCAACCATCTTTTCTAGCTACGAGGTTCATCTTTCTTGTCCCTGAAATATAACTCGCTTTTTTTAAATATTGTTTCTTGCGTGTTACATGTAGAAAAGTAATTAAATAGATATGTTTTTTAAAAATAAATATGCAGGTAAAGAGAAAGCCAAGCATAAACGCCTTGCTCTCGGACATATGCATCTCAACCTCAGCAGCACCAACTTATCTCCCAGCTCATTACTTTGAGACCCAGGACTCCACGGGAAAAATTAGAGAATTCAACCTCATAGATGGCGGTGTAGCTGCGAACAACCCGGTATGCAAAGCTAATTTTCCCTATTGTTGTTTAATGTGGATTGTGACTTGACGATACATAGTATTAAACCACTAATTTGACGTTGCTCAAAATAGACCTTGGTTGCGATGGGGGAAGTGACGAAGGAGATCATGGGAGGAAGCTCGATTTCTTCCCCCATAAAGCCGATGGATTACAGAAGGTTTCTGGTGATATCACTCGGGACCGGATCGCAAAAAGTCGAAGGGAAGTACGACGCAAGGGAAGCTGCCAAATGGGGAGTGCTGGGCTGGTTGAGTAGCAATGGTGGGAGCCCGTTGGTCGATGTGTTCATGCAAGCGAGCGCCGATATGGTCGATTTCCACCTCTCTGCGGTCTTCCAGGCATTACACCTTGAAGCCAACTACCTTCGAATCCAGGTATAATAGAATTAAGATTCTCGAACTTCACTTGCATAACATTGACCTTGATGTCCTCATCGAGGATTTCCTAGCTGTAGCCGACACACTGTATATTGATTCTCGTAAATGAAACTCACAGGACGACACATTAAGCGGTTCAGTGGCCTCTGTCGATATCGCTACAAAGAAGAATCTAAACGACTTAGTCAAAACCGGTGAAGCACTATTGAAGAAGCCGGTTTCGAAGGTGGATTTGGAGACGGGTCAATACGATGCATGTAAACTGGAGACTAATGAAGAGGCTCTTAGAAGGTATTGAACTATTAGAACAATGAAATCAAATCCTTTCATGTATTTAAAGGTTTAGGGTTTATTAGTTGTCCGGTCGAGGTTACTTAAGTGCGATTATCCAATTTGGTTTCAGGTTCGCCAAGCTCCTTTCAAATGAGAGACAACTTCGTCATGCGAGGTCGCCGCATGGACATAATTCCACGAATTTGAAACGATGCTAGTCGTGGAATATTTCTACAGTCCTGAAGATTCTTAGGGGACACGTCATCCATTCTTTGATTGTTTTTGTGTATAGGCATTCTATGGACTTCTTTTATTCTTTCCATTCTTCTCCATTAAATTCCGAAGGGAAGTTTGCTGCATCATTGGATGTAACTTTTTTCAATATTATACTTTCAGATGATTTTTTTGTATGTTTTTAACTGGTCTGAGCTTGTACAACATGATCAAATGAATAAAAGTTCTCATTGCCTCAAGCTTGTGACCTGGTACCACAAATCATGAGTTCATCTCTGATCGTTTCTTTCTAAATTCTAGAAGTTGGAAAGAAATGCGAATAAAAGTTCATAAAAAAAAAAGGAGAATCTTTTATTGGAGGTAAGAGAACTTGGTAAATTAGAAAGAGGGTTAATAACTTGAAAAACCCCAAACCGGCACATGTGTGACAAATTTACTCCAAATTAATTTTTGACCACAAAAAATCATAAATCGATATACCTTTGACAAATTTACTCCAAACAACCACAAAAAACCCAAACCAATACACTTATGACAATTTATCCCACACTAATTTGTTCGACTGCCAAAACCCCCAAACCGGTATATTTATGACAAATATACATTCCGTTAAATTAGATTAATACCGCAAAAAACCACAAAAATTGTGTAACTATGACAAACATAAAATAAAATCCCAAACTAGTACACTAGGCAACTATCAAGTGTTATTCGATTGAGCAATTTGACGCTTAAACTTAAAATGGAACAAAAGCTACATCGTAGCTTCAATTTCAGTCCCATCGTGCATGTTGATGGCATGATGCTAGAATACCAAAGTTTTTGTTAAGGGTTGCCATAAAAAGGAGGGCAGGCTACCAATTCAAGTTTTGCCAATGGTACAATAATTTTATTGGAAATTACCTTCTTCTTCTTTTCCTTAATTCCAAATTAAATTTTTTCATCTTGCTCTCTTTGGAAGATATGCATCGATTGGATCTTGAAGATATGCTCGGAATCTCGCTTGATTATAATTGTGCGTAAATTAGTTAGGAATTTAGATTGAGATTAAATTCTGATTTTATTGTGATCTCACAAAATATATTTTTACCTTTATTGTATCATTTCTATATTATAAGTACGTAAGATTGTACATCGAATATACAATGAAAACACAAAGTTTTCTACATTTCTCCCGTCTTCTTCATGACAACCCATCTTCTTACATGGTATCAGAGCCTCCAAGCTACTGAACTACTTTCGCTTCCGCTTCTAATTACCTAACCAAAGGAACTCTGACTTGCAAAGCAGAATTGCCATCTGGTACAGGAATCAATTTCCAAAGGAAGAAGATAAGAGTTTTTTTTTTCTTACCGACAATGGCCACCCCACAAGACAAGTTTCTCAACAACAACCGGCACTGGAGAAACTCCATCTCAACCTGCTCAAATTCAAGGCATACCTACGACAATTCAACAACAACCACTCCAGGCCCAGCCCGTGCAATGGCAGCCCACACAGGCTCAGTTTAATCTGGGGCAGCCCATTGCGGGCCAACCTCTCTAGTGGGTTCCTTACCCATGGTACTTGGGCCAAGCCCAAGTTCATCATCGCCTGGTCATGTGGGCCACCAAAGCCACGTCCAATCCGAAGGGAGCCCACCAACCGTAACTGGGGCAAGCCCAACCGCCGGATTGGAGCGGACGAGCGGGTCGGGTGAACCGGGTATGGGAACAAATCCCTACCCGGAATTTTCAATGTGGGTTATCAATTCGGATCGGGCGGCGGGTTCGGGGACGAATCCCTACCCGAACTTCGCACCCAGCTTCTTGCTATTTCCAATCGAAGTCGTCACCGGTCAACCGAAGCCCAGTGATCCCCTGTACGTCTCGACAGCCGACGGCCCTAAGTTGCGGCTAATCAACCTGCAGCTCACCAGGCCAGAGAACTACTCCAGGTGGTCCCGAGACTTCGGCGAGCCCTTGTGACGAAAGACAAGGATGGGTTCCTAAACGGAATTGTTCCAATTCCGCCGATGACCGTCCGTGTGACACTAGAGGAAATGCAACTAGCTCGTCCGAACGTGGATCATCAATTGCATCTCCCCAGACGTTGTGGCTGGCCTACCACCGACGGAGGACTCGAAGAACATGTGGGAAAACATCAAATAGATGTATGGCAAGTTAGATCGGGCACGAATTTTCTCTTTGATGCAGGAACTCAGTGAATTAAAACAAGGAAACATGACGGTTTTAGCCTACTACAACAAATTGTCATCCCTGTGGAATGACATCGAAGCCACGGAAGAGAAGCTCGAGGGACCAGAGGAGACACTCGCACAGTATCAATTAATGAAAGAAAGGGAAAAGGCAACCCGATTTTTATTGATTTTGAACGAATCGTACCTGACTTTTCGTTCATAGATATTGGCCATGGAACCGGTGCCGCCTCTTGGATGGATTTTCCAATTGGCCGTCCAGGAAGAGAGCCAGCGAAAGGAGGAGAGATTTTTGCCCTCGCAAGCTGCTGCGAGAGGCGAGATGCGGGACCGAAAACCCTAACGCACGAAAGAGGGGCGCAAGAAGAAGGGTTAGGGTTTCGGGCCGAAGACGCTCACTCACTTAAAAGAGGAGGAATCGGTGGTCTAGATCTCTCATGCCGATCGGACGGTTCAAAGGGACCCATCCACTCGAATGGATCGAATGGCGGAGATGAATCGAATGGAAAAGGATCCGACGATGGTGGAATTTTCTCAACATTTGCAAAAAATTTTAATCCAAGAGGAAAAGGTAAATTATATTGCGATTTTTGCAGATGTCCACACCATACAATAGAAATTTGTTGGAAACCGCATGGTAAACCCGTAGAAACGGGAAAAAGGAAGGAATTTTCTGCAACTTATCAAGTTAGTGGTCCTAAAGCTGATCGATCTATAACATATGAACAATACCAACAGCTAATGTAGGCACTACAGAAATTAGACACCTCAAGCAAGGGAGGAAATTTCTCAGGTATCTCTCGCTGCTTGATTAATAATATCTCGAGGAAAGCTTGGATAATTGATTCTGGGGCAAGTGATCATATTATTTGTGAAATGGCATAATTTTCAAATATACATGAGAATATGAATTTTCCTGTTACTGTGCAATTACTCAATGGGAATGTCACTCATGTTACAACCACTAGAACAGTCAAACTCAGCCCACAAATTATACTCCAAAATGTCCTTTACGTCCCAGAATTTCAATTTAATCTTGTTTATGTGTCCAAAGTGTGCAAAGAAAATTCCTGTCATGTATTGTTTGATTCGACACCCGCTTCTTCAGCCCTTTCGACGGCGAGTGATGGGCTTGGGTAGTCTTTTTGAAGGGCTGTTTCTTTGGACAAATCTTCCAAGTAATTTTGATTCGTCGTCATTTCCTTCAAATAAAATGTCATTGTGTAACACAACTACCAAATGATAAAGACTATCTTATGCATTCACGATTGGGTCATAGTGCTTCATTCCCTTACTCTAAGTGTCAAATATGTCCCTTTGCAAAATAGTCACGCATTCCTTTTCCTTCTAGCAAAAACCGTGCCGATGACATTTTTTTCTTAATTCATGTGGATGTTTGGGGCTCTTATCATACTTTACACCATGATGGGTCACGTTATTTCTTGACAATTGTGGACGACTATTCTCGTGCCACCCGGGTTTTTCTAATGTGGTCAAAGGGACAAGTTTTCTCACATTTGAAAACTTTTTATTACTTTATCCAAGAACCAATTTGGGAAATCTATTCAGCGAATCCGGACAGACAATGGGAAGGAATTCTTCAACAATGATTGCAATTTCCTCCTCTCTGTTAGGGCTAGTACTATCACCTAGAGGGAGGTGAATAGGTGTAGATAAAGCTAAGTCGCAAGACTTGGAGAATTAGTTTTTCCTTTGATAATGAAAGACTTAAAAAGTAACTCAAATTGAACAAGTAAACAAACGATATAAGAAAGTAAAAAGTTCAAGGAGGAGAAAATAAGAACATAAGGTTTATAGTGGTTCGGCTTAGATCAAGCCTACGTCCACTCTCCGTGCTAACAGCCTGTTGGCTGGATTCCACTATGAATCAAAAGAGATGTTATAGCTTGTGATCTCGACTATCACAATGACGAGTCTTTACCGAACTCTCACACAGTCTCGGTAAGAGTATCTCTCTTTTTGTATACAACTTTTAGCTCGATGAATGAAAAAGCAAGAGACTAAAAGCTTCGACTTTGGAATTCTCTTTCAAGCACCTCCTCGAACAACTTGAGAGTCTTCCTTATATACTTCTCCATGCCTCTACAACCGTTGGCACTTTCCAAAGGAGTTCTTCCAATCTACCCATTGGACAGAATCAATCAAAGAAATCTCGAGTCATTTAAGGAATGTGATGATAGCCCATCAATCCTATTCGCCCATACAATTAGGATCTTGAGTTTCCATAAGTAGAACTTTCCAAATTTCAATAAGAATAATCAATCAAGCAAATATGAAATCCAACTATAAGGTCTTCCAGTAATTATACAAGTCGAAACCTTGAAGATAATCCTACATTTGGATAAGTCTTCATACTTCATTCTGGAACTGTCAGTGAGGATAGACTTTAAGACTAAAAATCTGATGGTCTGTCGATCTTCAGACTTTGACAATAAAGTCTTGAGATCTTCCGATATAGACTTGGAAAGGTTTTGTCAACTTTAAAACAATAAAGGAGTTTTCTCTAACATTCTCATCTCATGGGATTCTCCATGAAAGTTCCTGCGTCTATACTCCACAACATAATGGAGTAGTGGAGCGTAAACATCGCCACCTACTTGAAGTTGCACATGCATTGAGCGTCTATTCCGGAGCATTATTAGGGCAAATGCATAGTTACTGCAGCCTATCTCATCAACCGCATGACAACTTGGGTACTCAATGGAAAAACTCCATTTGAGTTACTCTTCAACAAGAAACCAGCATTGGAGCATTTAAGGATATTCGGATGCCTGTGCTTTGTTACTATATTAGGCCCCCAAGACAAAATGGGCCCCCGTGCTCGACATTGCATCTTCATGGGCTATCCGAACCTACAAAAAGGATATCGTATCCTTGATCAATCAACTGGGGAATTCTTCATTAGCAGAGATGTCATTTTTCATGAAGACATATTTCCTTTTCATGAAACGGAGTTTTTAGGAGAAATGCCAGATACTTCCATACGTCCTAATAATTCCCTATCTATAGAAGAATCAACTGCTGGATATTTTCTGACAAGAACTCCAGAACAGCTTGCTCCAGTGATGAATCCAATTTCTACTAAGCATTCTACACCAGCAATTGCTGAAGATATAATACAAGACAATTTCCCAGGATAGAAGCTCCTTCTAATGAGATTGGCGTTGCAGAAAGATCTTCCCCATCCTCTACTCCACCATAAACGAATCCTCCACGACGATCTGGTCGTTCTACACAACCACCAGCTTGGACAAAGGATTATATTTGTGCATCCCTCAACTCATTAGGTATTCACTACCCACTATCATCTTATGTTTCGTTTCATAGACTTTCACCGGAACATAGATGTTGTGTTAGTCAAATATCAGAGGATATCCAACCACCCAGCTATGAAGAAGCAACTCAGCTATCTACTAGCATTTAGCCAAGCATCGTCTCCCCACCTTGGAGCGCAGCTTCGTCATTACATCGACAGCGTTCCCAAATGAGCATGGGCCCAGAATCTACTGCGACCCGCATCCGTTGTATGGGGCATCCCATATAGGGGTAAGTTCGGCTCAACAGGTCATGACAATTTCCTCTTTTCTTCATATAAAAAATATTCAAGAAATTATTCACGTGTGTGGGGGCATGTTAATTTCGAACCGAAAACTAATATCTTACTTTTTTAAACCCCACCATTTAATATAATCCTTAAAATCCAATTTTGGTATCAAAACTCGGCACTTAGGATTTTATGAATAAAGTCTTTATTTTTCACAATCAACACTTAATTTGCAATATCCACTCATCAAATTCATAATCTGAATACATAACAGCGATCAGCGTGAAATTTTGATAATTTAAGGTCCCGAAATAATTTTCGGAATTAATAAATAATTAAATTTATTCTGAAAATTAATTAAATAATAATTTAACAATTTTATATAATATAAAATCATATTAAATAATTAAATAATTTCGAAATACTTATTTATTCAAAAATAATCAATTAAGGCTAAATCATTATTATACTAACCTAAACTTCCATTTAACCTTAATTAAACATACACTAAACTAATCACATCCCTTAATCTGATCCACACTTAACTAAACTAATCTAACCACATAATCTCACTTAACCTAAACTAAACCTCCATAAGCATCATTAACTCTCTAATCAAGGTTTAAGTGGCGGCTTCGGTGGGTCTTCCGGCGACCTAGGCGACGGCGAGCAGCTGTTAGCGATGCCGAACAACGGTGCTAGAGGTCAGACGAAGGTAGAGCAGCGGCGGAGCGGCAAGTGGGTGAGGCGCACGCGTGGACGAGCGGCGACAACAACGAGGGAGCGAGCAACCGAGCGGGTGGTCGAGCATGCGAACGGAGGGGCGGTGGGGCTTGGCTGGTCGCACACTTCTCTCTCCTCTCTCCAAGTTCCAAGAAGCCCATTGATTCAAGGAGGAAGATGAAGTTGATGTGAGGGGAACTTTTGGTGAGCCAATGGGCATCCAACACTTGTCAACACCCCCTCCACTTTGGCCCCACCATGACCTCACATGATGTCACCTTCCACTCACCCCAAGCTTCCTTGACAAGCTTCCAATGGGTCCAATTTGCTCCATGTGCCATGGCATACGAATTTTGCAAACTTGTACAACAAATTCTTTCAATTTCATTCAATCCCCTTCCAATTGAGCCAAATTGAAGTCCACAAATTAATCCAATGTCACCACACTTCAATTTACATATTTACTTGACCATAGAACCATCTTGAGTCCCAAAAGTACGACCAAAAGCGGGCCTACCAATTTTCCCAAATCAAATTAACCATACTTTGATTTTTCGCCGGAAAACTTGGTTTGCATGAAAAATTTTCCGAAGATGAGTCAACGTTCCTAAAATGATTTGTGACACGACAGGACTTCCAATTTCTGAATTCGGTTTCAATTTCACGATTAATTTCACTCTAGCACGATATTAGCGTGTCCTAATCTACCATGTAGCTTTTAGAAATTTTCGTGCATTTAACTTGTGATTGATCATTTTCAAGCCACAATGTACATCTTTGACACATTGACGACTCTCAGTTGTTATGGTAATCTCAAGGTTTCAAATATGGGCACAGGGTACCCAAATGATAGAAAAGTCGGTCCAGTGCCGATTGATAAGAACTGTGCAATCTGGTGGAATCACCCACACTTGATCACATGCCTTTATCGAGTCGACCTATCTCCAGTCTCTAATCGATTTTTAATTGTGCCGTAATGACCCTTGCAGATTAGCTCGGTCGAAAGGTCGCTTCCTGGTCAAATTCTCGAGTTTGATGCATTAGAATCTCTTAACGGCTTCACCTGATAGACTAGTCTCCTTGTAAGTGTCCAACTTAGAGAAAAGGACTATATGCGTGCATATGAAATGCCCGTCTCATTTTACTGAAAATAGAATTGGAAAATCGGGATGTCATAGCAGTGGTGGATGCTAAGGATCCCAAGCTAGAAGGCGATCCTGACTCTCATGTATACTCCGATGTGAGTTCCAGCTTGGAGTGTCGAAGAAGGAGTAGTCGAGTCGAGGATTAGGAACTTGAGGAGGAGCCTGAATAGGCAGACCCTAAAGAAGAACCTGAGGATGAGGATGATCCGGAGTACGACCCGGATGAGGATTGAGACCCTCGCCTTGTTTTGCAAACTCTGAGCTGTGATCTGATGTGTGATAAATCTAACTGGTTAATAGTATTGTAATATATACTATGAGTTTGCTTTGTATTAATATGTGATTGTGGTTTTTCAGTTGTGAAAAATATGGCCCTACTTTTCTATCCTATTGTTTTATTGTCTGAGAATTTTCTATATGCTTCCGCATGTGTATTAAAATGAATGGGTCGGCGATGCGTCCTAGGACGTCGCTATTATATCGACCAAGTAAGGGATGGGTGTGTACCCGAGGATCAAGGCGTGACACACTGTCCCAATGAAATGATAGAACAAAATTAGATGAATATTATACATGTCGAATCGAAGAAGTCATCGAAGTAATTAAATGGGACACTAATCTAGCCAAATCATTTAAATTGTTATTACTTCTCCAATCAATGAACTCATTTAACCAATGGGTTATATATTATTTGTAAATCATTACTTATACATATTACAGGTACAGTCAGCGACATTAGATATTGTTATATTTTCTTGTTTGATTGTTTAACAAGTAGCAAAAGGCACTTTTAACCCACCTCGCTATGGGCAAGTTGGTTCGAGCTTCCAATGCCCTCCCCGCTAGGCAAAGTTCGAATCTCAGCTCGCTCCATTTGTGCGACTTAAGTGGGGTGCCGTGGGCGGTGGGTCCCCGTGCTAGTGCCCCCCATGGTTTACATTGAGTGCTATCGGCTGTGAGGCGGTTCCACGGCATAAAAAAAAGGGGCACTTTTTAATACACACATATATATTCCACAATCAAGACTACCGCTCTAAATAAGATTAATTCCATGAGTTTTAGAGTTAAGAAATGATAAATTTGAAGAGGAATTAGTATTTCTAAGTTTTTCCTCTTTTCCTTTGGCAAAAACCTTTCAAGTCATAACAAGAGAGGATTAGAAAGGGTATTCATTAATGTTTTAAGTCACGCATCAGGCTCCGTCTCACATCGTACTGTGTCCATCAGTATAGTGAGATAATTCATGTACCCGATGTTCATTGATCCGCCTAATCTTAGGTCCATATAACAAAAGATACAAAAGAAAACTAACTATTAGCTATTGCACACTGCAAATTAGTTTTATCTATCTTAAAAAAGTCTATTATGTTTTCATGGTTATACGAACTGTCAATATTAATTACAGCTAATCGTCCTTAAGCACTTGTAAGAAGCGTTTTGCAGATTTTCTAGAAGAAGAATACCGGCATATCGTTTTGAATAATTCCATCTTTATAACTTTGACATATTTTTGCCAATAAGCTGCAAGTCCTATAATTAAGGGTCACTACTACAATATGCGAAAGTAGATATTTATCCATAAATGGGAACAAACTGTGGCACCCCCCCTCGGCACGGCCCCCGATCCGTTAGGGTCGCCATAGGTACCTATCACTTATCCTACTACATACCAGTCTAATACCTTTTTAATTAAAGTGGAACCATAATTCAAGGGGGGTTGATCAATTAAATGTTTTTATCATTGTTATTATTATATACATATATATATTTTTAAAGGTCCCACCGCAGCTCATCAACGGAAGCATAAACGAGTCTCACAATCCTTTACTTCAATACAATAATGCAATGCACACCAACTATGCATCAAATGAAAAGATAAAGCCGAGTCACTTTTATTTACATTTTCAAGATGGACATCTTGGGTCGGTATAGCAAAAGGCCAAGACTTTTAACTACGCTTGGCTATAACTCAAAAGAAACTCGACCCTACATCAGACATGTATACCTATCCATTAACAAGTGTCAGCTACCCAAAAAGTGTCAGCTTCTACCAGTCGTACGAGCCATCACACCCTGTTGGATATTTCAGCAGTTTTGAAATATTTGTTAGAAATTATGATCGTCATGAAAGTCATCATTTTTGTAACGGCTTTTTAACGGTCATATAACGGCTTTATAATGGTTGTGTAACGGTCGTCTAACGGCTTTATAACTTTTGATTTATTACTTCATAAATCTTCATTATTTTATAACGGTCATCTTTTTAATTACCAATTGATTTATGATGTCTCCTAACGGCTCTCTCTTTTCCTTGTTTAAATATAAATTAAACTTCGAACCACAATCTGAGTAGATACAATGTGTTCTCACATCTTTCCTTTTCTTTTTGCTGGGTTATACACAAAAGTTGTTCTGTTTCCTTCTAATATTCAGGTGCGGAGTATAGAGGAAGGTCTGTTGTATCTTGGGAGGATAGCCACCGAAGCCTTACGCACCGAGTTTCATACTCCGAGGGGCGGAATTATCCTTAAGGACAAAGTGCTTGCATGCCTCGACATTTCCTTTTATTTTCTAATCTTTTGTAATGCATTTCCAATAATTATTATTATTTTATGTATTCTAATACTTTTTCCAACAATCTTAAGGATAAATGCCTTATAGCTTTCAAAATTGGAATTGCTGGTGCTTCCACCGACCTTGGAATTGAACAAGGATTTGGAGATGGTGAAAGACAAGTATCACATATTCGTGGGTGGTTTGTCATGGGACAGTATCAAGCATTAACACAAAATAGCTTTCGGTCGTTTTGGTAAGATTATTGAGTTTCAAGTAAGTCATTTTTTGGAAACTCTAAATTAATGCTTGAATGGTGTAATTGACATGTTGGCGCGATGTTTCCACATTTTGAGGAATCATCATCACACAGGTCGAGATACTTTCATTCTAGTATTTGAAATTTGGCGTCACGAGCTTGTGTGTTCTCTTTAGATTTAATTTGATTTGATCTTGTTAGACATATTCCATGAATGTGTGCTCTTATATATTTACGGAAGATGCTTACAGATTTTCAAAATTACCTATGTAGAAAATCTTTAAAAATGGCATAGTGATTCTTGTGGCTACTAAAAAGAAATAGAAAAGGAAAACCATAAAAGAAATGGAAAGAAATCGGGCTAATATTTCTTTTATATATATTTATTTTTATTTTGGGGCTTCAAACCTATACTTGTTTTTCCAATAGAAAGTCGAACGTGTGTAGGTGTTTTCTCTCTCAAGTTCGTGATTTTAATAATCATCCATTTAAGATTGGAAATTGGGGCACTTCTCTATTACTCAAAATAGTTTTCATTTGTCCCTAATTCTTCCTATTCTCCTGCTAAAATTTGTTTAATGTACATTCATGAAGTCAGTTTATAACTGTTTTTATCTGCTATTTAATTTGTCTTTAGCTCCATCTCTACAGAATCTTATCGAGCTTGCCCATGTTGGACCAGGTTATATATAATTGTTTTCAGCGAAACAATGGATGCTGTCATGTGGGATTTCTGTGTTTTACCACTAAAATTACGCTCTTTTTACCTTATATTATTGTGCTTATATATTTTGAAAATATGTGTCATTTGACTTTGGAACAAAATTCTTCAGTATTCCTCATAGTGTTATCCCATCATTCTTGGGAATATGCTAGAGTACATACAATCATTAGTCGGTCGATGATGTCCATGCCAATATGCTCAAGTAAGTGTAGACACAAACATGTGTTGGTATTTGGTGGCATGTCTTTATTCATGCTTGCTTGGGAGTGCAGCTTGGGCCTCTATCTATGTATATGCTCATACATGTACGTATTTGCTGCATGACAATGTGTATGTTTGATAAATACATGAAGATATGCTAATTCTCTCTCGTCCACGCATAACTTTTGATAGAATTATTAAATAGTATTTTATTGCATAATTAAATTGATTACATGTTTTGTATTGAGTATGCATTGTTGAGACATTTTTGGTGATTCATATATAACCTCAGAGGAAGTCTTATAGTTATTTTGTGAAATTATTAATTCATTTTGGATTTCTGCTAACCTCTGAGTTTTGGTTAATATTTTTAGAACAACATGTACTATTGACAGCGGTAATGATATAAAAAAAAATGTTCTTTGTAAGAATATTTACTTTGCCAATTTATGTTGAATGTCCATTCATGCATGATGATCATTCGAGACTTGATTGGCTATTGTATTGGGAAAAAGAATCTCTTTTAGTGATTGTTGTGGAGATGAAATTTATTTTTATTTCTTTGCATCCATAGCCATCATAGATCTATATTGAATAAGATTGATGCCTTTTGTGAAATATTTTGTTAAAGGGCGACTATTGTCGAGTTTATTATAGTGGATTTTCCACTGTATTATAAGAATACGGTGATGTTAACTGGATCTTGGATTCATATGAGATAAAATCCACTGACAAATATGTGTTCACCCAGTGGAAGTGCTTGACATAAAAGCAATCGAATGAAATCGTGGGGGAAATGGCAATCCTACTAAACCAAAAGTCGACTTGGTTGAAGTAGATGATTTGATGAAGTAATTGATGGAGTCATTCCCATGCCAATATTGTGGCTAATCAAAATTATTGGTGGTAGACTCAAGTGCTACCGGGCATATATGTGTAAACAAAATGCCTTATCCTCCTAAGCTCCAATGGGTGAAGGAGAAGAAAATATTTACTATTTTTTGTTAAATTGTGAACTATTCAAGTTCTTGAGACAAAGAGAAACTTTTTGTCAAACTCATGAGGCTGAGTAGTTGAGAGACTCTTAGCAAATATTTCTTTGGGAAAATGACACATTTTGTGTTTATACATCATGATTGCCAAGAGGCAATAGCCATGCATAGATATGGTAAAAATTGACACATCCGATTGAGGGATGACGTGTAAAGCAGCTGCTCAATGATGGAATTATGTCCATTAATTATATGAAGTCAGAAATGGATTTTGGCCAATCCTCTAACTATACATCGAGGGGAATGGACAACCCAACTGAAGAAAATCAACAATGATGGTAACCCAACCTATGTGATTGGCGATCCCATGAATTAGGTTCATATGGGTAATAACAAGTCATTTGTTGATCTAGTGCACTATTAAAAAATTATTGTCCATCCTAAGGTGAAAATAGTGCAAAATTGCAAGGAAAATAGGTTGAGCTAAGCTCTTAATGAAATTCCATAGCCATTATTGGTGGTGTATTAATTTGCAATATACACTTGATGGAATCACCTATATAAGTGTGGAGTGAGGCCGCTCCTGTGAGAATTTTTGGCGAAAATCTCTCAAGCACTTATGAATAAACCAAGCACGCGCATGGCCTATTAGCGCAAAAACCGCGTTGAACAACAAAGTTTGTGGGAGTGTAATGTGATTGGTGAAAATTATAATTCACAAAAAGAAATTCTTGGTTCATAGAAGTTTTAAACTTCACCAATGATTTCGTGAATTATATTTCATTCTTTCTAGGGTTGGTTCATAGCCTAACAAGCACCAATTCCGATGCATTACTCTCCAATAACCCAGCATTATTTTATTTTTCTTATCAAAACTTTCTGAAATATGTGGGGGATTGTTGGATATTTCAGCAGTTTTGAAATATTTGTTAGAAATTATGATCGTCATGAAAGTCATCATTTTTGTAACGGCTTTTTAACGGTCATATAACGGCTTTATAATGGTTGTGTAACGGTCGTCTAACGGCTTTATAACTTTTGATTTATTACTTCATAAATCTTCATTATTTTATAACGGTCATATTTTTAATTACCAATTGATTTATGATGTCTCCTAAGGCTCTCTCTTTTCCTTGTTTAAATATAAATTAAACTTCGAACCACAATCTGAGTAGATACAATGTGTTCTCACATCTTTCCTTTTCTTTTTGCTGGGTTATACACAAAAGTTGTTATGTTTCCTTCTAATATTCAGTGCGGAGTATAGAGGAAGGTCTGTTGTATCTTGGGAGGATAGCCGCTGAAGCCTTACGCACCGAGTTTCTTACTCCGAGGGGTGGAATTATCCTTAAGGACAGTGCTTGCACGCCTCAGACATTTCCTTTTATTTTCTAATCTTTTGTAATGCATTTCCAATAATTATTATTATTTTATATATTCTAATACTTTTTCCAACACACCCAACCCAGTGCATCGGGCGGCGGCGGCGGCGGCATCCCTAGCATCACCCCATCGCGTCAAACGTGAACAAACAGAAACTCTTGGACTACAGGACCCCCAGCCAGACCCACATTATACATAACCAACACACGGACTCGAACAAACACCAAACCAGGAACATTGACACAGATGTGCTCCACACACTCAACCTCAACATCAGACGGTAAGCCGTAGAAGGTACCACACACGACTGGTGGCAAGGCATCTTTTAATTTGAAATGTTAATCCCCAAAGGGATGAGTACAACCACTCAACAGTAAAGATCCATCAAACTACACAGTGCAACAAGCAGAACAATCAGGATGTCACGAGTAAAGTACATATCATCCATGCTATCGAGCATACATCACCGTGCAGTCATACATATATCACCATGCCATATGCACATACCCATGCACATGATTCAATTTTCAATTTTCAAGAGGATCTCATTTCATCTTTCTTCCTGTGGATCAATGTTTGCATCCCTCTTTTATCGCTTGCACCTAACTTGGCATCGCGAGGAGCCTCCGGCACACACCTCCGGGCATCTGGCACACACCTCTAGGTATCTCGAAACTCCCGAGGACATTCGGCACACACCTCCAGGCATCTCGAAACTCTCGAGGACATCATCGACTCAAGGGTCCGACGGTATCATCATTTTCACAATTTTTATTCACATGTGTGCTTCACTTTTAACATGGCATTTGATGCAATAATGTCAAAGGTTTAAACCAACTTTTTGATATTATATGACATGCCAAATTTCACCACATGTGCAGCAAAAGCAACCACTCAAGACATTACATCACATAGAGCAATTCATTTATTTTTGAAAATGCATCAATTTCAATTTTTTTTTTTGGATAAAACAGAATGCACTCTTTTAGTTAAAACTCTAGGAAAATTAGTAAACGATCTTAATAAATTCTGAACATTTGACACATTATAGACGAGATCTAGAGGCAAATATCTCATGAAGATCACCATACCAAAAGAACTTCATACAATTCGGTACGGTCCATGCATCACAGCTTTCAAAATTTCAGCACTACAGTTTGCACAGTTTCGGAAATAATTTCGATTAAATACCCCAACGAACTTCAAAAATTCTAAAATTTTGATATGTTATATAAAACACCTAGGAGTAAATATCTCATGAAGAAATCGAAATCCAATTCGTTCTATATTAATATCTATAGACCATTTAATTCCCCCTATTCTCGATACTGTTTTTTCCAGATTAGCTCCTTTCAAAGAAAATTCGTTTCACCGACCTACACATGTCCGTTGCTTCTCAATTTTTAGTATGTTATTCCTCAGACTGTCATATACAACTTTCATTAAGGACACAAGATCAAATTTCAACTGGATGATTTTATAAAAATTCACAGAATCATACTAGGTCAATGTAACGTTTCCCAGATCCAGTTTCTTCAAAGAAAAATGGTTTCACCGACCTATACTTGTTCATTTCCTCTCAATTTTTGATATGTTATACTTTAAGAAGTCCTCTACAACTTTCATTAAGAAGATTAAGAAGTCGAAGTGAGATTCCAACTAAAAAGTTACTTTACAGTTCACGAAATCACTAAAGGTCAGCACAACAAATTCCAGATCTAGTTTCTTCAAAGAAAAATCATTTCACCAACCAATACTTGTCCGTTTCATCTCAAATTTTAGTATGTTACTCCTCAAGATGTCCTCTACAACTTTCATCAAGAGATTGAAGTGATATTCCAACTAAAACGTTACATGCAGCTCATGAAATCATCAAGGATCGGACTGATTTTCCAGAAAACAGAATGCTAGGCCAAGACACTTCTCCCCAATGCTTCGAAAATTCCTTACCTCTACCACATCCAACGTTTACCATCCACCATACACACATTACAGCAAGCAAAAGGGTAGATCAATGGACTCTACTTGCCTCTAATCCAAGCAAAACACAGCAAGCACATGTCGGGGCAAGGCGGGCTCGACGACGGCGGCTAGGCGGACTCACGGTGGCCGGTCTTCTCCTCCTCCTCTCTCGCACGCCCTCTTTCTCCCTTTCTCTCTTCCTCTCTTTCTCTCCTTCTCCCTTTCTCTCGTGCGACACCTCCCCCTTGTTCAATCCGCCCCTTCTTCTTTTCTTCCCCCTCATGATTAGCATGTAATCATCACAATACATGCAAGAGGACACTTGGATAACCCCTCTTAGACACTTGGTAATTGCCATGCAAAGAAGATGGGCCTCTCATGGGCCAACCCCTCCATTCTGGTCCCTCCTTGGTCGACGGCCCAATGGGCTTCATGGGCCGGCCATTTTTGGCCCACTTTAGGCCCAACACTCTTGGGCCTAAAGTCCTAACTTAAATGGCCCAAAAATTTCTTAAATAAGCCCATGTTTACTTTTAATAATCCATCTTAATCTCCATTTTTTTATATATATATATATACCAAATTACAAATCCACATGGCCATAAAACTTTGTAACATAGATCGATAAAAATCCAACTTATAAAATTCATGGCCAAAATAAAATATAATTTCCTCATCAATACAATCCTTAGTCTCACATGGACATAGGATGCGTTTCCAACAAAATAATTGTCCATTAAATGCTCAACCATTAATCTATTACACTTCTTTGGCCTAAAGGCCATAACATAGATCAATGACACTTTCATCACCTTTCCATAGGTGGTAAAGCATCTAGGGGTCGCCATGAAGTTTTTGGGATGCCACACAAACTAATTGAAAAAAAAAAAAATCGATGCCCCTTCTCTTGATTTTCCTCTCATCTTTAATGTTTACGGAAAATTGAGAACTTGGCTCGCAATTTGATTGGGTTTGACCATTTCTCATCTCTTGAAATTTCCATGACAACCATTTCAAAGCCGCCTTCATCAATCAATCTCCGGTGGTTTCCCAAATTAGACAGGCGGATTGCACTCATTAATGGTGTGGCATCCCAAAATTTCATAGCAATTTCTAGAGGCATTACGAACTATGGAAAAGTGAATGGTTGTGTTGTTGAAGTATGTTGTGGCCACTAAACCAAAAAAAAAAAATGTAATAGATTAAGGCCAAGCATTTTAATGGACAATTATTTGGTTGGAAATATATCCTATGTCCATGAGTGATTAAGGATTTGTATTAAAGGATAAATTGATAGAAAATTTTTATTCTTGGCCATGTACTTTATAAGTTGGATTTTTATTGATTTATATTACAAAATTTTATGGCCATGTGAGTATTTGAGATTATGAAATTAAGTGGGGATTAAAGTAAATTGTTAAGAGCAATTATGGGCTTATTTAGTATTGTTTTGGGCCATTTAAAAGTTGGACTTTAGACCCAAAAGTGTTGGACCCAAAGTGGGCCAAGAGGCCCGGCCCAAGGAGCCCATGAAGTAGTCGACCAAGGCTGGCCCAAGCCCAGCCAAACGAGGCCCATCTTCTTTGCATGAAAATCCACAAGTGGCAAGAGAAGCTTGCCAAGTGTCTTTCCCCTAGAGCCAAGTGGCATTAGCCATGCAAACCAAATGATTTCAAATGATGAAGGGGAAAGAAAGAGAGGGAGAGTGGGCGGATTGAGAGAGAGGGTTACCGAGAGAGAGAGAGAGAGAGAAAATCGAGAGAGGAAGAGCGAGCGTGCGAGGAAGAAGGAGGAGGTTCGTTGCCGCCGTCGAGCCGCCGTGTCCCGCCGTCGTGCTTGCTGTTCGGTTGCTGTGTTTCACTCAGTTTGGAGGCAAGTTGAGTCCTAAAACCTACCCTTTGCTTGCTGTGTGATGTGTGCGTAGGAGTGGTGAAATTTGGTTGTGGTGGAAGTGATGAAATTTCGGAGCTTTGGGGAGAGATTTGTTGGTCTAGCATGCTGTTTCTGGAAAAACCAGTCCGACCTTTCATGAGTTTGTGAGCTGCATGCGACTTTATAGCTGGAATTGCATTTCGATCTCTTCATGAAAGTTGTAGAGAACACCTTGAGGAATAACATACTAAAATTTGAGATAAAACGGACAAATATTGCTTGGTAAAACGATTTTCCTTTGGAGAAATTAGATCTGGAATTTATTGTGCTGATCTTCAGTGATTTCGTGGACCGTAAAGTGGTTTTCTTGTGGAAATCTCACTTTGATTCCTTAAGGAAAGTTGTAAAGGATATATTGAGGTATAAATATACAAAATTTAGAGAAAACGAACAAGAATAGGTAGGTGAAATCGTGGTCCTTTGGAGATGGTTAGATCTGGAAATTTCAGTACTAGGAACAGGGGATTTAATCGTCCATATTTAATTACCTAGGATGAATCTGACTTTGATGTCTTCATGAAGTATCTACCTTATGGTCTTGGCTATCACATCTTCGAATTTCATAATTTTTGAAGGTCATTCGGGTATTTAATCGGAAATGTTTCTAAAACTGTGCAATCTGAGGTGTTCGGACTTGGTAATGTTGCAATGCGTGGTCTATACTGTTTTTTATGAGATTTTTTTAGAAAAGTGTTCTACATAAAATATCTTTATTTATGTCTTGCCTACAACATATTCAAATTTCGTAATTTTTGAAGTTCATTTGCCTATTTAACCAAAAATGTTTCAAAAACTGTGCAAGTTGAAAGGACAGAATCAGTAGTGCTGTGATGCGTGGTCTATACTGTTTTGTATGAGATTCTTTTGGAAAATTGTTCTACATGAAATATCTTTATTCATGTCTTGCCTACAACATATTCAAAGTTTGTAATTTTTGAAGTTCATTTTCCTATTTAACCAAAAAAATTTCAAAAACTGTGCAAGTTGAACGGACAGAATCAGTAGTGCTGTGATGCGTGGTATGTATTGAATTATATGGGGATCTTTTGGTGTAGTGTTCTTCATGGAGTATCTGCCTCTATGTCTTGAATATCACATGTTCGAATTTCATAATTTTTTAATGTCATTTGGGTATTTAATCGAAAATGTTTCTAAAACTGTGCAATCTGATATGTTCGGACTTGGTAATGTTGCAATGCGTGGTCTATACCGTTCTGTATGAGATTCTTTTGGAAAAGTGTTCTGCATGAAATATCTTTCTTTATCTCTTGCCTAGAACATAGTCAAATTTCGTAATTTTTTAAGCTCATTTTCCTATTTAATCGAAAATGTTTCAAAACTGTGCATGGGTAAGGCTAAAAATCCTTTTTCAGTGATATACGGATTGTACGTATTTTGTGAAGCCTTGTTTGATAGGGTGTTCTTCACAAAATATGTTTTCTTAGATCTTATCTGCAATGTGGTAAATTTTCAGAATTTACTTCCACCGTTTTCTAATTTTTTGGAATTTTCATGAACCGCATGTATTCTGTTTAAGCTGGAAATTGTTTTATTTACTGGTTATTGAAATTGTTGTAAATCATGATATCTTGGATTATTACTCATGCAATGATGTGATGACATTCATACATCTCAAATGACATCAAAGGATTGATGGATTTTCATGAACTCAATGAAGTTTTTGAAAACCATCGCATCAAATGATACTTTTCCCAATGCATATTATATGATTTCAAAAAGGCTGATTCCAATCATTGGCACTGTTACATCAAATGTGAAATTGAAAATGAGATATATGAGAATATGCATTGTAATGAGGATACCGTCGGAGGTGTGAGCCGACGATGCCCCGGGAGTGTCGGGATGGCCGGAGTGTGTGTGCCAGATGTCCTCGGGAGTTTCAAGATGCCCGGAGGTGTGTGCTGGATGCTTGGAGGTGTGTGCTGGATGCCCGGAGGTGTGTGCCGAAGGTTCCTCGCGATGCCAGGTTGGGTGCGAGCGATAAAATGTGGGATGCAATTATTGGTCCCGGAAAGAAAAATGTGGTGATCCAATTGAAAAATAAAAGCTGAAATTGAATCATGCATGGTATAGTGACATGTATGCATGGTTGTATGATAAGTGCATGATGGTATGTGCACATGGTATGATAAGTGCATGATGGTATGTGCACATGGTATGGTGACATGTAGGCATGGTTGTATGATAAGTGCATGATGGTATGTGCACATGGCATGGTGACGTGTATGCATGGCTGTATGATGTAATATGTATAAGTGCATGGTGGAATATGCATGGCTGCTTGACGACATATGTACAAGTGCAAGGTGGTATATGCACATTGCATGGTGGAATATGCATGGCTGCTTGACGACATATGTACAAGTGCATGGTGGTATATGCACATTGCATAGTGGCATATGCATGTTTGTATGGTGATATATGCATGGCTGTAAGATGATATATGCTCAAATGCATGAATGATATGTACTTAATTCATGATACCTTGTTTGCTCAGTCTTACGCATTGTGTAGTTTGGTGGATCTTTACTGCTGAGTGGTTGTACTAACCCCTTTGGAGACTAACATTTCAGACTAGATAAGATAACTCTCGCCACCACCGGTAGATGGATCGAGTGGTTGGATATGACTCACGAGGAGGAGGATAGCAAAGCGCAGAACTTTTGGACGCCGACACCGATTGATGGACTTTAAGTATAATGACCGTTGGAGGAGCTATCGGTCATCTTTTGAAGTATAGCAGTATGTAAAAACTACGGCATTTTGATGTACCGATGAATGATGTCCATCTGGCATAAATAAATAAAAGTGTTCAGCTTTTACCTATAAATGTTTAGTGGGTGTGCATCATTTTCTGAATATAAGGATGTGAGTTGATGGATGTGCTTCCGCTATATAAATTGCGCAGGGACCGATCTAAAAGATGTAAACCCCCAGGATTCTTGAATTATAATGAAATTCCTTGGTATTAGAGTATTACATTATCAGTCAAGTGAAAGGTAAGCGTACTATGGCGACCCTAATGGTCCAGGGGTCGTCGAGGGGTGCCACAAATGGTCCCAAGCCTTCGTCGAAACAACTGCAGATTCGTCAACATTTGCGAACCTTTGATTTAATCAAAACTATAGTTCGATTCGTCTTACCATGTAGTCCGTTTGAGCAATGCACCAATCATTGTTCATGTACTGTCCATTTAATCTTGTGAAGAAAACAAAGCCAACCCCGAGAACAAGTTTTTTTTTTTTTGGTCCAGGAACAAGTTGTTTAGATAGTGCCAAAAAATAAAAATCTAAAATAAGCCCTGATATATGACACATAGCCGGTCGATCGCTGGTCACTGTCGTGGCCAAGTACAAGTTCACTCTAATATACGGCTCTCAAGCTGTGTTCAAACCTGCTGGTCTCCTTAAAAGTCTCACCAGAAATTCTTCGCATATGCATCGGTGACTGAAGGCTGATCACATTGTTGACGAAGCCCTTTTGAATTTGGACTTTTCAATATGGTCCCTGCACATGATGAGTCTAGGGTCCAACTTAACCAGTTCCCAGCAACTTCGATTGATTCCGGTCAAATTTGAATCGTAGCGTTTCGTGAAACCCAGTGAAAATGTGAGGGAATGAGAGCCTATAAATACGCATGGCTCATGCATTGGAAAGCCATCACACAAACTAGCTCTTTCTCCCAACTTGATACACTAGCTCTAAACATTTCCTCTTTCTCCCTCTCTCTGACAGCTCTCAAAGGCACCAAGAGTGCATACTTGCCAGTACTTCGTTTCGTTTCGTTTGACTCCATTTACAAATGGAAAGAACAAGGAGTTTCCCTCTTCAGCCTCCAACTTATGGAAATTTGATCACCATTTTGAGCATCGATGGTGGTGGGATAAGAGGCCTTATCCCTGGAACCATTCTTCATTTCCTAGAGTCAGAACTTCAGGTGAGCACACAATATACGACTTCTATTGTATCTATTATCAATATATTTCGCCGATCCTATTAGCATATTAGTAGGCTTCCACAATCTTTACAAAATTTCTGAAAGCGATTTTGTCAATATGAATTTTTTATATATATCTCAATTTTAGTGAGCAAAACTATATTCATTAGATTTATATGCACTTAGACAATTTGCATGTAGTTCTCGTAATGCATGCATGCACATGCATGTAAAAGGTTTTATGCATGCTTGTCCTAAGCAAACTTTCAAAGGACAGGACTATTTTCAATATATATAAAGTACATGCAACCAATAATTATGTAACCCATATCCGATACATCGATCTTGAGCTAAAAATGTTTGACGAATTTTGTAGAAACTAGATGGTGAAGATGCAAGACTTGCGGATTACTTCGACGTTATTTCTGGAACAAGCACTGGCGGCCTTGTCACTGCCATGCTAACCACTCCCAATGAAAACAACCGCCCTGTATTCGCCGCAAAAGACATCAAAGACTTCTACCTCAATCACTGCCCTAAAATCTTCCCCCAAGACAGGTAAAGGAAAACATGGAGTTGCTAATCTCTCTTCATGGTTTAATTATCTCTTAACTGATAGAAATTAATAAATGTCCCTAAAACTATGCAGTTGCCCTTTCAAACCGGTTACGAAGATGATCAAAGCCATGGCGGGACCCAAATACGATGGAAAATACCTTCACAGTGTCGTGAGGGACGAACTTGAGACAAAAGACTGCACCAAACATTGACGAACGTCGTGATACCGACGTTCGATATCAAGAACCTTCAGCCAACTATTTTCTCTAGCTACCAGGTCATTCATCTCTTCATCTTCTTCTTGAAATTTCTCTATGGTTTTGAGGATATGTAGACAATGAACTCTTACAAGGATAACCAACATTATTCTCATCAAATTGTCGCCAGCTGAAGAAAGATCCGAGCATGGATGCGTTGCTCTCGGACATATGCATTTCGACCTCAGCCGCACCAACTTATCTCCCGGCCCATAAGTTTGAAACGAAGGACCCCACAGGCCAAGTGAGGGAATTCAACCTCATCGATGGTGGCGTAGCCGCAAATAATCCGGTAAAATAATCAAATTGACCTCCTTGTATATGAAATCTCAAACATGAAATTCCTCCTATGAATAATTCTTAAAAGAAATCAATTTCAATAAAAAACGGTCAATAAATGCTCGACACATAACTTGATTGATTCAGTTTATCCTTTATCATCTCTGCACAAAAGTACTTAAATGTCGAGAGAGCGTTCTCAATTAACGTGTGACATTAACTAATTATCTATGATATTCCCATTGTGTAGACATTGGTTGCGATGGGAGAGGTGACCAAGGCAATCATAGGAGGGAATTCAGACTTCTTCCTATAAAGCCAATGGATTACCGGAGGTTCTTGGTGATCTCACTCGGGACCGGTAACCAGAAGGCTGAGGGGAAATATACGGCACATGAGGCAGCCAAGTGGGGAGTGCTGGGTTGGTTGACCAGCGGTGGCTCCCCACTGATCGACGTCTTCAGTCAAGCCAGCGCGGACATGGTCGACTACCACCTCTCCGCCGTATTTCAAGCCCTACACCTCCACGACAATTATCTCAGGATCCAGGTATATCTAGCATCCACAGATATTCTCTTCAAAGATTCCCAGACGAAGAATTTTCCCACAAAATATTATAACGCATAGGTCTGTTTTATGCTGATCATTGCATCTTCATGGCTTGATTTTTCAGGATGATACATTAACGGGTGTTCTATCATCTGTGGATGTGGCCACGAAAAAAATCTGAACGACCTAGTCAAAACCGGTGAGGCATTGTTGCAGAAGCCGGTCTCTAGGGTTAACCTGGAGACCGGAGTGTGTGAGCCCACGCCCAACCAAGAGACCAATGAAGAGGCTTTGAGAAGGTATATGCATTAGAAATCACGAACAGTCAATTTCAGGATAAGAAAGACATGATGATTTTACTAGTTTTTGCATTTTTAGGCTGGTTTGACTAATGTAGCTTCCCCTTTGATATATACTGTAGGTTTGCTAAATTACTCTCCCAAGAGAGACAGCTTCGCCTTGCAAGGTCGCCTCATGGACATGCCAATACACAGAAGTGATTATAATCGAGGGCCAGCGATCTTCTTGCATAGTTTTGCTGGTTTTGTAATTTCGAGATGGGGACAAACTAGTTGTCTTTTTATGAATTTTTTCTCCTCATGATTCTTTCATTCTTGAATAATTACTTTGGTCCTACGGCTAAGATTGACTTTTCTACTTTTGAATAATCCCTTGGGAGGCTAGGCCTAAGATAGATTTTCTGCAATTTATTTCCCTACTATTCATCAATCACTGGACACGAATGATTGTAAGCTAATTTCTATGGAATGAATTCTCATTACCGTCACAGCTTCGTATTATAATTGTTTTGTTGTGGTCGGAGTCATAGACACGTGCATTAAGTCACATATTCTATCTTGTTGTATAAACAAGATGACTATATTTCACTTCACCGCGAATATGCCCCGTAGATAGTGATGTAACTAAAAGAAACCATTCCATAGGTTGACTATAACTTAATTGAAGTGGAAAGATTTTTTTTTTTTTTTAAATTTTTACTCGTTTTCTGGTCATTATTGTTCTTCTAAACATAAGTCCAAAAGTATGACCTAACAATTGAAAAATGCTAATCTATTCTAAAACCAATGAATCTAGTTAACTTTCTTTTTTCATGTTAGGATATTAGGATAAATAATTTAATAATTACCCATTGGCTGGGGAACTGAAAAAAGGACTAGAAGCAAGCCATCTAAAGCATATACAGCTACATAAGCATTGTATCATTGTTTACTTTTAGTTAACTTCTGGCAGAGCCTTTATGCATTGGACAAAATGGAACTTAGTTTTTGATTTGCTTAGTGCATCAAGGTTTTCTATCTCCTCAAGCATTTATTTTTCACTTTGATAATTGACTATTAAATTCTTGCTTAGGCACTTCCATAATCACCTATTGCATATTAGTGGTTTAGGCTTGAAATTGACTCAGATTGATTGCAATTTTGAAATAAAGAGAAAAGATATCAAAAATGCATTAGATCTATCTAGTGTAATCAAGTTCCCGCATCTAGAAAATCTCTAGTTCTCAAAGTAAGGTGCTCTCCCACATTTTAGTTTTTACTTGGGTTTCTAATAGACCCATAATAGATTAATGGCAACTCCAAATTGAATTGATTATTGCATTTTAAATAATTTAATTGAAACACCAAAGTTAGGATTGGTATGAGTTTAGAAGAGTCCGCACTAAGCATTTACTTAATTATTCATTAGTTTTCTCTGACGGTTCACCTCTAAAAAGGTTTCTACAAAGCAAGAGATACATTCCCCATTGCAAGAGGGCCAAAAGTTTCGTAAATTTAATATAAGAAACTTCGCACTTTCATTGCACTTAGTTATCAAAAGCATAGACTTTTAGCTTTCAACGTCCAGCCATCTTTGAATTGCTTTAGAGGTTCGCTCAGAGAGTTTTGCCCATCAAGCCTCCACATGGGATCACCATGTGCAAGTATGCACGTTCAAGCCCCCGATGAACTCAGAAGACCAGCGGATATGGCAAATGTATGATAATATATAATTTACACAATACCTTTAAATTGACCCTCTCATTTCATGAAGATCGATCCTGAACTTTTTCGAAGTGATAGAATCTGACATGCCACTTCAATCTCCCGTGGCTGCTTTTTCTGCATCTGATTTCTCGCTGCCTAACATTATATGCAGGGAAGAGAAAATAGAGATATAGAGTTGTCAAACGTGGGATTCAACTTGAGTGTTTAATAAACGAAGAAAACTTGCAGCACAGTGATGAGCTGAGCTTTCGCGGTCAAAAAGGGAAGAGAAAGAACTGCGTTTTGAGCTAGTGCTTCATGGTAGCGCACATGGGAATGATAAGAAAGTGATCAAAGCGATGATATGTATATTGCACACTGTCTTTATTTTCCTACTCACTGTTTTTTTGCTTGTGGTAGATAAGTAGTATTGATGGGAAGGTAAATTTTATGTGCGACATGAACAAGTATTTTCGGTGACATGTGGAAAGAATGAGATAAATCTCAAATGATATATCAAAAATTTGCTTTTGAAAATTTCAGGAGCAGAAGAAACACAAGATAATGGAAAATATCAGGGCATTAATTTATTCGAAAAATCTAAAGGAGAGTTGGTGAGGCTACTAATCAAAGAATTTTTTCTAAAAAGAGAAAATTGTCCTTTGAAAACTTTTTATGCCCAAAAAAAGTAACTTTCATATTCACAATAAAAGCCTCGACTTGGATTTTATCCCCTTAAAGAAAGGACAGAAAGATCTCAACAATTCATGACACGACTAAGGTAAGGCCAAGATTAAGAATGGCGATTAGACACGTGATAGAAGCTAAAGTTAATGTAACTCAGTAGTACTATTCACAACTGGATGATGCTCCACCAATCAATGGATAAGCTGTTTCGGACACTTTCAGGCACATGATGTTTGTGTTAATAGTTGATTGAATGACACATACATTTGAAAGGATGAAAAAACAGAACCGTACACCCATCCCTCTTCCTTTCCTTTTATTATTTTTTATCCTTTCTCTGGCTGTGCACAAATGCCAACGGTTTCTGGATATCTTTGCTCTCTTTCAGTACTTTGTGTTGACTACCCTGTAGGATAATACTCAAAAGATTTATAGAAGCATCATATTTTCTTTCAAATTGCTTTATTTTCACAATTAACATGTCATATTGAAAGGGTTTCCCGCATCATTGAATTTTTCGTATTTCAATGGGTCAGTTTTGCTTCTTCTTCTTCTTTTTTCTTAAGAAGGCATTTTGATGTCCTACGTACATTCAACTTTTCTCCACACAATAATTTATATTTTAGGAGCAGTTCTTTCAAATCCATGTAATCTCTCTCTCTCTCCCCCTATTTTCCAAGACGAAGTTTTATCATAACATTTCTCTATATGTGACATACAACATTGTCAATATTGCTACTTTCGTAGAAAGTGACCTCTAGTCTATATATATCATTCCCATTCTAAATACTTGAGTTTCCCGCCAACGCGTGCTTTGATCTTTTTGCCTTTAGGTTTATCATATGGGGTAATGCTATTTAATAAATAGAAAATAGTATACTGTACGTGCATAGGAAATTAGGGTTTTCCTGCTCCCAAAGTGGCCCCGTGCCTTTAGTTCATTGTTCAAACCTACAAGTCTTTTCTTGTGGCGTTGAAAGTCTCACCAACAGTTCTCCCCTAAAAAGACCTCTCATCATCAGCTGGCCATTATGGTTCAGCTCCCCTTTAAAATTTTGACTTTTCAATCAGTTTCTGGGATTGAAGAATCTCCGGTCAACTTAAAACAATTCCGGGCAAGATCGTACGTGGGATTTCGGTCAAAATTTGTATGAAATGCGACCTGCATATACTGGCTTCGTATCCAAGACTAAGGCCAAAAAGCTCTCGCCCGACACATTTGAATTTCGATCTCTCTCTCTCTCTCTCTCTCTCTCTCTCTCTCTCTCTCTGAGACACCCAACGCGCTTCTGTTTTGTTCGTATTATTAAGTCCTTCTCGAAAAGTTTTCCGCTCCAGCCTCCAACTTATGGAGTAAACTTCTCAGCAAATTCGACGACCAAGGATAATACTCAGTAATTATAGAAATTTAAAAAAAATAAAAAATAAAGAGAGAGAGAGAGAGAGAGAGAGAGAGAGAGAGATCCATTGACTTCACCAATTTGGAGTTAGCTACCGATTAGGGAAAAATGGGAAAATTGATAAAAAAAAAGATCTTAAATTTATTACATTTTTGCCAATTTAGTCTTTACCATTTTTCAATGTTGTCAATTAAATCATAAACATTTTTACATTTTGTTAATGTAGTTCATCCTACCAATTTTGGCCAAAAATCTTTGATGTGAACACGGGCAACCTATGGGTATGAGCAACGTTGACACGGACAATTTTTATTAATTTTTTTACAATATTTTATTTTTTTATTGTCTTTTTTTTTTCTTTCTTTTCTTTTTTCTCATTTTTCTCTGCCAATCACCAGGCCTTGGCCATGGTCAACAATCAACCAAAGGCAATGGCCAATGAGATCGCCCTCATCGAGATCTGACATGGGGTGATTTCTCCAGCCTTGGGTGAGGCTGGCCCTCACTAGAGGCTAGTGAGGTTGAGCCTCGCAACAAGTGTCGGCCTTGCCAACTTTTGGTAAGGCTCCCCCTCACCGAAGGCTAGAGAGGGCTGACCTTGCCAAAGGGCGACCATCGCTAGCCATTGTTTTTGGCCAATCACCAGCCATTGCCAAGGCTAGGTGACCAGTAGAGAAAAAGAAAAGAAAAAAAAAGAAAAAATACAATGAAATATAAAAATTAATAAAAAAAATAGAGATACTAAAAAATTTTAAAAAATCTACATCAGCACCACCCATACTACATAAGACACCTAGAGTTTCCGGCCAAAATGGTCAAATGGACTATATTGGCAAACATGAAAATGTTTGGAACTCAATTGGCAAAATTGAAAATTTTATAACTGAATAAACAAAAAAGCAATAGGTTTAGAACTTGTTGGACAATTTTTCCATGGATAAATTGTTCAAGTGCTCACAAACATCACAACTTCTTCCTCTTTAAACTTATTAAGAGGTCTCGTTTGATATCTTGAGCTTGTAATGCAAATCAACTAATCTCAACCAACTTCAACCCTAGGAATTAGCAAGTCCACGCCACACATTCTGAGAAACAAACACCAAAGAAACTAAAGGAATTTCAAGCACAATCTGACTTACTATTGACACATAAATTTTGACGACCCATTTAATCATTAATTACATAAAAAAAAAAGGGATAGATCCCAATCCCTAAATAAAAATATTAATTAAATTGCATCTATATATATATATATTATGAGTATTTTAATTAAATCCATATAATTGCATTGGAGCTAATGGATTTAAGTGAGGGAGGTTGTAATCTTAATTGAATTAACTGAGCTAAGCCCATAAGATGAAAAATCAAAATGAGCCCATTAAATCTTCATGTTGATCGAATATTTATAGATAGAGGGTACCAAGTTGGAATTGTTTTATTAAAAGTAAACTTGGGAGCAATTAAATTTGATATTATCACAACTTGAATTAATAAGAGAAAAGAGAAGAGTTTCCTTTTGATAAAGATAGGGTATATCTCTTATAGTCCAAGATAGGAAAGTAAGGGATTTGATCTTAAAAGAAACCCTAAACTTACACCTATAACTATATGTTTTGAGGGTTCACAAAGGGGTTGGCAATACACAACAGAAAAAATAAAGGACACGAGAGAGCAAAGAAAAAAGACATAGACGAGCTCCCTCTCTCCCACGGCCCCCAAATATATATATATATATATATATACGCATTCGTTAAAACACTGGATTGCACTCAAATTTTATGAAGAGCACAGTAAGACATTGTTCTTGAATTCCCGCACACAGTTTCACGAAATCGATGAGTATGCATTTGTTAACTGTTGGACCGCACTCAAATTTATGGAGAGTATAGTAAGACATTGTTCTTGAGTTTGTTAGGTGGACTGATGAGAAAATATTTGGAAATATATCTTGAATGAGAAAACCGAACCATCGGACTTATGGATCAAGACTGAAGAGCTCAGTGCATGGTCTCACAAAAACAGCGAGTATGCGTTCGTGCTAAGTCAGAATGCAATAAAATTGTGAGAGAAGCTCTACAACACCTAGTTCTTCAACTTCGCCGAAGGAATCAAGCATCAAAGATCCACACATCCCATTTTGATTTTCATAGTCCCTAACGTCGATGTTTCCCGCTCTTGCCGTTCCTCACTGGTCACCTCTGACCACCCTCACTATCGGTCGTTGCTTGAGTCGATAATCCACTTCCAGAAATCTCCTAAGTTATATTTGATTCAAATATTTAATTGCCTAAATTGTGGCTATTCAACTCTTACACGATTTATTTTGAGATTTTAGTTGGTTCACGAATAGGAAGTGTCCTTTTGAGTCGTATATAATATCACGATTTCAATCTTTAAGACTTAAGATCGGATCCTCGATAATAGTTGTTTCTTATTTTGAGTTTAATGGATATTTTGTTATGATTTATTATATTTCATGTCTTTTATTTAGTGAATTTTTCTATTTTGGAAAATACAAAAGAATGCATTACATGTCACGATAGATTAGTTTACCAGTTAGAATTGCATATTTAAGAATCGTGTAGAAATTAGGAAATTTCCTAATTTAGAATAGAATTTAATATAAATTAATTCCAAATTTTAAATTAGGTAATCACATATTTTAGGTAGTTTTCTATCTTATCCTTAAAAGAAAATCACAAAAAAAAAAAAAAAAAAAATTATATTCATATCTCACATAGGATTAGTTTCATATTTCCACATCATCATTGCCATGTCATCATAAATGCCATGTCATATTTCCACATCATAATTTCATGCCATTTAATAATTGCATGTTTTGGATCATAATTTAAAGGATAAATATTACAAAAAACCCCAAATTTGTTGTGACAAATTTATCATCAGTTAGTCTCTATTAAATTTTATGATCAAATTGCTAAGGTGGATGACAAATTAACAAGTGAACCGATTTGGGGTTTTACACTTTGTTTTTCGCAAGTGTACCATTTTTGGTTTTTTGTGGTATTAATCTTATTTAACGGAGCTGTGGGAAGTGGGTCCCGCGCTAGTGCCCCCCTAGGTTTACGTCGCCGGGCCGCCACTGCATGGCAGCTTCGGGTCATCAAAAAAAAAAAAAAAAATCTTATTTAACGGAAACTAACGGTGGGTAAATTTGTCATAAATATACCGGTTTGGCTTTTTAGTAATCAAAAAATTAGTTTGAGGTAAATTTATCAAAAGTGTACTAATTTTGGGGTTTTGATACTTAAAAATTATTTTTGGGTAAATTTGTTACATGTGTACTAGTTCAAGGTTTTTCGTGGCATTAACCTTAATTTAAATTGAATGTCATGCTAGAATAGTTCATATTAATTTTACTTGTCAATATAATTAGGTCATATAGATTGCATATTACATGTCATGTTGAATTAGGCACATAGCCATTATTCGACATAAAATTGCATGTCACGCATTGCATATAAATTATTTTTCATTAAAAAGAAAAATCCAAAAAGAATCATTTAGAAGTCATATTTAGGCTATGCATGCATTGTCAATTGACATATTGAAGAACAATTATTGGAATTGATAGGCTTTTGCCTGCTTTGGGGTATTTATGTTGTTGCCCTATCCTTAACACTTTATTTAGTACTTTGATTATTGGTGTTAAATTCTTGCTAGCGCACCCGCATGATTACCTCCCGTATGTTGGTGGCTTAAGTTAAAAACTAACCAAGATAGCTAGCAAAAAAAATTTCAAATAAAGAGAAAATGTACCAAAATTGCATTAGATTTATCTAGCCTAACCAAGATCATGTATCCATGGATTTTATGGTTTGCAAAAGCATTTCTCGGGTTTCTAATTAACCCATAATGAATTAGTGACGACTTCTAAATAAATTAAATTGCATGTTTAAATGATTAAATTAAAATCCCAAAGTTGTGATTTATTTGAGCTTAGAAAAGTTCACACAAAGTGTTTGTTTAGTAATCATTAGCTTTCCTTTTAGAGGTTCACTTTTGAGAAGGTTGCGACAACAGGTATAGTTGGTGAAATTAACTATTGTTTTTTTAAATTGTTTAACAAGTAAGCACAAGACACTTTTTAACAATATATATACACACATATGTATTTTTTTATATATTTCCACCATCGAGATGACTACTCTAGATTAGATTAATTGCGTGTGCTTCGAGTTAGGAAATAATAAATTTGAAGAGGAATTAGTATTTCTAAGTTTCTCCTCTTTTCCTTAGGCAATGGCCTTTCAAGTCATGATAAGAGAGGATCAAATGGGGTTTTCATTGATGTTTAACTCACACACCAGGCTTTGTGTCGTATTATTCTGTGTCCTGGAGTATAGCGACATACTTTGTGCATTCGATGTTCATTCATCTACCTAATCTGGAGGTCCATATCACCAAAAAAAAAAAAAAAAAAAAAAAAACTGGCTATTAGCTTTTGCACACTGCAAATTAATTTTGTCTGCCTTGAAAAATCTCATATGTTTTCAAGATCATCCGAATTGTCAATATTAGTTACGGAAAATCGTCCTTAAGTACCTGTAGAAAACGTTTTGTGGATTTTCTAGAAAGAAAATACCTGCATATTCTTTTGAATAGTTTCATTTTTTTTACTTTGACTTTTTTTTTTTTTTTTTGCCAATAAGACGCGACTACTTTGATCGATAGTTAATTATCACGATAAACCAAAGTAGATGTCTTTTTATCGGGAAATGGAGACAAACTCATCGAAAATAAAAGTCAATGCCTCTTCTTCCCGACCAATCAAATGGATAAGAAGGACCCATGGGATTTTCCTCTCATCTTTAATGTTTGTCGAAAACTGAGAACTTGGCTCGCAATTTGATTGGGTGTGACCATTTCTCCTCTTTTGAAATTTCCATGACAAACCATTTCAAAGTCGCCTTCATCAATTGATGTCCGATGGTTTTCGAATTTAGATGGATGGATTGCATTCATTAATGGTCTCACACCTTTGTCAAAACGACTGCATATTCGTCGCAACAGGGCCAGGCTTCCTCCAACCATCCCCAGCCCCAACCTCAACATCCAAGGGGCTCCAAACCACCCGCTAATTGCTCCTGGGCGAATGTCGCCAAATCGGCTACTAAGGGACTGTGGTCAACCTATCCAAGGAGATCCTCGAAGCTATGGACCTGAAATAGCAAGAATGTCTAGTCGGGTACCTCGTGGGAAAGAAACTTCCCTTTAAACTCACTGAGGCGGCTATTAAGCACACATGGAGAACTAAACTTGTGGAAGTTATGGCAAACAATGAAAGTTTTTATTTCTTCCATATTCCTGATGATTTCCGTAGGAAAATTCTAGACGGGGGCCATTGACAATAGCTAGAGTCCAGCTTATTTTGCAACAATGGCGTCCCATGTTGGAGTTGAAGAAGGATCACCACTCTTCTCGTCCCGCTTGGGTTAGGCTGAAAAACTTCCCCATGCGCTTTGGTTTGTACCTGCAATTAGTGCTGTCGCTAATGCCATCGTAAGCCACTCTATGTTGATCTTGAACAGAGCAAATGAAGATGATCTCCTTTGCTAGAGTATGTGTGGAGATTTTTGCCAAACAACCCCGTTGTGACTCTGTAGATGTCATTCTAAATGGGGATACATGCTCGTGGTCAGAATACAAATGGAGACCCGCTTTCTTGCCCTAGTTGTGAAACTTTTGGCAACAGATGTTCGGTCCAAGTAAGTCCTTCTCGGTCCCGTTGAGGCCCCTCAACTTGCTCCCCGCCACGTTCCCCCTCCGCCCAAAGCCTTGCTCTTGCTTGCCGCTCTTCCGAAGCAACCCCTATTCGGATGCCTAGGAGGTAGGCTGGAAACAAAGCTCGGCCCCACAAAAAGAAGCAATTCTCGAGGCCAAAGGAAGTAGCGCCTGCTACCTCTGTGAAGATTGGTGAAGTTGCTCCTAGTGCAACACAAGCCTCACGCTTCTAGGTCGAACTTAAGAATCAAACACTGCTTCAACATTGTGACATTCGTGCTTCGTCCTCCTCTGCCAGCTTAGCTCGTTGAGAGGACCTTACCACCCCTGTGACATCCCAAATTTCTGATTCTGTTTTCAATTAAATGAGACGGACTTTTCATCGACGCGCTTATGGTTCAATTCTCCGAGCTGATCACTCACGAGATAACTAGTCTATCGTGAAGCCGTTAAGGAATTTAAATGCAATAGGCTTGAGAATCGACCATGAATCGGCTGCTCGACCGTATTAATCTGCAAGGATCATTACGACACCGTCGAATCGAACAGAGATCGGGTAGGTCGATTCGACTGAGATATGTGATTAGAGTGTGGGTGATTCCACCTGATTGCAATATTCTCGTCGACCGGCACTGAACTGATTATTCTATCGTTTTGGGTACCCTGTGTCCGTATTTGAAACCTTGAGATTTTCACGACAACCGAGAGTCGCCAATGTGTCGAAGATTATGTCGTGGCTTGAAAATAATCAACCACGGGTCAATTGCACTGAAAATTTCTAAAAGCTACCCGGTAGATTAGGACGCGCTTAAATCGCGCCGATTGAAATTAACCGTGATTTTAAACCCGAATTCAGAAATTGAAAGTTCTGCCATGTCACAATTCATTTTAAGAACGTCGACTCATCTTCGAAGATTTTTCTACAAACCGAGATTTTTGGCGAAAAAGCAAAGTAAGGCCGTTTTTGTTCGGGATTGTCGAGGGCCGTTTTTAATCGAATCTTCGGAATGCAAGTTGGATCATTTGATGGGAAAAAGTCGTAAGAGAGAGAAGGACACATGGGCGGATTTAATTGAGCTTCAATTGATTTGAATTGATTGAGAATTGATTGGAATTGAGAGAGAATTGAATGGATTGAATGGGGGAATGTCCAAAATTCGTAGCTCCCATGGCACACCACATTTTGCACCTATTGCGAAGCTTGTAGAGGAAGGTTGGAGGAGAGAGTGGCTGAGGTCATGTGGTGTCATGGTGGGGGCAAAGCCAATGAGAGATTGGCAGTGTTGAGCTCTAGAGAGCCCAAGGAAACCCCCCATCTTCAGCAACCTTCTTCTCCCTTATTTGTAGGCTTTCTCCATTATTGTTGAAGGAGAGAAGCTCAGCAAAAACAAGAGGAAGACCAGCAGAAGCTGCGCCTCCGTCGTCGTCCAAACCGTCGACCGTTTTCCCCTTTGTTTTCCCCTCGTTTCAGTTTCTGCTCCAGCCGACCTTTCGCCAAAGATTCGAGTTAAAAGTTATCTTTCCGTGAGAATCAGCCAACGCTCCACCCACCACCGTGACGAACACTCAAAACCCGTACCGGAGAACTTCGCCGTTCGCCGGAACGATTCTCCGGTAGTCCCGAAATCCGGTGAGAAGCTGCCGCTCGCCGGACCGCCTGGTTCCGCCCTGCTCCGCCTGTTTCGCGTTTTCTTGCTGTTTCGCCCCTTTCCGACCCTTTCTTTGCCCATCCCAACCTCTAATAAGATTTCCTTAACCCCGGGAGCCGCCGGTTGTTAACCACCCGCTCGCCGGAGCTCCGATCGGCCCGTTTTCGCCGTTGAAGTTGCTGGTTTCTTCTCTCAGTTCAGCCCTGCAACGAAGCGAAGACATCAAGGTTTTGGAGACTTCGTGGCCCATTTTCAAGCCCTTCCCGCCTCCGTTGGTGTCGCCGCTTTGGGGTTTATCGATCCCCTTGGCGTCGTGGTCGCCGTGAACTCACCGGCGCGCAAAACCGGTGAGTTTATCCTCTAAACCTCGCTTAGCAAGTTAATCATGCTTAAGGGGTGTTTAGATTAGTCTAATTAGGTTTAGGTGGTTAGATTAGATTATTTTAATGTAAATTAGATTTGTTGTATGATTAGTTTAATGGATGTTTAATTAGGGCTAATTGTATGTTTAAATTAGTGTAATCTAGTTTAAGCCCTAATTAATTATTTTTAATTAATTAATTATTTCGAATTTATAAACATTATTTTATTAAATTATATTATTATAATATAATATTTAATTATTTAATTTTCGGAATTAAATTTAATTATTTAATAATTTCGAAAATTTTGCCTGGGATGGCTCTGGTCGTTAGAATTTCGTGCTGATCGCAGCAGTGTGGTCAGTTTGTGCCAATTGTATGTTTAAATTGAGAAATTGAATGGAAAGGATGATTATGGTTAATAATTCCAAAAGTGTGGAATTGAGTGATATTGATGAAGTTGTGGTATTTAACTTGAAAATACCCTGGTGTTGGCTTTTAGCACCGTAATTGGTTTGTATGACTAGTTTGAATCGTTGGATGTTATTGGATTGTATATCCAGTTCTATGGTTTATTATTGAATGATCGCTTTGGCGAGCATTGGTTTATATATATGTATCGCTTGGGTAGCAATTATTATATACATATATATACAAACTTCCAGTGAGCTATTATCTATATATTGCAGCTTTTTTGCGAGCTATTATATTATCTATCGCCTGACTTCCTAAAGGAGCTATATATATATACAAATTGTGCGAGCTATTATATATGCTACACTGACTTGAGCGAGCTACCGTCTTTATGTTACAAAATTTGGAGAGCATATGTCGTATTAACGACTGGTTTGATAGACGGTATGGGATGATAGATAGTATTGGTTGATAGATAGTATGGAGTGGAATGGAAAGATTGATAGTATGATTGAATTGAATCGTTGGATCAATTGTTTGATTTGAGAAATGTTCGAATTGTGCGATCGTGCGGGAATGGGTGAGGCGAGGTAAGTCCTCCATCCACTTTGTGTGGCTAGAGCACCCTGGGGCTTATTTTCTTCCTAATCGAGTTTTAGGGGTAGGACTCGGCGAGACATTGTCTCATCCCGGTTTGGGGAAAATATTTCAGTCCCTAGATGGCGGATCCTCCCGAGCTTTTTGGTAGACCGGTGAAGGTCGCTAAGAGGATTTTTGACTTCGCCGATCCCGACCGAAGAGCGGCGAATGGACCTATCTAGTGGTCTTAGGACGTTTAAATTTTGAGGACCGATCTTCTATAGATCTTTTGTTAATAGACTAGTCCCGTAATTGAACCGGTTTGATATGTATAAAAAGTATGTGGTTGGTTTTGAAAATGCGATCCTGCTTTTCTATCCCAATTGTGTTTTGTCTGGGATTATTTATCCGCTTCCGCATGTGTAATTAAAATGAATGGGTCGGCGACGTGTCCCGGGAAGTCGCTTTTCTATCGACCATAGTGGGATGTGCGCGTGCTCGAGGTTCGGGGCGTGACAACCCCAGTCTCTAGCTCGGGTGAAGACGCTGAAGATGATGCAAGCATTTTAAGCAGCTCGAATGAGGACGACCACCCTCTGGTTGGATCCCCTGCTCCACAGGATGCAATTCCATTGGAGATTAATCTCGCTACCTCAATACCTGCTTCCCAATAGGTTAAGCCCCTGCTGGATTCTTCCCCAAGTCCAGTTCCCACTACCCTAAAGTCCTCTGCTCAACCTAAAGCAGTAGCCAGTCAGCGGCGGGTTGGCAAGCGGCAGTAACTCCCTACATCTCGTTGTATATATTATTCTATGTACATAGATGTTTGGAATATCATGGGCTTTGTCGATCCTCTTAGACAGGCCGAAGTCGATCCTTTGTTAGAACCAATAATCGAGTTGAGTTGGTGTTTTGGAGACGAAGCTATCCCCCTTAGTTGCGAGGGCGACCCTCACCGGATGCCCGGCTTCCCTCCGCCATGGCCGGCGGAGGGAAGAGAGAAGAAGAAGAAAAAAAAAAAAAAAATTAAATAGTAAAAAGACCAAAAAGCCCAATTCCGTTAACTTTAACTAACAAAAGGACGAAATTGGTCAATTTTCAAATAATCAGGGACTAGATCGGACATTTATCGATAATTCAGGGACCAAATTGAACAAATTAAAAGTCAAGGGACGAGAGTGCACATTAAGTAAAAATTTAGGGACTGTTTGTGACATTTTCCCTAATTACTATTTCCTTCACGCGTGAAACCCTAAATTGGAACTAGTCAACCGATTTGCCTTGGAGTAGTTACCACTCAGAACCTAGCCGTTCTTTTTTAGTCAAAACTTAAACATTCGCCATTCATTCTGACATAATAAGTAGATGGGTTTGTCCAAAGAAATATCCATGCTATCTCTTTTTCTATTTTAATCAATTTACATTTAGATAAAACCCAATGTACGTGAGAGATGAAAGAAAAGAATCACCTTAGTTACCTCATCATTCTAATGGCCATTTTAAATCCTAGTGTTCTCCTTTCCTCACCTATACATCTCTCAATTTACCGTAACATAACTCCATATGCTGGGCATAACATTGTATACGTTGCTAGTTTCGTCGAGAGCAATTCCAGATTACTAGAAAGATATTTCCAATTTGAATTTTTTGAGCCACTGCCAACGCGTTATCTTTTCAAATAAGGTTCATCATCATGTATATCAAGCAAAGATGGTTGATTTAATTTATTGCATAAGCCATGAATTGGAAAGAAGCCATTATATATATAAGAATTTGGAAAAACCATTCAAAAGTGACGTATCTGGATCTAAATTCTTACATGTATGCTATATCTTCATCACGAATAAAGATTCTTGCTCCCTAACTGTGGCCCCATCAAACCCTTCTTTCAATTTTCAAACCTAAAAGTCTCCCGAATGTTGAAAATCTCAACTACTATTCTTCACTCCGCATGGTGACTAGAAAGGCCTCTCAGCCTCAAGCAATAAATGTTTTGCATCAGCTTTGAAATTGTACTTTTCAACGATTTTCTTGGAATCGGTCCAACCTATGATGATTCCAAGCAAGATCGTACGTTCCATTTCGGTCAATTTTTGAACGAAACATAGCCTATAAATACGTGCCTCTTATACAGACTAAGGCCATCACGGAACTATCTCATTTTCAGCTTTTCCACAGTACAAGCACATTTGCAATTCAATATTTTCCTCAAAGCCTCTCTCTGTTTCTCACTCTAGGAAATAAGAAAAACACATACTTTGTCTGAATTTTGGTCCGCTGGTATCCATTTCTTCTCTACTTGGTGTCCATTTAGTTAGCAAAGACATCCATGGAAAGGGCAATGAGCTTGCCACTTCAACCTCCGACTTACGGAAATCTCATAACTATTCTTAGTATCGATGGTGGAGGGATAAGAGGGCTGATTCCGGGAACCATTCTCGCTTTCTTAGAGTCTGAGCTTCAGGTCTGTACTTGAACAAAGCTCACTTTTTTGAGGCATGCGTGCCTCATGCAACCTGTGATTCCTAATTAGAGAACATATATATCTTTGTTGACTGTGCAGAAACTAGACGGTGAAGACGCAAGGATCGCAGATTATTTTGATGTTATTGCTGGAACAAGCACCGGAGGTCTAGTCACCGCCATGTTAACTAGCCCTGACGAGAACAACCGCCCCTTATTCGCCGCAAAAGATATTAAGGATTTCTACCTCGATAACTGCCCAAAAATCTTCCCTCAAGACAGGTTAGCTCAGCTGGCTGATTCAAAATTATCAAGGCCATATTAGATGTTGCATTTATGAACGATTGTTTGTCTATGGTAATAACTCTTCTTACATAACTTCTATCTTTTCGAAACTACACAGTGGCCCGTTTGCTCCTGCTACGAAGATGATCAAAGCTGTGACGGGACCAAAATATGATGGAAAATACCTTCAGAAGCTTGTCAAAGAGAAACTCGGAAACAGACGATTGCATCAAACATTAACAAATGTGGTGATCCCAACATTTGACATCGAGAGTCTTCAGCCAACCATCTTTTCTAGCTACGAGGTTCATCTTTCTTGTCCCTGAAATATAACTCGCTTTTTTAAATATTGTTTCTTGCGTGTTACATGTAGAAAAGTAATTAAATAGATATGTCTTTTAATTCTGGATAAATATGCAGGTAAAGAGAAAGCCAAGCATAAACGCCTTGCTCTCGGACATATGCATCTCAACCTCAGCAGCACCAACTTATCTCCCAGCTCATTACTTTGAGACCCAGGACTCGACGGGAAAAATTAGAGAATTCAACCTCATAGATGGCGGCGTAGCTGCGAACAACCCGGTATGCAAAGCTAATTTTCCCTATTGTTGTTTAATGTGGATCGTGACTTGACGACACATAGTATTAAATCACTAATTTGACGTTGCTCAAAATAGACCTTGGTTGCGATGGGGGAAGTGACGAAGGAGATCATGGGAGGAAGCTCGGATTTCTTCCCCATAAAGCCGATGGACTACAGAAGGTTTCTGGTGATATCACTCGGGACCGGATCGCAGAAAGTCGAAGGGAAGTACGACGCAAGGGAAGCTGCCAAATGGGGAGTGCTGGGCTGGTTGAGTAGCAATGGTGGGAGCCCGTTGGTCGATGTGTTCATGCAAGCGAGCGCCGATATGGTCGATTTCCACCTCTCTGCGGTCTTCCAGGCATTACACCTTGAAGCCAACTACCTCCGAATCCAGGTATAATAGAATTAAGATTCTCGAATTTCACTTGCATAACATTGACCTTGATGTCCTCATCGAGGATTTCCTAGCTGTAGCCGACACACTGTATATTGATTCTCGTAAATGAAACTCATAGGATGACACATTAAGCGGTTCAGTGGCATCTGTCGATATCGCTACAAAGAAAAATCTGAACGACTTAGTCAAAACCGGGGAAGCACTATTGAAGAAGCCGGTTTCGAAGGTGGATTTGGAGACGGGTCAATGCGATGCGTGTAAACTGGAGACTAATGAAGAGGCTCTTAGAAGGTATTGAACTATTAGAACAATGAAATCAAATTCTTTCATGTATTTAAAGGTTTAGGGTTTATTAGTTGTCCGGTCGATGTTACTTAAGTGCGATTATCCAATTTGGTTTCAGGTTCGCCAAGCTCCTTTCAAATGAGAGACAACTTCGTCATGCGAGGTCGCCACATGGACATAATTCCACGAATTTGAAACGATGCTAGTCGTGGAATATTTCTACAGTCTTGAAGATTCTTAGGGGACACGTCATCCATTCTTTGATTGTTTTTGTGTATAGGCATTTTATGGACTTCTTTTATTCTTTCCATTCTTCTCCACTAAATTCCGAAGGGAAGTTTGCTGCATCATTGGATGTAACTTTTTTTCAATATTATACTTTCAGATGATTTTTTTGTATGTTTTTAACTGGTCTGCGCTTGTACAGCATGATCAAATGAATAAAAGTTCTCATTGCCTCAAGCATGTCACCTGGTACCACAAAGTCATCAGTTCGTCTCTGGTCGATTCTTTGTAAATTCTAGAAGTTGGAAAGAAATGCGAATAAAAGTTCATAAAAAATTAAAAAATAAAAAAAATAATCTTTTATCAAAGGTAGGAGAACTTGGTAAATTAGAATGAGGGTTAATAATCTAAAAACCCCAAATTGGTACATGTGTGACAAATTACTCCAAACTAATTTTTTGACCACGAAAATCATAAACCCAGTATACTTTTGACAAATTTACTCCAAACGACCATAAAAAAAACCCAAACCGGTACATTTATGACAAATTTATCCCAAATTAATTTGTTCGACTGCCAAAAACCCCAAACTGGTATATTTATGATAAATATACATTCTGTTAAATTAGATTAATACCGCAAAAAACCACAAAAATTGTGTAACTATGACAAACGGAAAATAAAATCTCAAACCGGTACATTAGTCAACTATCCAGTGATATCCAATTTAGCAATTTGACAGTAAAGCTTAACTAAAATTAATATAGGGTAATTTTCTGCTAAAAGGCAATCCCTGAAGGGCTTGAATGGGTTGTTCGCCCACTGTGGGAAGGCATACTTGCAGAAAGTTGTCTCTTCCTTCCCTGGTTCTAAGTCTAGTTCCATTATGGTATCAGAGCCATGGTTTCGTTTGTAATATTATTCGTTCCATGCGCCTAGTAGGTGAATTCCAAGTCTTTGAGAAGATCTTCTTACATCATGTCTACGAACCTGAAATTCTCGAAGCACCTGTTACTCTTGCTCCTTCTACATCATCTTCAACTCCTCCGAGTTTCGTGTTTCTAATGCTTCTAAGATAGATTATCTTTATGAAGTCTCTCTTAGTGATGAAACCAAGATCTCTCGAAACCCGCTCCCTCTCATGAACTCGTACTCGCTTTTGCTAAACCTAACTCATCATTTTCACCCATCCGCTCCATCCGCCAGCTTATTCATCAAACTCCAAAGCAAGTAAAAGAGTATGTCCAGTCCTCTAAGTTCGACCAAAGCATCCCATTCCTCAAGCTGCGAAAAGGAGTACTTCGTTACTCTTCGGATCCCTCCGAATTCCCAGGACAATGGGTCCAACAAGGATACACTCATGTTCATTATGGCGCTGTTCGTCTTGCTCTCACTTTTCATGGCCGTAAAGCTCTACCGTTGTAGCCGAATTGCGTTGTTAGATACCAGATTTTTACAATACCAGCATGCCTGTATTGGTACTGTTCAGACTACTCTCAATGCCGGAACAGTTTTTGTCACTCTGTATCCCAACTTTAACATTGCTTTGTCAGATCCCCAGCTACTATCTTTCTTAAAGGTTCAAGTTCAGCTCACTGGAGCTCCTCAAACTGCTGACTCTGTAGCTGCAACTCTGCACTACCAGATGGTTTATCGAGTACAGAACCATGCTCTTGATTTAAACTTCAACAATGGTAATGAAGATGCTTTGTTCATCTCCATGCGGAATGATCGGGCATCCCGTATTCATGTCCCTCGACAAATACCGAAGGACACGTTGGCCAAGCTCCTCCCAGAGACTTGGATCACCAACTACGAAAAGCCGCACCAACATAACAAGCCGGTCCAGTCTACGGACTCGAGTTCATCCGAAAAAAGATGGAACTGTTTCCATCAAATTTGGCAAGGAAAATGAAGAAAGTCCCTCTATCTTCCAAACACTCTTCATGATCGAACCATGTGTTCCTCAATCCATTTCCGAACCGCACCCAAAAAGCTTGTTCGACACTTTAATGGTGATGGACATCCTGTCCATTACTATAAAGACAAAGATGGTCACTGTTTCTAGGATCCTTTTTGCCAATGTTCCTATTGTTTGAATCCCCCTGATGAGGTAAATCCATATGATAGGCCTCCACCTCGACGCAAAAGGCCAAAGGATAAGGTATACCAAAGGTATTTAAACGGAGACCCCTCCGTTGATACCCTTGGTGAGTGTGATAAATACCGCTTCATGGTTTCTTATGCACCACCTCCGCCACCGAGGTTCGTACTACACTCCAAGCTTCACCGGATCCACCAAAATCACCTCCACCATCACCACCTCAGAAAAAACAAGCTCTTTCTCCGTTCTATAAGCCAATCTTAAAATGGGCCAAGAAACACTCTTACCCATTTGAAGCTCCAGCAGAAACACCACCTATTTCCTCTATTGCCATGTTTCAAGACTCTGATTTTCCCCCTCTGGTCAGAGAAGGTTCTAAACTCTCATTTCCCAACCCGAGGGAATTCATTGACCCACAAGGCAGATACCGCCATGTTCCTAAAATACCTACCCCCACTGATGTGGATGAACATGGGAGACAGAAAAAGACCTCTGCTGCTGAAGCCGTATTAAACTAGCAATCAGAGACTCTGCTAGCACAAAACAATGCTTTCAAAGCAATTGATTCCAAGATAGGAATTGTGCAACAAGACCTCAGGAAATATGATGAGACTACCAAGAAGATGATTTTTGAATTCCGAAGAGGCTAAATGCCTTGGAATCGGGGCAACGACTAGGCTATCATTACCTAGAAAGCCCGAACCGGAGATAGAAAAGCTCAAAAGACAAATCCAACTCCTTGAAGAAGGGAGATTCAGACCCTTTGATCCATTTGCAACTCCGGAAGAACCGGATACTCACCTCCGCCACCACGTACATCTATCTTTGCTGCAATCCCACCAGATCTCTCCAGAAAGGAAACGGATATACGAGATCGGATCAAAGAGTTGAATCAGATCCAGAAGAAAAGAGGAAAAGAGAAAATCCCTGCAGAATCATGTTCGGTGGTTATAAGAGAAAAACCGGATCGATGATGCTAGCAAATCCATTAGAATCCTTTCTAAAGGATTTGAGTATCCAACAACCCGATCCCGTCCACAAGACCGATCCACCTCCCCCAAATGAGCAAACTCTCTTAGAACAAACCGATACTCCCACTTCGATACCGAATCGATTTAGTATCATCCTCTTCATCCTTCTCAATTCCCGAACTTGATCCCCTTCCTATTATACCGCAACCTCTTCCATATTCATGGCCGATCCTCCCGGATCGGAAATGGAATCAAACTACTCCGATCCGAGAGATTGTTCGGGACAATCCAAGAAATCATGTGTCCATGGCATCAAAGCAAGCTTTTCTCCATCGATGATATTCCCTATCAAAAATGGCCGAAAGACTTGAGGAATTCCATACTGGTTAAATACCCAGTCCATCACCAACCATGACATGAATGATGTCCTTTACAACTTCGTCACTGTGTTCACGGGAAGCCTTAAGCTTTGGTGGAAATCGATCGAACAAGACCAGATTCATTTTCGATGTCACTAAATTTTAGCCAAGCCATTACCATCCTATACCACTTCTTCGTGGGAAAACCCACCGATCTCATAGAGATGAAAAGAAGAGAGTTCTTCGAAAGAAAATGTTGTTCTTTCCAAGAAACATCTTGATAAGCATTATCGAATAATGCTCCAGCTCTTTTACCAAATTGGAGCCGATTCAAATCAAGCATGTTTTCCGACTTACATTCCTAAAGAACTGTCCCAAATGGTCGAAAGATCCTTTGTTGCAAGACAAAAGAGAGTACAGATATTCCCACAGGAGAAATACAACAAGAGATCCATCTATGTCTTGAAGAAATATGTCTAAAGCGCCGAATGGTCCAATCCTACATCAACAAGGATAAAGGCCTCGAGACGGCTTTGCTCTCGCCAAAAGTCGAAGATCAAATGTTCCAAACAAGACCGTGATAGTACTTGCGGAAAGTATTCTCAAAAGAAGAAACATTTCAAGAAGTTCTCGATGAAGAAGTCCAAATATGGCCACAAGAACTTCCGAAAGAAGAAATGGCGATACCTACGAAAAGAAAGGATCGCACGGGCCATAAAAAATCGAACCGTTGCTACGTGCGCAACAAGAAAGGACATTTTGCCAAAAACTGTCCCCAAGCCAAAAAGGTCGATCATTTGATACATCAAATTGAGAATGAAACAGGTATTTCTCTTGAAAATGATGATGTTGAATCATTATTCTCTGCTAATGAAGAACAGTCTGAACAAACCCTTTGTATCATTCCTTGTTATCACACCAGCGAAGATTCAGACTCAGAATCTGAAGATATTTTTCACATATCACCCACATCTCGCGAACAAAGCCTTGACATATTCTCAAGTCAAACTCATTGTCCTCATTTTCTGATCAAAATCCTCACCTCAAAGTTTGCTAAGCCTATCACTGTTATTGCCCTTATTGATACAGGAGCAAGTTGTTCAATTTTGGATACCAAAGTTCTTCCTGATGAGTATTGGACTTCTTATGTCCGATACTTCAACTCTGCCTCAGGAGATACTTTCTCCACAAATGTAAGAACTACTCCAGTAACTGTCCAGTTCTTTCCCCAATGCTCAGTAACCACGAAAATCTTTGGATCCAATCTTCCCAACAAAGACTTAATCATTGGTTGGGACGTCATGACTCAGATCTCACAGCTTCGTATTATTCCTGGAAAAGGTCTTAGGTACAAGGACCAATTCTCTGAATTTGTCAATATTCGAGACTCTTTTCCATTCGATGAGCTTCTTGGATCCAATTATGCAAAAGTTGTTAGAATCTTGTTTAGAATCCCACTCGGAATTTGCCAAAAGTGTTCCCATCCTTTATGGGAAAATCCGAATTCTTTGTTTGCCTTCCTTTCAAGAAGAATGAAGATATAAATCCAACCAAGGCGAGCCACATGGGAATGAAGCCGAACACTTGGCTTTAGCCCAAAGGGAATGCTCGAACTATTGCAACAAGGCCTTATTGAAATTTCCAACTCTCAATGGGCTTGTGAAGCCTTTATGTCAATAAGCGTCTTTGAGCAAAACGAGAGGAAAAATGAGATTGGTAATCAACTATCAACCTCTCAATCTTTTCCTCCAGGATGACAAATTCCCTTTACCATCCGAGTTTCTCTCTTTCTTGGATTAACAAAGGCCCATATCTATTCCAAATTCGACCTCAAAGCCGGATTTTGGCAATTGGGCATCCATCCCGAAGACAGATCAAAAACATGATTACGTATTCCGAACCAAAGACTTCCGGTGGAAAGTTCTTCCTTTTGGCCTAAAGGTAGCACCATCCCTTTTTCAAAAGGCCATGTGTCGCATCTTCCAACCAATTCTCTCAAGTGCTGCAGTATACATTGATGACATCCTGCTCTACAATCCTGATGAGCAGTCACACTGCCAACTCCTTGAACAGTTCGCAGAAATTGTCAAAAAGCATGGCATCATGCTTTCTCAACGAAAGATGAATATTGCCCAGACGGAAATCGAATTTCTTGGTATGCACCTCAACAAAGGTACATACTACCCGGGCCGCATATTGCTCGGAATTGTTAAAATTTCTGAAGAAAATCTCACAAAAAGGAAGTTCAACAATTTCTTGGGATAATTAATTATCTCGGGGATTTTGTCCCAAATATTGCAAAGCTCTTGATCCCTTTGCAAACCATGCTGAAGAAGAATCCTCCACCTTGGGGAAAAATTCAGACAAAAGCGATTCTTTGAACTAAAGGAGATTATGCAGAATCTCCCACCATTGAAAATACCATCAACGGGTAAAAGAATTCTTCAAACCGATGCCGGTGATGAATACTTGGGCAGCCATTCTCCTTGAACAAATTGATGGTAAGAGACACCTTTGTGCTCACAAAAGTGGAAAGTTTTCTCAATCCGAAATGCATTACCATTCCACTTTTAAAGAAATCTTAGCAGTAAAAAATGGAATCAAAAAGTTTGAATTCCATCTCATCGGCCATCACTTCCTGGTAGAATTAGACATGGCATCCTTTCCTCAGATGACCAAGTTTAAACAAAAACAGATCCCGAATTCTCAACTCGCTTCGATGGGCTGAATGGTTTTCAAAATACTCTTTTGAAACCAAACACATTCCAGGGAAGAAAAATGTTCTTGCTGATTTCTTGTCAAGACCAAAAGCACCAGGTGAAATTAATATGTACATCAAAAGACCCGTTTTCATATGCTCAACCATGGTGTGAAATACAAGATTGAAAAGATCAAAGACTTGCCAAGCTGGAAATATCCCGGGAGATTATTGAGCAAATCCAAAATGACAATCTCACCGAAAATCTGGGAAACCTCATGTGGCAATGCCACACGGTCTGTTCGATTTAATGCGGGTTCGATTCTTTATCCTTGTGGATTAAATCCAGATTATCCATTCATACATCCTCTTATCCGGAAAGAAGATGATTTCCCGATCGCTCAAAACACTATTGTGGTACTTAACCAATAAGTATTTAATAGCGTTTGAAATTCCAACCGAGAAGATTCATTGCCAACCTCACCGGGATATTCTTACTTGGAAGAAATATTGAAAGAGAAAGTGATCAAAATCTTTTAGACTTTCTCAATTGGTTCTACCCTCCCACTCACTTTGGAAACATCTTTTGGAAAAAGAACTAAGAACCACAACACCAAATCCACGAAGTCCATACCATCCTGTTCTTTAGACGTCCATGGCATTTTTGCCGAAATAATGGCAACATCATTGATGTTCCCCGGAGATTGGGACCACATCCTACAAACCCCATTCGGATAGCAAAGATGCTCGGATTCACAAATCCTATCTAATGTCCTGTCCGATCCACATCAACTCCAATACCGAGAACTCCAGGCGAATTCATGCCAAGAGAATAAAACCATTCCTGAAAATGTGTGGAACTATAATGAACCTACTGCATGGGATCATTATGACCTAGTTCCAGAGGCTAAAGAGGCACTCAGGCAATTCAGACAAGCAGAATCATCCCAAGATGATGAAATGACAAGCGCACATGACACTGTCCAATCCACCCAGGACCCTTATGACCGTTGGGGAGGTCCTCTTTCTCAAGATCCCTACAGCCAAGGACCCTTGTCCTTATCTCAAATAGACACTTCCTATTATGCACAACCATCTCATTGGCCTCAACCAAGCATTCCTGCCGACACTACAGAAGATGACAATACAAACTGGGCTCAAGAAGAAGCATCCCACCATGCTCATGAAGAAGCATCCTCATCGCATCAACTGAAACAGATCCTCTCACCAGAAGATCTTGAAGCTCTTGAACAAAAGTATGAGGCGCATCTTCTAGCAACAGCACACAGCTCAGATGACTCGGACTATGACTACAATGCTCATGACGGACGAGACCGCTGAAAACCCGCTGCCGGCACTGTTCACTTTTACTGTAGCAGTAGGCTAGGGAAAGTACTGTTCACAGTACAGTTACTGTTCATATCGTGCGAATAATTCCCTCCCGAATGTTTCGGGTGCCCCTGTTTGTTCCCGGACCCGTGAGCTTGGTCCTTGTTTGTTTGTGACCTCTTATTGTCTATAAAAGGCAAGGAGGGTGTATTGTGTTGGGCAGAGTCCCCTGAAGTAAAGTGAGTGTTTTGTAAAACCTCTATGGCTTTCTAAACTCCCCTTCTTCTCTAGCCTGGTTAGAATCCTCTAGGAAATGCAGCTCGGGTAGATTAGAAGCGTTTCCATCCTGGTTCTCATGCTGTCCCTAGGCTCTGAACTAAAGGGCAGAGTAATTTTCTGCTAAAAGGCAATCCCTGAAGGGCTTGAACGGGTTGTTCGCCCACTGTGGGAAGGCATACTTGCAGAAAGTTGTCTCTTCCTTCCCTGGTTCTAAGTCTAGTTCCATTATGGTATCAGAGCAAGTATACCAGCTTGGAGTAAATTTGTCAAAGGTGTATCAATTTAGGGTTTTTGTGGTTGAAGAATTAGTTTTGGATAAATTTGTCACACGTGTACCAGTTTAGAGATTTCAAGGTTTTTTTTTTTTTTTTTTTTTTTTTTTGGTAAAGATAAGAATATATTGAGCGTTAACCAAACTATACAAGAATGTTCAGTGCCAAAAACTTACACTCATAAAGACAACAGGTCAGTACGAGTGGAAGGGAGCCGAAAGAAAGCTAAAGAGACCGCGAACAAGGTGGCAGCAAATCAGACAGAAGCAAGAGTAGCCTGAATAGAAGGCAAACAACAACAACCCAACACTAAGGTAGTAACAAGGCAAGAGAAGATCCGCAAGCAAGTAACCATAGCAAGCACCCGCCAGCTCAAGAGCATCAACCATCCAGCCGCGAAAGGGAAGGCTACCAAGGAAAAAAACGCACCAGCCCGGACCACCAACAAAAGCCGGGAGGAGCCAAGTATTAGCCAGCTGCAAACGAGATCAAAACCAGCACGATAGTAGACGATCCGCCAGCCTCGAAACTGAAAACAGCTAAGTCAAGGAGGTGGTGGATTAGCGTCTCCGGAAGAGAAGATAATCAGATCAATCCCCCAGCTATGCTGGATCCTCCTATTTCGTGTAATTTCTTTGACATTTCGAAGGTGATAGCTTTGTCTCGACTACTTTGATCAAATGGTTCTTCACGGCCATAGTGGCAAGAGACTGCTCCCTAAATAGAATGTCATTCCTGTTTTTCAGGATAATATGGCAGAGAGCACCAAAGGAAAAGCGGCCAATGCATTTATGGAAATCTTTGCCCGAAAGCAAAGCTACAGCCCAACGAAGATTCTCCCCCCATGATATGTTGCGCCACGGAAGGTTGCATCTAGCAGCCCAAAAGAAAGCAATGCTAGCGGTGACATGACATCCAAAAAATAGATGATCAATGGAGTCCGGCATGGCATTGCAAAAGGCACACGCATCACTATCAATTCTACCATAAGATAATAAGAGAGCTTGAGTTGGAAGCCTGAGCTTGAGTTGGAAGCCTATGCTTGGCAATAAGCTAAAGATTGAGTTGGTACCATGGTGTAATCAAGTTGTTCCAAATGAACGCATGCCAATGAACTCGAGCCTTCTTCCGCCTTATGGTCTCCCATGTCGAGGCTACTGTGAACAACCCGAAAGAACTCTCCATCCAGCAAAAACGATCCAAGTTCTGCAAAAGGGTCAGGAGAGGTTGTTCCCACGAATCCAAGACAGTCTTGATAGCATGGCCAGAAGTAGAGAACAAATTAGCCACCGTCGCATGCCTGGGTAGCACAGAACTGTAGATGAGAGAGTCCGAGAAAATAAGATTCAAGGGATCCTTGGGGTGCCAATTGTCAAACCAAAGAGACACCAAAAGGCCATCCCCTATTCTCCAAAGGAATGAGTTACGGAACTCCCTCCTGAATTGTAGGATTTTCTTCCAGGCCCACGAGCAATAAGTAGGCTTCTTAGCGACCCATAAATTCTTTCCTTTTAAGAAAGTCGAGTGTATCCACTTACACCACAACGATATGCTTAAGCATAGCTACTTTGTTACAATCACGAAGCCTTCGTCTACCAAGACCTCCCTCTTCCTTAGGGAGACACACATCATCCCAGAAACCTTTGCTCCACCTCGCCCCACCTCTCGCCCAAGTCCGGGCCTTTCTAGAGAAATTGCCTTAGGATACGATTCAATCTGGTCCAAGACGGTTATGGGTAATATGAATACACTAGCCCAATAGGCTTGGATGGCATGAAGGACCCGACTTGATCAATCGAAGACGGCCGGCCAATGACGAAAAGCCATGGGTCCAAGATTGTACTCTCGCCGTGATGCAGTTGACAAGGGCACCGCAGTCCACCTTATAGAGCCTCGACGTGATGATGGGAACTCCCAAATAGTGGACCAGCAAGCTCCCTTCATGAAACCCTAGAGCGGTAATAATTTGATTCCTTGTAGAAGGCGAACCTCCTGCAAGGAAGATCTCGCTTTTGCTTGAGTTTGGGTACAAACCACTCCAAGCCGAGAAGGTGTCCAAGCCTTCCTTAAGTAGAGCTACCGAAGGCACATCAGCTTCATAAAATAGGAAGACGTCATCCGCAAAGAAAAGGTGCGATAGGTTTGTTGCTTTACATCTCCAAGTAAAATATGAAATCCGGTTTCATCGATTGAAGAAAAAGAAGGCCGTATAACACTTCCATAACTAAGGTAAACAAGTAGGGAGATATGGGATCTCCCTACCTTAGGCCCCAACCACTAGCAAAGAAACCATGTAATTCCCCATTTAAGGCAATGGAGAATTTGGGAGTTCGCACACTTGGTCATGACAAGTCGAGTCAAGTGCTCGGGAAGCGAAAACCTAGAAGGACAAGCTCGAAGAAGTTCCAGTCCACTGTGCCGTATGCTTTCCGGAAGTCCACTTTAACTGCACACCTAGGTGAGTACGGGTCAAGGTGGAAACCAGCAAACAGCTCTCGAGCCAAGAGGATATTATCCCCGATTCGCCTGCCCTTAATAAAAGCACTTTGAAAGGGGCTAGTCACATCCTGAAGGACTGCAGCCATCCTGTTGGCCAAAACTTTAGTAATGCATTTGTAAATAGTATTACAACATGCAATGAGCTCCGTAATCATTGACAATAGTCGCATTAGGGACTTTTGGCACCAGCACCAAAATGGTATTGTTAATCTCCCTCTTAGAAAAATGAAAAATGTTGGTGACTAACTTAAAGAAGAGTTAGATAACACAACACTTATTGGTAAATTAATAGTAGAAAAAAAGATCGAAATGCAAGTTTACAAACAAAAAAAAAAAAAAAAAAAATTGTTAGCCAGCAAATCAAATAAATAGTTAGCAATTTAGATGGAAAAAATTTGGAAAGTCACATTAAAAAATTTGAAGTTTTATGGAACAACTGGTAATTTAAAGACATTGATAAGGATGATGAATAAAAGTGGGTAAAACATAACGATTTCTTTGTTTTAGAGAGACAAGTTGGTAGCTTAAAAAAAATATATTGGTAACTAACTCAAATAAAACTTTGTAATGAAAACCAATGTAATAAGAAATGCAAGGAAAAGTTGGTAAGAAAAATATGAAAACTTGCTCGTTTACTAACTTTCAAAAATTGTTGGTAAGTTCATAAATATGTCAATATGTTACCATCAAATTACCGAGAAATCAGGTAACCAGTGGTTTTGTTTTTGCAGTAGTATTTTCGACACTTAATCACTATTTCAAAATTAGACTGGCACGAAAAAGAAAAAGAAAAAAAAAGATCCGTCTGTTTTCGAAAATAGCATAGTTAAATCGTCCATTTTTATTCCATCTTGAATGGAAACAAAAGCTTTTGGTTCGCCCTAGAGGCCAATACACGTAAGAGTTTCGCCAGAGCCACCACCTATAAGCATCACGTGCAAAGTATAATAACAGTCAAGCTCCTCACGAACTCCGAAGACTGGCGGATGCAGCGGATACCATCAAATAACCTAACACAACACCTTCTATTGTTCTTATGATTCTCGGTCGTGAATGATGACGAAGTTCTTCACGGATAGGATGAGCAGACCAGACCGGACCACCCACTTCAAGTCTCCTGTGGCTGATCCCGCCTCTTCCCGCATCTATTCTGCTTTCTGCCTAACGAGTTCATTTATCCATTAAGAGGGAATAGAAAATCCCAGAAGCAACGTTTAGAACGTGATTCAATTCTTAAGTTTTGCATTGACTATGCTATTTAGGAAAGCCTGCAACGCTGGGACCACGACCAGCTTAAATGGTCAAAGATGGAAGAGCATGAAGTACCGCCGATAAGGGTTCCATGCGTTTGTTATGCCGCCAAAAAGAGTGATGTTTGAATACGCAGACCACAAGATTAAATTTATTAGATCGAATTGATCGTATTACAAAAATCTATTGGAACCACTAAAAATGGTACTTTTCATGTATTATGATTGATTTTGTTTATCATATCATCTTTAGGTTTAGATTTATAATATACTCTCCCAAATAATGATGCAAATTTATTTTTCACCATTTCTTATTGGAATTCAACACACCATCTTTTGCTTGTGTGACAAGTAGTTTTGACTATGGTTGGTATTGGCGACCCCGCCGACTTATTGCAAACACGTTAGTTATATCAATTCCAGGTTAACATCCCATAACAGTGTTTTTGGGTGATTCTTGAAGGAATCACTAAATAAGCTCTAGGACCAAAACATAAACGAGATTTTATGTATGTTTCAGCGTATGAATTGTTTGAAAATTTTGAAAAGGAGTATCATCAATGTCATTGAACATCAAGGAATGTGTATGGAAATATATTTGTCCCTTTACCGTTTCTCTGTGCTCAAGTAAGCAGAGTTTCGACCCCAGAAAGAAAAAAAAAAGAGATATATTCATCTTCATCGTATAAGCTAATCCTTGGCTATAAGCTGGTTATCGAAAGGACAGAAAGATCCCAACAATTCATAGCAAATCTATTGAATTTTGAAGCAATATAATAAAGAAGATAGCACTTTTGATTTTCTTTTAGAGGTACGATAACGAAGGGGAGTTCTACCGAAGTTAATATTGATCAACAGAAGAACTACCTCATCGAATGCATGAAATTGCCCTTTTGATTTTCTTTTAATGGGAATGACAAATCTTGGGGATAATTTTTTGATAATTTTGCGGGTGGATATCAAATATAAAAGTTCTCTTTATAATAGTGTAGTAATAATAGTAGAGATAGTGTATGAGATTAATTTAGGTTGCCTCACTTGACAAAAGACAGATGTTATAATATAAGTCAATGTGAACTTTTTTGGCCTTCTTAAAACCATACTGGGTTTTATATGCTCTTACCCGTCTTGTGTGTTCGAGTGGGCTTCTATCAATAAGTATATTTGCATCTTTGTCTTCTCTCACTTTACTCTACTTATAAAAGAAGTAAACCTCATGTCCACTTCTGTATGAAAGTCCATTACATCTTAAGGAAAAAGGGGTAGTGAGACAACGATTTCAAAAAATACGGTCACTGCTATCGAGCTCTCCCAAATCTATGATTATCCACCCTTTCATCCATGGACCAACGTTTTGGTACTAGACCGGCCGATTCAATCGGCTCAACTAGGCACTGGTCGGTCGTCTAGTCCGATCTAGACCACCACTTGAATGGGCAGCGGATTCAGCTGGATCTAAGGATGTAAGAAAGAGATTCCAATCCCTACCTCCTTGGTTCCCCAACCGGATGCTCAACCAACTCAGCCAACAACTTTCTCACATACTTTGATAGATTGGGCCATGCCCGCCAAAAGAATAGGCCCGATGGTCGGGCCCCGTGCCTGATATGCTGCGCCAAGCCCGCTCGGTTCAGGAGAAAAGTTCAGTTCGGGCCCAGTTCCGCACCAAAATGCATCGTCCGAGCCCGCCGAAGCAATCATCAGGGCCTTCCAAAAGCCCAAACGGCAGCACGAGCTCCTCGCTGACTTGCAGCAAAAGTCCTCCCAAAGTTCTTCTCCTTCTTCTCCTCCCCCTCCTCTTGCTTCCTCTCTCCTCCATCGGTTCACGCAATGGAGAAAGAGGAGGGGGGAGTGGTGGGCGCGGTTTGATCCCAAACTTGGATGTTCGGTATGGAGAGGCTTCAGAGAATGTTCGACGGCGCCGGAGGTGCTCTGGGCCACCCGCCCCCCAACTCCCCGACTAGGAAGGAAATACGCCTAAAGGCAGTCTATGCACACAAGACATATGACTTACCTTACCTCAGTTCCTTCCTGCACATCAGTACAATTCATATACTCAATCAATCAATTCAATTCAAACCATCAATCAATCGATCCATCCAATCACTCAATTCAATTCGATACAATCGATACGATTAGTACTGTCGACACCTAAATTTTTGCCCAAAAATCATTTCCAAAAAAATGGGAACTTGTTTTTCCACAAAAATATTTCAAGTTAAATTCTTGCATATAGGTTATCTAGGCATTTAATATGGTGTTTTAAATGGAAGATGTTTTTACTTTAAAAAAATTGAAAATATATAAAAAAATTAAAATTAAAATTAAAAGTTGGGCCAATGATCTAAATGTAACTAGCCAAGCCCGGGAGGTCAGATTGGAATTAAAATGGCAAATTGGGGCCAAAATGCAATTTCCAAAAGTTGAGGGACCAATTCGCAAATTTTGCAAAATTTTGCCCGAACCCTTAAATCATCATCTTGGTCACAAATTAAGTTGAAATTGAACTTGGGCCAACTTGAATCAATCAACTCGGGTGAAAAGGACCAAATTTGCATTTTAATGGGTATTTTCGGATAAGAAGATGGCCAACTTTGAGGGACTTTCTTGCAAAATTGAGTGAGTACAATTGCGAAAAATGACCAAGATCTTAAACTACTATACATAAGCTTGCTAATTGATCAAAAAATGCAGCCAAATTGATGGATTAAAGCACTCAAACGAGCTACCAAAACCCAGCCCACGGTTTGGTCTCAATTGAAGTTTCCGAGTAGCGGTTTGATCCCAAACTTGGATGTTCGGTATGGAGAGGCTTCGAGAATGTTCGACGGCGCCGGAGGTGCTGGGCCACCCGCCCCCAACTCCCCGACCCTCGAATCCTTCGAGCGGGTCTACATCTCCTCCCTCGCCCTCCTCAAGATGCTCAAGCACGGTATAGTTTTCCCTCTCTCTTGCTTCGTCTCTTGCTTGCGGTCGCTCGATTCGACAGTTCGATGTGAATAAAAAAAAAAAAAAAAACCCTAATCGGTAATGCCGGTTGCTTTTCTCTACCGCTACCAGAGGATCGGTTAGGGTTTCTTGCCGCGTGGTTTCTGTTGGGCCTCCATTTTTAGTGTCGAGGGATCGGGCAAGTTTGTGTCTTTAAAGTCGAATTTGAGCTTTCAGATCGGTTCTGTGGTTTTGTGTGTTGTTAGATATTAGTTGTGGTGTGATGGTTCTTGTCACGTCCCAAACCTCGAGTGTGTGCCCATTCCTCGGTGGTCGATAAAAATTTTGCGACATCCCGGACATATCGCCGACCTATTCATTTTAATGCACATGCGGAAGCGAAACAAAACCCCTGACAACAATCAACACGGGATAGAAAAGCAGGAAGCACAATCACAACCAAAACACTTTTATAAACACCCCGGTTTATATACAACGCTAGGCTAAAGACAAGAGTCTGCTCAAACAGAAGGCCTACAAGCCTTCTAGGCACTCGAATCCCCAACTGAAACTCCAAGGTCTCCTGGGGACTCGGGTCCAACACTACACCACCAGGAGGGTCAGATGTACCCTCGCCATGAGCAACGTCTATCACCGAAGGTAGGACCTCACAATCCTATAGGAGACCCTCTCTGTATCCATTGAGCCTACGACGATACCACACTCTAAATCGATGGGGTACCCTCTGAGGTAGGCCCGCATCGACCCAGACGGTGGTTGTCATGAGTTCATAGACCCTGACCCCGGGAACAGGAATGTCAGTAACCTGCTCGGTAACCCTCTTAGGATGCCCAAAACATTCTAGAGGAACCGCCATCTAAGGACCTGAAAAGATTGAGCCCACGATGGGGTGAGACAATGTCTCGAGCAGTTCACCCCCCTAAACTCCGACTAGGAAGGAAATACGCCTAAAAGGCGCCTATGCACACAAGACATATGACTTACCTTACCTCAGTTCCTTCCTGCACATCAGTACAATTCATATACTCAATCAATCAATTCAATTCAAACCATCAATCAATCGATCCATCCAATCACTCAATTCAATTCGATACAATCGATACGATTAGTACTTGCGACACCTAAATTTTTGCCCAAAATCATTTCCAAAAAAATGGGAACTTGTTTTTCCACAAAAATATTTCAAGTTAAATTCTTGCATATAGGTTATCTAGGCATTTAATATGGTGTTTTAAATGGAAGATGTTTTTACTTTAAAAAAAATTGAAAATATATATAAAAATTAAAATTAAAATTAAAAGTTGGGCCAATGATCTAAATGTAACTAGCCAAGCCCGGAGGTCAGATTGGAATTAAAATGGCAAATTGGGGCCAAAATGCAATTTCCAAAAGTTGAGGGACCAATTCGCAAATTTTGCAAAATTTTGCCCGAACCCTTAAATCATCATCTTGGTCACAAATTAAGTTGAAATTGAACTTGGGCCAACTTGAATCAATCAACTCGGGTGAAAAGGACCAAATTTGCATTTTAATGGGTATTTTCGGATAAGAAGATGGCCAACTTTGAGGGACTTTCTTGCAAAATTAAGTGAGTACAATTGCAAAAAATGACCAAGATCTTAAACTACTATACATGAACTTGCTAATTGATCAAAAATGCAGCCAAATTGATGGATTAAAGCACTCAAACGAGCTACCAAAACCCAGCCCACGGTTTGGTCTCAATTCGAAGCTGCTGAGTAAGCAACTTGGTGGCCCCACCATATCCTCCTCAGCTGCCCAACCAGCCCGATCTTTGCACGTGATTGAAGACCATAATGAGTAGTGCCAGTGGACGGAAATTGGCCAGGGATAAGCTGCTGAATGCACGGGAAAGTCGCAGCAAAATCCACACACTCAACAGCTGCAAAATTTCAAAATTTTGGCTAAGTCAGAAAGTGGGTAGACTGCTCAGTTGGTGGGCTTGGCAGGAGGGCAAAAATCCGATCACATGATTGCCTAATGCAGTGGATAAGATCTATGAAGCAGGCTCGTTTGACGGATAAGAGGGAGAAGACAAGAAACACGAGAGGGAACTCACAATCGTACCCAAAACACACCCTCATAAGCAACTCCAAAAAAAACCAAACCCAGAAATGCCAGACCGACCTTGAGAGAGAAAAACGAAAATTTCACATACCTGCGGCCAAAATTAGCCAAAACCTTCAACTAGAGAGTGAAACTTCACTCCAAGAGCTTTCCATCCATAGGTCGTACGTCCCAAATGGAGTTCGGGAAGGTGTCCTAAAGCCCCCGAAAATCACCCTCCTGGCGGGCCAAGAAATTCCGAAAATTTTTCTAAGTGTTGAGCCCGGTTGGTCACGAGTGAGGAAAAGCGAGTGTTTTTAAAAAAATTGAGAGACAAATGAGGAAAGCCATGAATTACAGCCCAAACTAGTATACATATAGTTTGGGTTGATTTTAACTTAGCCAACAAAGGAGGTTTGGAAATCTAATTTTAGAAGTCAACGAAAACCTTCGTTGTCACTTTTTCTTCTGCAGATCTCACTTTCAATTTGAAGGAACCAACTTCCATGTGCTCCCAGAGGACAATTTCTTGGTTTCCTTGGCCAAGAGTCACTTGAAAGGGAAACTAAGAAGCAAGGTAAGCATCCTAGATGCATTGTGGTTAAATTTTGAACATGTTTTGATCACGAAAATCAAGAGGAAAACTAGTCTGGAGGACTGATTTCTGAGGCTGAAATTTTTCTAAGTGTTTGAAACCTCTTCAAGAGCCATAGATGTTTGACTTGCTACTCCCCTTTGCATGTGTTTTCTATCTTCACGAGCTTGATTAATGTTATATGGGAGTACAAATGATGCATAGGTCCGCTTGGTTTGGTCTTTAAATCCCCGTGTGAACTATGAGATCGTCAAAAACCAAGCCTATCAACACTAGTTCTTGGCTGGTCAGTGTAGACTTTGCATGTGGGCTTCTTGGAGAGTTTGTTTTGATGTGTCCGGTTAGTCATTCTCTATGATGTTTGTTGCATTTGAAAGCTCATGTTACCTACTTTCACTCGGATCAAGTAATGTTTCCTTTAGATCTCGTATGTGATGAGTGTCGGGGCTTGATTATGGGCATGCCACCTGTTTGCTTGACTTGGGTTCAAACCCAGATTTCAAAATCAGCTCAACCCACATATTTGAAGCCGATTTTAGCTTGGTTCTTGTGTGTTGTAGGCTCTGATTTCTATCTAATATTGCTCCTTTCATGTGGTAGTATAATCGTGATGCTTTAGTTCCACATGAGATTGCTTATGGGTCGAGATTGAAGGCCACGAACATGGCTTGAAGAAGCCGTTTTGAGGTGTTTTGATGCAAGCCAAGTGTTCGATGAAATGTTCAAACCAAGTTTCGATCTTAAAACGGTCGATTTGAGCTTGATTATTGTGATATTCATGTGCTGTGTTACTCCATGTTAGCATAGATCGGTTTAAGGAATTATTATTAATATTTTTAAAATAATAATAATAAAAAGAAAAAATATGAAAATTTCAAAAAATATCAAAAAATGTTGGATGTTATCAAATTAAGCCAAAAATGACATCTAGGAGATTTTCCTAATTTTAAAAGGCCATTTTCTTAATTTAATGATATTTTGATATTTTATAACCATTTTTGTAAATAATCTATTTTGCGTAGATTAAAATTATTTAGAGTAATTTCATGCATCTAGAGTAATTTCATGCATATTTAAATTTCCATTTCGCTCATGGGGGTCTTGTCCCGGGGCGTGATAACAAGGCCATGTAATATTATTTGCCCGACTTGTATCGGGTCTTTTTTTTCGCATTTATTTTCAAGTCATTTCAATTTCTTGGATGTTTACTTATGCACCGCTTTTCATTAATTTGAGTGCAAATTTCTATCCTAAATTATGTTAGGATTAGTCTAAACATTAAGGAAAGCAACCCTACAAAAAACATTTGCATGGACGCGTGGCGGTTTTATAACGATTATAATTGGTAATCAAGATTGTGTGGCCATTTAGATGAACAACCTTTCAAGTTAGTGGCACTGTAAGGGCGCTAATAGAAACATTAGTGTAAACAAGTCCCCGTTCCTAGAAATCTCTGGTTGCGTAGGAATCGAGACAACACTCCGTGCCTCGATTGGTTTCTAGCCGACCCCAATAGGTTAGTGGCGACTCCTAGAAATATTTGGGTTGTTAAGAATTGAAATATAAAATCCAACGTCACGCGAGTATGGGCTTGGGAGAGCCCGCGCCTAATCTAGGGCCATTGGTCCGCCTCTTTAGACAAATACCCCTAAACCCTTCTTCCTTTTCCCCCGGACGGAAAAAGAGAGGTCGTGACACGTACCATCTATCAATTTGATTACCGCTCACATAAGCTGATATAGATGGTTGCTTACACCAGCCGATATATATATATATATATATATATATATATATATATATATATATATATATATTTATAGCTCACCCAAGCTAATATAGATTATTGCTCTCACAAGCCGACATATCAATGCTCACACAAGGCGACGATCATTGCTCACACAAGCTAACGATTCGGTCTTTCTCACAAGCGACGTACAATAATGCTCGCACAAGCCGACAATTCAAGGTGAACCAAAAAAATTGATATTCATACTTTTAAAATCCCACGATTCAATTTGGTCCTGAAAACCATTTTCGATGTCAAAACCCGACACTTGAGATTTTTCCAATCAAATATCAAAATTCCACAATTTTGGAATAAATATCCAAAATTACAATTACCACTCAATTTGCACAAATTAGCACTCGATTAAATAAACCAAGCACACCATTACAATCGCACGAAATTCCAGTCATCGGCTATCCCAAAAGTATAATTTCTGGAAAATAATAAATAATTAAATAAATACCAAAAATAATTAAATAAATATAATTAATTACCAAAAATACCAACTTAGGTCGAAATGCTTAATTAACTGCTCGAACGGGTTAGGAAAATTTCCGAACCTATCTAGATAAATAGCACGATCTATCTAGTCCTTAATTACACCGTTCTAACCACCTAACATGCACAAATGAATAATTAAATCGCTAATCCATTCTAACTAACCACTTAAATCATAATTAGCCTAAACTAATCAACCATTAAGCATCATTAACTCCCTAAGCGAGTTTAGCAAGTAAACTCACCGGTTTTGCGATCCGATGAGTCCACGATGGGACGCGAAGACAAAGCGACAAACGACCTTGCGGCGGCACCAAACAAGGCCTAGAAGAGGCCTAAAACAGGCCTCGAAGCCACAAAGCCCTTGCTGGCTTCGGTTCTAGTTACTGGGCTAAGAGAGCTGGCACAGGCTCGACTTGGGGCTGGAACAAGCAAGGTGGCGAACGGGTGGCTGCAACAGGCGACGATGGGCGGCGGCGGCTGCTGGACAGCGATGGTGGAGCTCCAGCTAAGCTCCTATGGCGACTAGGGCTGTTGCAGGATGGCAAGGAGGCTCGGTGTAGGTGGACGGGCGTGAGGATGACCAGGCGGTGTGCGCGGGCTCGCGGGTGGCAAGCGGCAGTCTTGGCAGCTCGAGGGTGGTCGACGGTGAAGGGGGTGCTACTCAGTCACTCTCTGGTTCTCTCAAGCTTTCCAAGGCTCCAACAATGGATAAAGTGGGCCTTGAGAGGAAGAAGAAGCTTCTGAAGACTTGGACGGTCCCCCTTGGCCTCAAAAGTCTTCTATTTTATCCCTTTGTCCCTTGGCAGGGCCCCACCAGCCTTGGCTGTCTTCCTCAACCAATTTGCAGCCCTCAAACTTCCCTAGCAAGCCAACCAAGTGGTCCAAATGTTGCACACCAAGGGACCTACGAATTTTGGAACATTTTCCCCCAAATCCACCTCGATTCTCCTTCAATTGGATCAAAATCGGTCCCCATAAATTCAACCAAGGTGCCCGCACTTAAATTCACATTTTTCCTCGTCAATTGAACCAACTTGAATCCCAAAAATGCAACCAAAAATGGTCATTTGATTTTTCCAGTCAAAAACGACCCTACTTTGAATTTTTGCCAAAAATCTCGGTTTGTAGAAAAATCTTCAGAGGATGAGTCGACGTTCCTAAAATGAATCATGACATGACAGAACTTTTAATCGGGTTTAAATTCGCGGTTAATTTCAATATGGCGCGATTTTAGTGCGACATAACCTACTAGGTAGCTTTTAGGAATTTTTAGTGCAATTGACCCATGGTCAATTATTTTCGAGTCACATTGTACATCTTCGACACATTGGCGACTCTTGTGAAAATCTCAAGGTTTTAAATACGGACACATGATACCAAAACAACAGAAAAATCGGTCTAGTGCCGATTGATGAGAATTTTGCAATTAAGTGGAATCACCCGCACTTTAATCACATATCTTAGTCAAATCAACCTGTCTCTAATCTCTAGTCGATTTTTAACTATGCCGTAATGACCCTTGCAGACTAGCACGATTAAGTAGTCGATTTCTGGTCAAATTCTCAAATCTATTGCGTTAAAATCCCTTAACGGCTTCACCAGATAAACTAGTTATCTCGTGAGTGATCAGCTTAGAGAATAGAACTATAGGCGCGTCGATGAAAAGCCCGATTCATTCAATTGAAAACAGAACTGGAAATTCAGGATGTCACAGTTCTTGGCTGGTGTCTTGCTTTCTCTAAATTGGGACTTGGATTTGACCGACCAGGGAGGGCTAGGGTTCCCATGGAAGCGATGGGCTTGATGCTTGGGGAGTTTATGGACGAGTACACCATCCAAGTCGTCAATGTGTTTGCTATGCAACAAAAAAAAAATTGAATGACTTAGTCGAATCGGTGAAGCCTTGTTGAAGAAGCCGTTTCAAGAGTGAACTTGGAGACTAGCGGACACAAAGGCCATAATCCAAAGACTAATGAAGAGGCTCTTACAAGGTATGGAATTGTAATTTCTGTCACGCCCCGAACCCCGAGCGCAAGAACCCCACCATGGTCATGCAAATGCGACATTCCTAGGTAGTGTCGCCAACCCCATTCATTTTATATGCGCATGTGGAACGTATTGTAAAACCCCTGACAAAACTTACGGGATAGGAAAGCAGGAAACCATCTCATTCACAAACAAACATACTTTCATAGATAATCACACCAAAGTTTATATACACCAAAAAGGGTCAACCTACAAAATGATCGGTCCACCAAAAAGAAGGAACAGTCCTATGACCACTAGTCGAACTCGTTCGTCAATCCCACTTTTGACTAATCAACCTCTAGAGACGACGGGTCCTCCACCCTACCACCGGGAGGGTCAGCTACGCCCTCACCTATGATGGCCTCCAACACAGCAGGTGGAATGGCAAAACCACTAAGAGGACCAACCCTGAAACCATTGGCTCCAAAACGGAACCACGCTCTATATCGATTAGGCACCTTGACAAACATGGCCTCCTCGATCCAGACTGTGGTCCTAACAAGCTCATATATCCAATGACTTCCAAGATCAGGAAAACTATGCACCTACTCGGTATTCTACACGAGAATACCATATCGCTCCGGGGGTATCGCCATCTATGATCCTGAAAATATTTGGCCCACAATAGGGTGAGACATTGTCTCAGCAAGTTCACCCCCTAAACCCCTATTAGAAAGAAAATACACTCAAGGGTGGCCTAGCCACACTACATGGAAGACTTACCTCACCTTATTTCCTTCCTGCAGGTTAGTACAATTCATATCACTCAATCACAGGTAGTAATAAGAACTTAAACAACTGGAACGCAATCACTTTCACGTAATCAACAACCACAGGAATCCTGATTATAAGACCAAATTGTTATGCCACGTCTCATACCGTGCCACACAATTCTGTCCCATAATCCGACACGTCAGCCACACTCAGCATGCGTTCCAATTTTTATTCACTACCGCACATGAACATAGCCTACTCGCAGTTCAGCTATCTACTAGCGTTTAGCCAGGCATCGTCCCCCCACCTTGGAGCATGGCTTCGTCATTACATTGACAGCATTCCCGAAAGAGCATGAACCCAGAATCTACTGCAACTCGCATCTATTGTATGGGGCATCCCATATAAGGGTAAGTCCAGCTCAATAGCTCAGGACAAATTTTCTCTTAATTAACATACAACAAATTCATACTCGGCCCAGGACACTTTGCATTTCACTCAAGGCTTCCATTAAAATAGTGATCCCTGCCTATTTTCTTCATATTAAAAATGTTCAAGAAATTATTCACATGTGGGGGGCATGCTAATTTCAATCTAGAGAACTAATATATTACTTTTTCAAACCCCACCATTTAATATAATCCTTAAAATCTAATTTCGGTGTCAAACCCGACACTTGGGATTTTTCTGGATAAAGTTCATATTTTTCACAATCAACACTCAATTTGCAATATCCAATCATCAAATTCAAAATCTGGATACATAACGATCGCATGAAATTCTAACGATTTAAGATCCTTGAATAATTTCCGAAAATAATAAATAATTAAATTTATTTGAAAAATTAATTAAATAATCATATTTAATAATTTTATATTATATAAAATATTATTAAATAATTAAATAATTTCGAAATAATTATTTAATCAAAATAATTAATTAAGGTCTAATCAAGATTATACTAATCTAAACATCTACTTAGCCTTAATTAATCATACATTAAACTAATCACACCCCTTAATCTAATCCACACTTAACTAAACTAATCTAACCACCTAATCTTACTTAACTTAAACTAAGCATCCCTAAAGCATCATTAACCTTCTAATCAAGGTTTAGAGGCTAAACTCACCGGAATTACTTTCCGATGAGTCCACGGCAAAGACGACGGCGAGGCGGTCGATAAACCACCACGCGGTGACACCAAGCGAGGACCGAAAGGCACCCAAAACGGGCCTTGAAGCTTCGAAACTTGCTAGAACTCCAGCTGCTGATCACGGCTGAACCGAAGAGGAAGATGGGAAGAACGGCAAGGAGGAGGGTAGCTAGGGGCAACGGCGGTCCAAGCGAGGCTTCCGGTAGCTGGACAGTGGCTCACGACTGTAGCACAGCCAAGGGCAGCGATGGACGAGGCTCTTGGACGGCAAGACAAAGGCGGAACAGCAGGGATGCATGGCTGGAGTAGCTCGTGAGCGACCACACTACGGCAAGCGACGGCAACTTTAGCTACTCCAGGGACGGGATGACGGTGGCGTGGCTTCAACGGTGTCTAGGGGGCTTTGGAGGATAGCGAGACAACACGGAACCGGTAGCTGGGCACGACGACGCATGCAGGATAGCAGCAAATGTGGGCTGGCGTGCGGGTGGTGCGACGACGAAGGAGCGGGCACTGGCGGGCATGCAAGCGACCGGTCGAGCAAAGAGGAGGGGCGGCCGGTTGCTTCTAGTTTTGCTCAGCTTTTCCCTCCCAACTCCCAAGGAAAAAGCCTTGATTTAAGGAAGAAGAAGGAGTTGATGTGAGGGCCCCTTTTTTAGAGCCAATGGGCTTCTTACACTGGTGAAAACCAGCTCCTACTTGGCCCCACCATGACCTCACATGACATCACCATCCTCACTCCTCCAATCTTCCTTGACAAGCCTCCAATAGGTCCAAAATGCCTCTTCCCCCATGGCATACGAATTTTGAACATTTGTACATCAAATTCATTCAATTTTCTTCAATTCCCTTCTAATTGAGCCAAATTGAAGTCCATCAATTCATCCGATGTAACCACACTTAAATCCACATTTTTCCTTGACCATAGAACTATCTTGGATCCCAAAAGTGCAACCAAAAGCGGGCCTACCAATTTTCCCAAACCAAAATAACCATACTTTGATTTTTCGCCAAAAAACTCGGTTTGTATAAAAAATCTTCTGAAGATAAGTCACCGTTCCTAAAATGATTTGTGACACAACAGGACTTCTAATTTATGAATTCTGTTTCAATTTCACGGTTAATTTCACTCTGGCGCGATCCTAAGGCGCCCTAATCTACTGGGTAGCTTTTAGGAATTTTCGTGCATTTGACCTGTGGTTGATCATTTTCAAGCCGCAATGTACATTTTTGACACATTAGCGACTCTTGGTTGTCGTGGGAATCTCAAGGTTTCAAATACGGACACAAGATACCAAAACGACAGAAAAATCGGTCCGGTGCCGATCGACAAGAATTGTGCGATCTGGTGGAATCACCCACACTCAACCACATGCCCTTGTCGAGTCAACTTGTCTCCGGTCTCTAATCGATTTTTAACTGTGCCGTAATGACCCTTGTAGATTAGCTCGGTCGAAAAGTCGTTTCCTAGTCAAATTCTCGAGTCTAATGTGTTAGAATCCCTTAACGGCTTCACCTGATAGACTAGTCTTCTCGTGAGTGGCCATCTCAGAGAAAAGAAATATATGCGTGCAGATGAAATGCCCGACTCATTCTATTGAAAACAAAATTGGAAAAATCAGGATGTCACAATTTCTAATGTCGTTAAGAAGTTTGACGGTCACGTGCATAGTTCGGGTTACTAAATGCAATTGCTTATTTTCTCTCAGGTTTGCGAAACTACTCTCAAATGAGAGATGCCTTTGTCTTGCAAGGTCGCCTCATGGACATAATTACACAAATTGGAAACAATCGTAGTCACCGAATGCTACAATTTGTACAAAGAACATACTGAAGTTCGTGAAGATTGATTCCTAGGGAACAAGTCATTCATTCTTTGATTATTTTCATATTTTCCATTCTTCCTGAATAAATTCCAAGCGCCAAATTGCTGCGTTGGATGTAACCTATAGTCTAATTCTTCCTAATGATTGTTTTGTATCATATTGCTAGTCTGAGCTTGTAAAACACGATCGAATTGTCAATAACAATCTCAATTACCTTACCCTGTGGTTGGATATGTTACGAGAAACAAGTGAACGACCAATAATTTAAAAAAAAAAAACACAAAAAATTAAATTGAACATCATAAATTGGCTTGGTGATGTGACCTACTCCCAAAGAGAGTAACGTAGGTTTCTACCATAGATCAGATAATATAACAAAGATTACAATCACATTCAATTTACTCAAACATTCAATATCTTCCGAACTTTAATCACACAAAGTGAGTCATACAGTATTTAACCCTTCATAATTTTTCATGAATTAATGTCTCGATCTCATAATGAAGTTTAGAATTCTTATAACAAGATTTGTTTTCGGTATCTACTACTTAAATTCGATGGATTTAATTAACGAAAAAAACGTGCAACTCCTGGGCGAATGTCGCCAAATCGGCTACTAAGGGACTGTGGTCAACCTATCCAAGGAGATCCTCGAAGCTATGGACCTGAAATAGCAAGAATGTCTAGTCGGGTACCTCGTGGGAAAGAAACTTCCCTTTAAACTCACCGAGGCGGCTATTAAGCACACATGGAGAACTAAACTTGTGGAAGTTATGGCAAACGATGAAGGTTTTTATTTCTTCCATATTCCTGATGATTTCCGTAGGAAAATTCTAGACGGGGGGCCATTGACAGTAGCTAGAGTCCAGCTTATTTTGCAACAATGGCGTCCCATGTTGGAGTTGAAGGATCACCACTCTTCTGTCCCAGTTTGGGTTAGGCTGAAAAACTTCCCCCATGCGATTTGGTTTGTACCGCGATTAGTGCTTGTCGCTAATGCCATCGGTAAGCCACTCTATGTTGATCTTCGAACAGAGCAAATGAAGATGATCTCCTTTGCTAGAGTATGTGTGGAGATTTTTGCCAAACAACCCCGTTGTGACTCTGTAGATGTCACTCTAAATGGGGATACATGCTCAGTGGCTGTAGAATACGAATGGAGACCAGTTTCTTGCCCTAGTTGTGAAACTTTTGGCAATAGATGTTCGGTCCAAGTAAGTCCTTCTGGTCCTGTTGAGGCCCTCAACTTGCTCCCCGCCTGCGTTCCCCCTCTCGCCCAAAGCCCCTCTCTTGCTGCTCTTCCGAAGCAACCCCTATTCGGATGCCTAGGAGGTAGGCTGGAAACAGGCTCGGCCCCACAAAAGAAGCAATTCTCGAGGCCAAAGGAAGTAGCGCCTGCTACCTTTGTGAAGATTGGTGAAGTTGCTCCTAGTGCAACACAGTCTCACGCTTCTAGGTCGAACTTAAGAATCAAACACTTTGCTTCAACATTGTGACATTCGTGCTTCGTCCTCCTCTCGCCGCCTTAGCTCGTCGAGAGGACCTTACCACCCCAGTCTCTAGCTCGGGTGAAGACGCTCGAAGATGATGCAAGCATTTTAAGCAGCTCGAATGAGGACGACCACCCTCTGGTTGGATCCCCCCGCTCCACAGGGATGCAATTCCATTGGAGATTAATCTCACTACCTCAATACCTGCTTCCCAATAGGTTAAGCGCCTGCTGGATTCTTCCCCAAATCCAGTTCCCACTACCCTAAAGTCCTCTCGCTCAACCTAAAGCGTAGCCGGTCGGCGCGGGTTGGCAAGCGGCGGTAACTCCCTACATCTCGTTGTATATATTATTCTATGTACATAGATGTTTGGAATATCATGGGCTTTGTCGATCCTCTTAGACAGGCCGAAGTCGATCCTTTGTTAGAACCAATAATCGAGTTGAGTTGGTGTTTTGGAGACGAAGCTATCCCCCTTAGTTGCGAGGGCGACCCTCACCGGACGCCGGCTTCCCTCCGCCATGGCCGGCGGAGGGAAGAGAGAAGAAGAAGAAAAAAAAGAAAAAAAAATTAAATAGTAAAAATAGTAAAAAGACCAAAAAGCCCAATTCCGTTAACTTTAACTAACAAAAGGACGAAATTGGTCAATTTTCAAATAATCGGGGGCCTAGATCGGACATTTATCGATAATTCGGGGACCAAATGAACAAATTAAAAGTCAAGGGACGAGAGTGCACATTAAGTAAAAATTTAGGGACTGTTTGTGACATTTTCCCTAATTACTATTTCCTTCACGCGTGAAACCCTAAATTGGAACTAGTCAACCGATTTGCCTTGGAGTAGTTACCACTCAGAACCTAGCCGTTCTTTTTTAGTCAAAACTTAAACATTCGCCATTCATTCTGACATAATAAGTAGATGGGTTTGTCCAAAGAAATATCCATGCTATCTCTTTTTCTATTTTAATCAATTTACATTTAGATAAAACCCAATGTACGTGAGAGATGAAAGAAAAGAATCACCTTAGTTACCTCATCATTCTAATGGCCATTTTAAATCCTAGTGTTCTCCTTTCCTCACCTATACATCTCTCAATTTACCCTAACATATCTCCATATGCTTTGGGCATAACATTGTATACGTTGCTAGTTTCGTCGAGAAGCAATTCCAGATTACTAGAAAGATATTTCCAATTTGAATTTTTGGCCCACCGCCAACGCGTTATCTTTTCAAATAAGGTTCATCATCATGTATATCAAGCAAAGATGGTTGATTTAATTTATTGCATAAGCCATGAATTGGAAAGAAGCCATTATATATATAAGAATTTGGAAAAACCATTCAAAAGTGACGTATCTGGATCTAAATTCTTACATGTATGCTATATCTTCATCACGAATAAAGATTCTTGCTCCCTAACTGTGGCCCCATCAAACCCTTCTTTCAATTTTCAAACCTAAAAGTCTCCCGAATGTTGAAAATCTCAACTACTATTCTTCACTCCGCATGGTGACTAGAAAGGCCTCTCAGCCTCAAGCAATAAATGTTTTGCATCAGCTTTGAAATTGTACTTTTCAACGATTTTCTTGGAATCGGTCCAACCTATGATGATTCCAAGCAAGATCGTACGTTCCATTTCGGTCAATTTTTGAACGAAACATAGCCTATAAATACGTGCCTCTTATACAGACTAAGGCCATCACGGAACTATCTCATTTTCAGCTTTTCCACAGTACAAGCACATTTGCAATTCAATATTTTCCTCAAAGCCTCTCTCTCTGTTTATCACTCTAGGAAATAAGAAAAACACATACTTTGTCTGAATTTTGGTCCGCTGGTATCCATTTCTTCTCTACTTGGTGTCCATTTAGTTAGCAAAGACATCCATGGAAAGGGCAATGAGCTTGCCACTTCAACCTCCGACTTACGGAAATCTCATAACTATTCTTAGTATCGATGGTGGAGGGATAAGAGGGCTGATTCCGGGAACCATTCTCGCTTTCTTAGAGTCTGAGCTTCAGGTCTGTACTTGAACAAAGCTCACTTTTTTGAGGCATGCGTGCCTCATGCAACCTGTGATTCCTAATTAGAGAACATATATATCTTTGTTAACTGTGCAGAAACTAGACGGTGAAGACGCAAGGATCGCAGATTATTTTGATGTTATTGCTGGAACAAGCACCGGAGGTCTAGTCACCGCCATGTTAACTAGCCCTGACGAGAACAACCGCCCCTTATTCGCCGCAAAAGATATTAAGGATTTCTACCTCGATAACTGCCCAAAAATCTTCCCTCAAGACAGGTTAGCTCAGCTGGCTGATTCAAAATTATCAAGGCCATATTAGATGTTGCATTTATGAATGATTGTTTGTCTATGGTAATAACTCTTCTTAAATAACTTCTATCTTTTTCGAAACTACACAGTGGCCCGTTTGCTCCTGCTACGAAGATGATCAAAGCTGTGACGGGACCAAAATATGATGGAAAATACCTTCAGAAGCTTGTCAAAGAGAAACTCGGAAACAGACGATTGCATCAAACATTAACAAATGTGGTGATCCCAACATTTGACGTCGAGAGTCTTCAGCCAACCATCTTTTCTAGCTACGAGGTTCATCTTTCTTGTCCCTGAAATATAACTCGCTTTTTTTAAATATTGTTTCTTGCGTGTTACATGTAGAAAAGTAATTAAATAGATATGTTTTTTAATTCTGGATAAATATGCAGGTAAAGGGAAAGCCAAGCATAAACGCCTTGCTCTCGGACATATGCATCTCAACCTCAGCAGTATTAAGAACAGCAAGAACAGAAGCTCTACTGATGCAATTACTGATATCAGTAAGAACAGGGGAAGTAAGATATACAAGAAGAAGTACGAAGAGGAAACATATGAAGAAGAAGAAGTAGAGAATATAAAGGGATAAACTCTGTATATTGTTGCAAGTCTTGGCTCGGTAGTTAGTCCGGTATAATTCAGTTCTAGAAGTTAGTTAGTCGGTTGTTACGTAAAACTGTTTCAAGAGAATAGCCTTTGTATATAAAAAGATGAACTCTCGTGATTGAAAATATACTGAAATAGAGAAGAAGTTTTTCCATCTCAAGATCTCTCTACTGTTTTCTTACTTCTTCTTTGCACATAAACTTCTTCATGGTATCAGAGCGGTGGTCGATCACATCCTCATTGGATAGCTTGCATGAGCAAATCGAAGTTGCTGTAGCAGTAGAAACGATTCTCTTCACTTTGGATCTGGTCCTCGATTACCAGATTCAACTCGATTCATGGTATCCGATGACCGCGATGACAACGGTGATGAATCTGGTTCAGCGGATCTTTCTTGATCGCTCTCAAGAATCGGCATCACTCGATTGGGAGCTCGAAGAGTGAAGCTCATATTCGTGCTGAGTTCTTAAGATCCTGACTCAACTTCGAGGATAGAGATCAAAGGCCGATCAACCGAATTTCGATTCGGACTCTCTTATTCATCAATTGAAGTTGCGGTCACAAGCTATGCATCCCGAAGAAATCATCTCGATGCTATATAAAAATGGCTGAATCTACAACGAGTGAAGTCAACTTCAAAGCTTCGGTGATCGTTGAGACATCTATATCTTCCAACAGATCCGTGAGTTGGTATTTTTCATCTATATCTAAATCTTCATCAGAAATATACTTGTAGCAGCATTCAACAAATCAGTAGAATTTGTGTCTGCAACTAGAATTGATCAACGATCAGGAAGAATAGAATGGCAGCAAGAAATTTGAGATATCCATTTCCTATTCATGTTAATATCTCGAATTTTGTTACCATCAAATTAGCTGAGGATAACTTTCTTCTATGGCAAGCTCAATTCTATAGATTCTTAAGGAGCCAAGATCTGTTTGGCTTTGTGGATGGGGAAATTCCACCACCTGCAAAGACATTGCAGGTCGAAGAAGGAGGTCAAACCTCGAGGTTTCTAATCCCGATTACAATGACCGGATAAAAACGCATCGCCTTGTGTCTTCTTGGATTAGTGGTGCTGTATCGAAAATATACTCAGCTTGATAATTGGCTTGAATACTGCTTATGAAGTTTGGCAAACTCTGCTAAATCGTTTTACACAAAAGTCAGTAGCTAAGGAGTTCGAGTTAAGAGGAAAACTGCAGACTTGTCAGAAACGTGAACGAACTCTATCAGCATACCTCAGGGAGTACAAGTCAATATGTGATCAATTGAATGCCATAGGAAAACCAATTGATGAAATCACAAAACTATTTGGAGTTCTGGAAGGTCTGGGATCTGAGTATGAAAGTTTTAAAACTACAATCTATTGCTTAAAACCCCAACCAGAATATGATGAAGTAATCTCACACTTAGAAAGATTCGAAGCCAGGTTACAGAATTACTCTTTAAATCAGTTCAGCCCTAACCTAGCTTACTATGGCCAAAGGAAAACTGAAGCTATACATAAAGAAGAGGCTGACAGAGAATATATACAACAGAATACTATCCTTAGAGGACCAAGAACAAACAATCATGGAGGAAGAAATTATGACAGAGGAAGACCATATAATGCCAGATACAGGAACTTTGGTTATCCTGGAAGAAACATGAGTTACAGAAATAATAACTCAAACTATGAACAAGAAAATCAGCAGTTCAAACAGCACAATACCTCCTCTGGCTTGGGTCCTGTTCAAGGATTTAGACCATACAATGTATCAGCACAAAGGTATTCTGATACCAGGTCATATCCTGCATCAAATTCAACTCTTCACAAAAGGGTGCAAATGGAGAAAACAGCAGAACACACTCGACTTGAGTGTCAGATCTGTAAGAGGCCTGGTCATGATGCCTTACATTGTTGGTATCGGTTTGATAACTCCTATCAAGCTGAGGAGATACCAACAGCACTAGCAGCTCTACATATTGAAGAGGCAAATGATCAAGAATGGTATCCAGACACTGGAGCAACAGCCCATATTACATCTAATGCTGGTATACTTCATAGTCTTTCTAAAAATAATACTGCTGACACAGTCATGATAGGCAATGGTATGTGTTTACCTGTCAAATACATTGGTAATGCAATACTGAATACTGCAACTGATGCTTTGCCTTTAAACGATGTGCTGATTGTTCCTGAGATTAAGAAAAATCTTCTATCAGTGTCAAAATTAACTGATGATTACCCATGTTCCTTTATCTTTAACAAAACTGGTGTGTATATCACGGACAGCACCACCAACACAACCATGAGGCTAGGAAGCAAGGTTAGAGGGCTGTACAGAGTAGACCCTCATGCTGCAGAAGTCTACTTCACTCAAAGGCAAAGAATTGTTGCAGAAAGTATCTGGCATCAACGACTGGCTCACACAAATCAGAGTATCTTGAAGCATTTGAGGAATCAAAATCTGATTCAGTACAACAAAGAACTACAGTCTGTTTGTAGAAGTTGCCAAATAGCTAAGAGTACTGCTCTACCTTTTTCATTATCAAATTCTACAGCCACAAAACCTCTCGAACAAATTCACTGTGATATCTGGGGGCCTTCTCCAGTTAAATCTTTTCAGAGTTTCAAGTACTATGTCATTTTTGTTGACAATTTCTCTCGGTTCAGTTGGATATATCCATTAAAGCTGAAGTCAGATTTCTATAGTATTTTCCTCATGTTTCAAAAGTTAGTAGAAAATCAGCATAGCTGTAAAATCAAGACTTTCCAGTGTGATGGTGGAGGAGAGTTTATTAGCCAAAAGTTCGAACTCACTTACGAAATTGTGGCATTCAACAAGATATCTCTGTCCATATACACCGAATGTAATGGAATACCCGAAAGGAAACATCGACATATAGTTGAACTTGGCTTGGCTATGCTATACCATGCAAAAATTCCATTAAAGTTCTGGGTAGATGCATTTGTAACAGCCAACTACATTGTTAACATTCTTCCTACTCACAAGCTACAGATGCAGTCTCCCTTCAGCAAATTATATCAACATAAGCCAAGATATGACCATCTCAGAACCTTTGGCTGTGCTTGCTATCCCTGTCTTCGACCATATGCACAGCACAAGCTTGATCCACAATCTCTAACCTGTGTCTTTCTAGGATATAGTGATCACTATAAGGGATATCGATGTCTTGTCCCTACTACTGGTCATGTCTACATTAGTCGACATGTAGTATGTTAAATTTATGACTCGAGTTTGAGATTCGCTGGATTATTGAAAATTTACAATTGAGGAAATATAAAATAAATGAAAACAAAGTTTCCTCTTTGCCGCACGGAAGATTGCGGAATCCGAATTGAAGAAAAAAAAAAGAAAAGTGAAGCCTCTGCACGTATGCGAGAATTCAAGCAAAGGTGGGCCCAGGTGAAGCCAATTTCAGCGTCTCTCCCACGTGAATTTCCTCAGCACGTAATTTTGGAAATTGGTGGGCCCAAGGTCAAACTTTTGACCTTGGGCACACTTATATATATAAATGCGGATGATTGGTTAGGTTTTCTCTCCCTTTTTCGAGTGTGTTGCTGTTGCACCCGTACGAGAGAAAAGGAGGAGCCGCATGTCTTCAAGCTGAAGCATGATCAAGAAAAGGAGTTCTTTTTCAGCGTTTGTTTTGAGCTTGTGTGATAATTTTGTGCCGTGAGTTGGGTTTGGGGTTAGATTGATTTTTGGGAAACACCGAGAGAGTGTTTGAGTGACTTGAGTGTGTAATCTCCTTGTATCGCTTGATCTATAGTGAAATTCGCTGCTTTGCTCTCCCCGTGGACGTAGGTCTTTACGGCGAACCACGTAAATCGGTGTCCGATTTATTTTCTTTTTCTGTCTATATTATTGTTCGATCGCTCGCCCTATCGCAACAATTGGTATCGAGCCGAGTTTGGGCGAGTTGAAGCGAATTGATGGCGACGAAGAAGTAAAAGTGAGAATCGACGCATTTGATGGGAAGGATTTTAGTTTTACGGAAGATGCGGATTGAAGATTATCTTTACCGATGAAATTACACTTGCCCTTATCGGGGAGAGACCGAGACGATGAAGCAAGCTGATTGGGATTTGCTTGATAGACGAGCTATGGGTGTTATTCGGCCGACGTTGGCTCGTAACGTCGCGTTTAACATCCCGAAGGAGAAGACCACCGCCGACGATGCAAGCCCTGTCGGATATGTATGAGAAGCCCTCTGCGATCAACAAGGTCCATTTGATGCGACGTTTGTTTAATTTGAAGATGAGCGAAGGTGCGTCAGTTGCAAATCATATCAATGAATTCAATGTGATTGTTAGTCAATTGAGTTCAGTTGAGATTGATTTTGAAGATGAGGTATGTGCTTTGATTCTTATCCTCATTGCCTAATAGTTGGAATACTACCGTTACTGCTGTTAGTAATTCCTCCGGGTCAACAAGTTTGACGTTTGATGGGGTTCGAGATTTAATTCGAGCGAGGACATTCGTAGAAGAGAATCGCGAACCTCGTATCTGCTGCTTTAGTAGGTGAAAATAGAGGAAGATCTATAACACGTGTGGGTAATAGTAGTACTAATATAAACAGGCGTAGTCAGTCTAGGACTGCTAATGTTGTCTGTTGGAGCTGTGGCAAGAGGGGGCATCTTAGAAGGGATTGCCTTAAGCTGAAGAATGAAAAGGGTAAAGGAGTTATGGTTGATTCTGCAAATAATGTTGCAGCTGTAGCAGATAGTGCCGATTATGTCTTGTCTGTCACTAATGATTCATCGCTTGATGGATGGATTTTGGATTCTGGTTGTTCTTTTCATGTCACACCAAATAGAAATTGGTTTATCACTTATCAGTGCACGGGTAGTGGTAAAGTCCAGTTAGGGAACAATGCTGAGTGCGATGTTGTGGGTGTTGGTGATGTTAAAATCAGAATGCATGATGGTATTGTGAAGACATTGACTGAGTAAGGCATGTTCCAGAGTTAAAAAAGAACTTAATTTCCTTGGGTGCCCTAGATTCAGCTGGTTGCAGGTATTCTTCAAAAGGTGGAGTTCTGAAGGTTGTTCGAGGTGCCTTGGTGATAATGAAAGGAATCAAGCATGGAGGCCTGTATAAACTTCAAGGTGAGACAGTAAAAAATTTCGCTGCGGAGACGTCGAATGCATCTGTTCGAGAGTCTTTTGACTGCTCGAGGAAGACCTGGGTGTTTGTGCCAAGGCACAAGTTTGATGTTGGTGTCAGGATCATGCAGTCAAGAGCTTTGATCGAGATGGAGACTGGTAAGTCGATCAAACATGTGCAGACTGACAATAGCATAGAGTTCTGCTCGGAGCTGGCAAATAAATTTTGCATGAAAGAGAGCATAGTGAAACACCGCACTAGTGCCAATAAATCACAACAATTTGCAGAATTGATGAGAAGAACATTACTAGAGACGGCCCGTAAAATTATCTCTAGTGCTGGTATTGCTAGGAGAATCCTAGCTGATGTGCTAAGTACGGTAAGCTACCTGGTGAATAGATCCCCATCAACTGCTATTGAATGGCAGACTCCTGAAAAAGTATGGTCAGGTAACGTTGCTGATTATTCTATTATTAGAATGTTTGGTTGCCCGTGTTATTTTCGAGTGAGTGATGGTAAACTTGATTGGAGGGCAAGGTGCATATTCCATGGCTATGCATAAGGTGAGTGGGGCAATCAGTTGTGGTGCCTGGTTATAAATTCACCTGTTGACAGCAGAGAAGTTACCCTTGATGAGTCTCCAGTACTTTTGGCTAGGAGTGATTATAGCAGTATTCAAACGGATCTAAACGGTGTTCAGCTTGAGGTGGAGTTGCAACCAGAAACTCCTGAGGTAGAGTATACAGGTACTAGCAAAGTAATTGACACGATGGTGCTCATAGCGAGGTGGAGCCTATAGAGCCAATGGTTGCTCAAATCGATGATATTGACAAGGTACGTATTCGATCTCCGATGATAGATATGGATGCAATAATGGTTTTACTTTATCTCGCGGTTGAGGAGGTTATGTCGAAAATCCTTGCGGAGCGCTTAAAGGTGCATGTGGAGTTGGTATTCGATGAGGTCCTCGGTTATGGCGAAGTTCAAGCGAGGCTTGGACTTGGATAATATCTGTGGCGATTGAGCCCATCGGGGGCTATGGGAAAGTAGCAGCAGAATTTGAATTTTTTTTTTTTGTGAAGCGATTGCGACTTGGCTCAAACGTCGAGCCAAGGTGAAGATTGTTAAATTTATGACTCGAGTTTGAGATTCGCTGGATTATTGAAAATTTACAATTGAGGAAATATAAAATAAATGAAAACAAAGTTTCCTCTTTGCCGCACGGAAGATTGCGGAATCCGAATTGAAGAAAAAAAAAAAAAGAAAAGTGAAGCCTCTGCACGTATGTGAGAATTCAAGCAAAGGTGGGCCCAGTGAAGCCAATTTCAGCGTCTCTCCCACGTGAATTTCCTCAGCACGTAATTTTGGAAATTGGTGGGCCCAAGGTCAAACTTTTGACCTTGGGCACACTTATATATATAAATGCGGATGATTGGTTAGGTTTTCTCTCCCTTTTTCGAGTGTGTTGCTGTTGCACCCGTACGAGAGAAAAGGAGGAGCCGCATGTCTTCAAGGCGAAGCATGATCAAGAAAAGGAGTTCTTTTTCAGCGTTTGTTTTGAGCTTGTGTGATAATTTTGTGCCGTGAGTTGGGTTTGGGGTTAGATTGATTTTTGGGAAACACCGAGAGAGTGTTTGAGTGACTTGAGTGTGTAATCTCCTTGTATCGCTTGATCTATAGTGAAATTCGCTGCTGCTCTCCCCGTGGACGTAGGTCTTTACGACTGAACCACGTAAATCTGGTGTCCGATTTATTTTCTTTTTCTGTCTATATTATTGTTCGATTGCTCGCCCTATCGCAACATAGTATTTGATGAGAATTTCTTCCCTTTCTCTCAGAAATTAGCAACAGTTTATCCCTCCTACACACACTTGTATAAGTTGTGGACAGAAGAAGAGAAGTTTCTAGCTTCATCTACTACAGATCACATAAAACATTCAACTCCTCAGTATACAAACTGGGAACAAGAATCCACAGCTCAGCAAACAAATGGAATAGTCTCACCTCAATGCACGAACAAGCAGTTTCTGTTTCTCCAGCTGAACTCTCTACAGGTCAAATGTCCATCACCACTCAGAATAGTCCACAACAAATTGAAATACCGGTTCCCATAATCTGCGACAGATGGATCGATATGGAACAACACACTTCAAATAATCAGACAAATTCACAAGGTACAATACTTACTCACCTTATGCAGACTAGGTCTAAGTCTGGCATTATCAAGACTAATCCTCGATATGCATGTCTTGCTATATATGAAGTACCTACTGAACCAAAAACAATCAAATCAGCCTTAGCTCATAAAGGCTGGTATAAAGCAATGACAGAAGAGATGGATGCACTTTATCAGAATAAAACTTGGGATTTAATCCCTCGAACTGGTCAAATGAATGTCATTGGCTGTAAGTGGGTATTTAAAACAAAGCTCACAGCTAATGGTACCCTTGATAGACTTAAGGCTCGACTGGTTGCTAAAAGATTTCATCAGGAAGAAGGCATTGACTTTACAGAAACCTTCAGTCCAGTCATCAAACATGCTACAATTCGTATAATTCTATCTGTAGCCATGATGAAACACTGGCCAATCCATCAACTAGATGTCAAAAATGCATTCCTACATGGTACATTGAATGAGATAGTTTACATGGAGCAGCCTCCTGGGTTTCAAGATCTCAAGAAACCTCATCATGTATGTCTCCTCAGGAAGTCTCTGTATGGACTTCGACAAGCTCCTCGAGCTTGGTTTGACAAGTTCATCAACTTTCTGCTTGAATATGGGTTCTTTTGCAGCTCAACTGACCCATCCTTATTCATCTATCATACTGATACAGACACCATTCTTCTACTACTATATGTTGATGACATAATCTTGACTGGAAGCTCCTCTCAGTTACTTTCCAATCTTATCCATTCTCTAAGTCTTCAGTTCTCTATGAAAGACCTTGGCCCACTACACTACTTCCTTGGCATTGAAGTTAAAAATAATTCTGATCACCTGTTTCTTTGCCAGACTAAATATGCCAGTGATCTTCTTACTCGAGCTTATATGCTTGAGTGCAAACCAATTACCACCCCTGTATCGCTAAAACCACCTGTTCTGATAAATGATTCTGCTCCTCTCTCCGATCCTGTTGAGTATCGAAGCTTAGTAGGTGGTCTTCAGTATCTGACTTTAACACGACCTGACATTGCCTATGCTACAAATCAGCTGTGTCAGAAATTACAGAAACCCACTATTGCAGACTTACATAAACTCAAGAGAGTTTTGAGATATGTCAAAGGCACTATCAATCTTGGAGTCTTTATTCACTCTCGAAGCTCTCTCCACCCAGTATGGGTTCTCGATTCGGGCGGGCGATGTGTTGAAACAAGAAGATCAACAACAGGTTTTTGTACATACCTTGGCTCTAACCTCATATCTTGGGCAGCAAAGAAACAATCCACGTCGGTCGCTCCTCTACAGAAGCTGAGTATCGTGCTCTTGCTTCTGCATCTGCTGAACTTACCTGGATCAGCTTTGTCCTTCGTGATATAGGATGCTCATTGCCTCGTCCAACACAGCTCTTCTGTGACAACAAATCAGCCATTTCTCTTACTATCAATCCTGTCTTACATGCTCGCACCAAACACATTGAGATAGACTTTCACTTTGTTCGGGAAAAAGTCTCTTCAGGATCACTACAAGTGAAGTATGTTCCAAGTATCCATCAACTTGCTGATATATTCACAAAATCTCTCCCTCGTATTACTCACCATCAGCTACGAATCAAATTAGGAATTGGTGTCCACCCCATTTCCAATTTGAGGGGGGATATTAAGAACAGCAAGAACAGAAGCTCTACTGATGCAATTACTGATATCAGTAAGAACAGGGGAAGTAAGATATACAAGAAGAAGTACGAAGAGGAAACATATGAAGAAGAAGAAGTAGAGAATATAAAGGGATAAACTATGTATATTGTTGCATGTCTTGGCTCGGTAGTTAGTCTGGTATAATTCAGTTCTAGAAGTTAGTTAGTCGGTTGTTCTGTAAAACTGTTTCAAGAGAATAGCCTTTGTATATAAAAAGATGAACTCTCGTGATTGAAAATATACTGAAATAGAGAAGAAGTTTTTCCATCTCAAGATCTCTCTACTGTTTTCTTACTTCTTCTTTGCACATAAACTTCTTCAAGCAGCACCAACTTATCTCCCAGCTCATTACTTTGAGACCCAGGACTCGACGGGAAAAATTAGAGAATTCAACCTCATAGATGGCGGCGTAGCTGCGAACAACCCGGTATGCAAAGCTAATTTTCCCTATTGTTGTTTAATGTGGATCGTGACTTGACGACACATCGTATTAAATCACTAATTTGACGTTGCTCAAAATAGACCTTGGTTGCGATGGGGGAAGTGACGAAGGAGATCATGGGAGGAAGCTCGGATTTCTTCCCCATAAAGCCGATGGACTACAGAAGGTTTCTGGTGATATCACTCGGGACCGGATCGCAGAAAGTCGAAGGGAAGTACGACGCAAGGGAAGCTGCCAAATGGGGAGTGCTGGGCTGGTTGAGTAGCAATGGTGGGAGCCCGTTGGTCGATGTGTTCATGCAAGCGAGCGCCGATATGGTCGATTTCCACCTCTCTGCGGTCTTCCAGGCATTACACCTTGAAGCCAACTACCTCCGAATCCAGGTATAATAGAATTAAGATTCTCGAATTTCACTTGCATAACATTGACCTTGATGTCCTCATCGAGGATTTCCTAGCTGTAGCCGACACACTGTATATTGATTCTCGTAAATGAAACTCATAGGATGACACATTAAGCGGTTCAGTGGCATCTGTCGATATCGCTACAAAGAAAAATCTGAACGACTTAGTCAAAACCGGGGAAGCACTATTGAAGAAGCCGGTTTCGAAGGTGGATTTGGAGACGGGTCAATGCGATGCGTGTAAACTGGAGACTAATGAAGAGGCTCTTAGAAGGTATTGAACTATTAGAACAATGAAATCAAATTCTTTCATGTATTTAAAGGTTTAGGGTTTATTAGTTGTCCGGTCGATGTTACTTAAGTGCGATTATCCAATTTGGTTTCAGGTTCGCCAAGCTCCTTTCAAATGAGAGACAACTTCGTCATGCGAGGTCGCCACATGGACATAATTCCACGAATTTGAAACGATGCTAGTCGTGGAATATTTCTACAGTCTTGAAGATTCTTAGGGGACACGTCATCCATTCTTTGATTGTTTTTGTGTATAGGCATTTTATGGACTTCTTTTATTCTTTCCATTCTTCTCCATTAAATTCCGAAGGGAAGTTTGCTGCATCATTGGATGTAACTTTTTTCAATATTATACTTTCAGATGATTTTTTTGTTTGTTTTTAACTGGTCTGCGCTTGTACAGCATGATCAAATGAATAAAAGTTCTCATTGCCTCAAGCATGTCACCTGGTACCACAAAGTCATCAGTTCGTCTCTGGTCGATTTTTTGTAAATTCTAGAAGTTGGAAAGAAATGCGAATAAAAGTTCATAAAAAAATTAAAAAATAAAATCTTTTATCAGAGGTAGGAGAACTTGGTAAATTAGAATGAGGGTTAATAATCTAAAAAACCCCAAATTGATACATGTGTGACAAATTTACTCCAAACTAATTTTTTGACCACGAAAAATCATAAACCGGTATACTTTTGACAAATTTACTCCAAACGACCACAAAAAAAACCCAAATTGGTACACTTATAACAAATTTATCCCAAATTAATTTGTTCAACTGCCAAAAACCCCAAACTGGTATATTTATGACAAATATATATTCCGTTAAATTAGATTAATACTGCAAAAAACCACAAAACTCGTGTAACTATGACAAACGAAAAATAAAATCTCAAACCGGTACACTAGTCAACTATCTAGTGATATCCAATTTAGCAATTTGACAGTAAAACTTAACTAAAATTAATATAGGGTAAATTTATTACAAGTATACCAGCTTGGAGTAAATTTGTCAAAGGTGTATCAGTTTAGGGTTTTTGTGGTCGAAGAATTAGTTTTGGATAAATTTGTCACATGTGTACCCGTTTGGAGTTTTCAAGGCTTTTTTTTTTTTTTTTTGGTAAAGATAAGAATATATTGAGCTTTAACCAAACTATACAAGAAGGTTCGGCGCCAAAAACTTACACTCATAAAGACAACAGGTCAGTACGAGTGGAAGGGAGCCGAAAGAAAGCTAAAGAGACCACGAACAAGGCGGCAGCAAATTAGACAGAAGCAAGAGTAGCCTGAACAGAAGGCAAACAACAATAGCCCAACACTAAGGTAGTAACAAGGCAAGAGAAGATCCGCGAGCAAGTAACCACAGCAGCACCCGCCAGCTCAAGAGCATCAACCATCTAGCCGCCAAAAGGGAAGGCTACCAAGGAAAAAATGCACCAACCCTGGACCACCAACAAAAGCCAGAGGAGCCAAGTATTAGCTAGCTACAAGCGAGATCAAAACCAGCATGGAAAAAGACGATCTGCTGGCCTCAAAACTGAAAACAGCTAAGTCAAGGAGGTGGTGGATCAGTGTCTTCGGAAGAGAAGATAATCATATCAATCCCCCAGCTATGCTGGATCCTCTTATTTCGTGTAGTTTCTTTGACATTTCTGAAGGTGATAGCTTTGTCTCAGACTACTTTGATCAAATGGTTCTTCACGGCCGAAGTGGCAAGAGACTGCTCCCTAAATAAAATGTTATTCCTATTTTTCCAAATAATATGGCAGAGAGCACCAAAGGAAAAACGGCTGATGCATTTATGGAAATATTTGCCCGAAAGCAAGGCTACAGCCCAACGAAGATTCTCCCCCCATGATCTGTTGCGCTACGGAAGGTTGCATCTGGCAACCCAAAAGAAAGCAATGCTAGCGGTGACATGACATCCAAAAAATAGATGATCGATGGAGTCCGGCATGGCATTGCAAAAGGCACACGCATCACTATCAATCCTACCATAAGATAATAAGAGAGCTTGAGTTGGAAGCCTATGCTTGGCAATAAGCCAAAGATTGAGTTGGTACCACGGCGTAATCGAGTTGTTCCAAATGAACGCATGCCAATGAACTCGAGCCTTCTTCCGCCTTATGGTCTCCCACGCCGAGGCTACTGTGAACAGCCTGGAAGAACTCTCCACCCAGCAAAAACGATCCGAGTTCTGCGAAAGGGTCAAGAGAGGTTGTTCCCACGAATCTAAGATAATCTTGATAGCATGGCCAAAAGTGGAGAACAAATCAGCCACCATCGCATGCCTGGGTAGCCTAGAACTGTGGATGAGAGAGTCCGAGAAAATAGGGTTCAAGAGACCCCTAGGGTGCCAATTGTCAAACAAAAGAGACACTGAAAGGCCGTCCCCTATTCTCCAAAGGAATGAGTTACGGAACTCCCTCCTGAATTGTAAGATTTTCTTCCAGGCCCAAGAGCAATAAGTAGGCTTCTTAGCGACCCAGAAGTTCTTTCCTTTTAAGAAAGTCGAGTGTATCCACTTACACCACAATGACTCCTTATCGGAGAACAGGAGCCAAATATGCTTAAGCATAGCTACTTTGTTACAATCATGAAGCCTTCGTATAACAAGACCTCCCTCTTCCTTAGGGAGACACACATCATCCCAGGAAACCTTCGCTCCACCTCTGCCCAAGTCTGGGCCTTTCCAGAGAAATTGCCTCAGGATACGTTCGATCTGATCCAAGACGGTTATGGGTAATATGAATACACTAGCCCAATAGGCTTGGATGGCATGAACAATTGACCTTATCAACTGAAGACGGCCGGCCAAGGACAGAAAGCAATGGGTCTAGCATTGTACTCTTGCCATGATGCAGTTGATGAGGGCACAGTAGTCCACCTTACGGAGCCTCAACATGATGATGGGAACTCCCAAATAGCGGACTGGCAAGCTCCCTTCATGAAACCCCAAAGCAATAATAATTTGATTCCTTGTAGCAGGCAAACCTCCTACAAGGAAGATCTCACTTTTGCTTGAGTTTGGGTACAAGCCACTCCAAGCCGAGAAGGTGTCCAGGCCTTCCTTAAGTAGAGCTACTGAAGGCACATCAGCTTCAGAATAGGAAGATGTCATCCGCAAAGAAAAGGTGCGATAGGTTTGTTGCTTTACATCTCCAGTAAAATTTGAAATCCGGTTTCATCGATTGTAGAAAAAGAAGGCGGGATAACACTTCCATAACTAAGGTAAACAAGTAGAGAGATATGGGATCTCCCTACCTTAGGCCCCGACCATTGGCAAAGAAACCATGTAATTCCTCATTTAAGGTAATGGAGAATTTAGGAGTTCGCACACTGGTCATGACAAGCCGAGTCAAGTGCTTCGGGAAGCGAAAACCTAGAAGGACAAGCTCGAGGAAGTTTCAGTCCACTGTGTCATATGCTTTCTGGAAGTCCACTTTAACTGCACACCTAGGTGAGTATGGGTCAAGGTGAAAACTAGCAAACAGCTCCCGAGCCAAGAGGATATTATCCCCAATTCGCCTGCCCTTAATAAAAGCACTTTGAAAGGGGCTAGTCACATCCTAAAGGATTGCAGCCACCCTGTTGGACAAAACTTTAGTAATGCATTTGTAAATAGTATTATAACATGCAATGGGCCTGTAATCATTGACAATAGTTGCATTAGGGACTTTTGGCACCAGCATCAAAATGGTATTGTTAATCTCCCTCTTAGAAAAATGAAAAATGTTGGTGACTAACTTAAATAAGAGTTAGATAACACAACACTTATTGGTAAATTAATAGTAGAAAAAGATCGAAATGCAAGTTTACAAAAAAAAAAAAAAAATGTTAGCCAGCAAATCAAATAAATAGTTAGCAATTTAGATGGAAAAAATTTGGAAAGTCACATTAAAAAATTTGAAGTTTTATGGAACAATTGGTAATTTAAAGACATTGATTAGGATGATGAACAAAAGTGGGTAAAACATAATGATTTCTTTGTTTTAGAGAGACAAGCTGGTAGCTTAAAAAAAATATATTAGTAACTAACTCAAATAAAACTTTGTAATGAAAACCAATGTAATAAGAAATGCAAGGAAAAGTTGGTAAGAAAAATATGAAAACTTGCTCGTTTACAAACTTTCAAAAATTGTTGGTAAGTTCATAAATATGTCAATATGTTACCATCAAATTACCAAGAAATCAGGTAATCAGTGGTTTTGTTTTTGCAGTAGTATTTTCGACACTTAATCACTATTTCAAAATTAGACTGGCATGAAAAAAAAAAAAAAAAGAGATCCGTCTGTTTTCGAAAATAGCATAGTTAAATCGTCCATTTTTGTTCCATCTTGAATGGAAACAAAAGCTTTTGATTCGCCCTAGAGGCCAATACACGTAAGAGTTTCGCCAGAGCCACCACCTACAATCATCACGTGCAAAGTATAATAACAGTCAAGCTCCTCACGAGCTCCGAAGACTGGCGGATGCAGCGGATACCATCAAATAACCTAACACAACACCTTCTATTGTTCTTATGATTCTCGGTCGTGAATGATGACGAAGTTCTTCACGGATAGGATGAGCAGACCAGACCGGACCACCCACTTCAAGTCTCCTGTGGCTGATCCCGCCTCTTCCCGCATCTATTCTGCTTTCTGCCTAATGAGTTCATTTATCCATTAAGAGGGAATAGAAAATCCCAGAAGCAACGTTTAGAAACGTGATTCAATTCTTAAGTTTTACATTGACTATGCTATTTAGGAAAGCCTGCAACGCTGGGACCACGACCAGCTTAAATGGTCAAAGATGGAAGAGCAAGAAGTACCGTTGATTAGGGTTCCACGCGTTTGTTATGCCGCCAAAAAAGAGTGATGTTTGAACACGTAGACCACGAGATTAAATTTATTAGATCGAATTGATCGTATTACAAAAATCTATTGGAACCACTAAAAAATGGTGCTTTTCATGTATTATGATTGATTTTGTTTATTATATGATCTTTAGGTTTAGATTTATAATATACTCTCCCAAATAATGATGCAAATTTATTTTTCACCATTTCTTATTGGAATTCAACACACCATCTTTTGCTTGTGTGACAAGTAGTTTTGACTATGGTTGGTATTGGCGACTCCGCCGACTTATTGCAAACACGTTAGTTATATCAATTCCAGGTTAACATCCCATAACAGTGTTTTTGGGTGATTCTTGAAGGAATCACTAAATAAGTTCTAGGACCAAAACATAAACGAGATTTTATGTATGTTTCAGCGTATGAATTGTTTGAAAATTTTGAAACGGAGTATCATCAATGTCATTGAACATCAAGGAATGTGTATGGAAATATATTTGTCCCTTTACCGTTTCTCTGTGCTCAAGTAAGCTAAGTTTCGACCCAAGAAATAACAAAAAAGAGATATATTCATCTTCATTGTGTAAGCTAATCCTTGGCTATAAGCCGGCAATCGAAAGCACAGAAAGATCCCCACAAATCATAGCAAATTGATTGAATTTGGAAGCAATATAATAAAGAAGATAGCAGACATTATGACAAAAGCAAAATTACTCAGAAGCGAAATTAGTTGAAGCTCATTAAGGACGAGTAGAGAAGCCGTCGGAGCACTTTCGACACGACGTGGTGATGAAAAAGGTGATAGAATGACATATAAATCAGACAGGATGTAAAATAATGCACTTCCTTTATTTTCCCCCTTTAATTTCAAAGGCGTGAATTGAACTTATCAACCGGTCTTGGTTCGAAACCTGCGAACTTCATTTTCAATCTTCCGGTGAGTTCTCATTTCATCCTCTCTTATCTGTAAGCCGAGAGTTTTACGCACAGCATTTCATGGCACCAATTCACTCCCCCTGCTGGACGATGCATCAGGATTTAGGGTTGGCTGCTTCCAAAATGGTCCCCGTGCCTTTCGTTTACTTTTCAGACCTACAAGTCTCTCCTGGGGCGTTGAAAGTCTCAACGATAGTTCTCACTTGCGTGGTGACCGCTCAAACTAATCATCGGCTAGGTACTTCCCATTTCCCAAGACAAAATTTATGATTCAGCCTTTGAAATTCGGACTTTTCAATGGTTTTCTTGGATTGAAAGAATCAGCAGTCCAACTTGAAACAGTTCCAAACAAGACCTTACGCGCGATTTCGGTCAACTTTTGAATTAAGCATAGCCTATAAGTACTTGCTTCTTATCAAGATCAAGGCCATAGAGCTCGCATTTCCAGCTTCCTCTGCAAGCATCATATTTGGAATTCAACACAGTTGCAATTCAATCCTTTTCCTCAAAGTCTCTCTCTCTCTCTCTCTCTCTCTCTCTCTCTCTCCCCATATACATGATGCTATCCATGGAAAGGACAACGAGCTTGCCTCTTCAGCCTCCAACTTACGGAAACCTCATTACAATTCTCAGTATTGATGGTGGAGGGATAAGAGGGCTTATCCCAGGAACCATCCTCGCTTTCTTAGAGTCTGAACTTCAGGTATAATTACATATACATCAGTCATTTCCTAAGGCTTCTGCACTTTCTTTGTAAGAAACGCTTTGCTGCGTGCTAAAATCACTTGCAGTTCACCTTTCCATGCATGCATGTCCCATGCAAATTTTGATTCCTAACTAGAGAACATATCTTTGTGGACTGGTGCAGAAACTAGATGGTGAGGACGCGAGAATAGCAGATTATTTCGATGTTATTGCTGGAACGAGCACCGGCGGTCTCGTCACGGCCATGTTAACCACCCCCGATGAAAACAACCGCCCCTTGTTTGCTGCAAAAGAAATTAAGGATTTTTACCTCGATAATTGCCCTAAAATCTTTCCTCAAGACAGGTGCCCTAAATTTCCAAGCCTATATAGGTGTCATATTTACAAAGTAATGTTTTCTCGAATGACTTTCTAACATAATGTCTTTACAAATTGAAAACTACAGTTGTCCTTTTGCGCCTGCTACGAAGATGATTAAAGCTGTGACTGGCCCAAAATATGATGGAAAATACCTGCATAAGCTCGTGAAAGAGAAACTCGGGAACGCAAGATTGCACCAGACATTGACTAACGTCGTTATCCCAACGTTCGACATCAAGCGTCTTCAGCCAACGATCTTTTCTAGCTACGAGGTTCATCTTCTTGTCCCTAACATGCAATTTTTTTCCTTATTTTTATATATCCTTTGTCTTTATTAATTATGACATATAGATAATCAACTAGGTATTGTTTTTTTTTCGGAAAATGAGTAGGTGAAGAAAACGCCGACTCTAGACGCCTTGCTCTCGGACATATGCATCTCAACCTCAGCAGCACCAACTTATCTCCCGGCTCATTATTTCGAAACCCAAGACTCCACAAGAAAACTGAGAGAATTCAACCTCATAGATGGCGGCGTAGCCGCAAACAATCCGGTATGAAAGAACCATATTTTGACAGACCTGACTAAACAAAACGTGTTTGTATAATTTCTAACTTCACATCATTCATCATGCAGACGTTAGTTGCAATGGGCGAAGTGACGAAGGAGATCATGGGAGGAAGTTCGGATTTCTTCCCTATAAAGCCGATGGATTACAGAAGATTTCTGGTGATATCGCTCGGGACTGGTTCACGAAATTCTGAAGGGAAGTACGATGCAAGTGAAGCGGCCAAGTGGGGAGTGTTGAACTGGTTGAGCAGCAACGGCGGGAGCCCTTTGATTGATGTGTTCATGCAAGCGAGTGCCGATATGGTCGACTTCCACCTCTCTGCGGTCTTCCAGGCCCTGCACCTTGAAGCCAACTACCTCCGGATTCAGGTATTCTTATTGCACCTTGAATGATTCAAGAAAATTAACAACTTGAAGAACTTGAGTTGACTCGCTAATCAAAATTGGAATGGCAGGACGATAACTTAAGCGGGGCCGTGGCATCCGTGGATATAGCAACGAAGAAGAACCTGAACGACTTAGTCAGAATCGGCGAAGCACTATTGAAGAAGCCGGTTTCAAAGGTAGATCTGAAAAAGGGTGGATGCGAGGCATGTAACCCGGAGACTAATGAAGAGGCTCTCAGAAGGTATTGAACTATCTGAACGATGTCATGAGTTCTTGAGTTATTAAAAGTTACAGGGCAATGTATAATCATCGAGGTCACTAAATGCAATTCTAAATTGTGGTTTCAGGTTTGCGAAAATGCTCTCGAATGAGCGACTACTTCGTCTTGCTAGGTCGCCTCATGGACATAACTCCGCAAATTTGAAGCGATCTAATCTGTCTAGTCAACAGACGGCAATTTATGAAGACTGATCCTAAGGGATAAATCATTTATTCTTTGATTGTTTCATTCTTTCCATTCTTACTGAATGAAATTCCAAGCATCAATTTTCGCGTTGGATTTAAATTAATCTAATTGTCCTCGATGATTAGTTTTGTATATATTGACTGTTGTGACTTTAAACACCATCTATATGAATAAAAATCTCATTGTTATGGACTGTGGCCGGAGAGTGTTGAGATCCTCTCTAGTCCATGTCGAAAATCCAGGCATAAACTTGCCTATATAAAGCATGGTTTTTTGAATTTTATAATCATGCTAACACATTTTTATTTGAAATTTCATATAGTATACTGCGTAATCTGTTTGCTGCACAGCCCACATCCTTGAACATTGATATTGGTAGTTACGGTTCGGAAAAATTGACTACTAATTAGTAGTCATGGATGTGGATTATATTAAAATATTTGACACGGATTGTGTATTCAAAATTTGTCATTTTTAGTTAATGAAACTTTATATATATATATATATATATATATATATATATATATATATATATATATATAGGGCTGTATAAAGATCTATATCAAAAGGCATGTTTTCGTTGCGCTCGCTTGTCCCGTATTGCGTGGAAAGCGCACAGAATTGTGTACAGAAAATATGATGGTGATGATGAAAGGAATTCAATTTGCATTGAAGTGACATTTTCGCAAAAACCTGAAACGAATTCAATTTCTACCGGTGCATAGTTAATCCTTTTCCTCCATAAACTTTCTAATAAGAGAAAACTGAGACACACATCGTATTTCTATTGAAGAAGTAGATATAAATTAATGCAAAGTCCATCCATGTATCACGTAGTATGTATATGAGAATGAATACCATATACTCTCTGTAGTCTCCCAAAATAAATTGACAGATTTCATGTGACACGATTAGATGAATTGATCGTATCCACTATCGTATCGAGATAACTAACATGATTTTCACAACTTACCCACTCTAATAAATTCCATTTGGAATAGACTATAAATTCGTATATGGCATTGGAAATTAATAAATGTACACATAATAAGAACACTGAGTAAAAGTGCCAAAATACTTGGTTTCAATTATGATTAAAATAAATTAATTTCGTTGATTTTATGCGAGACTAGATTGCATTTTTGTGGTATTTAATACCATGTAACGACTTGTCAACAGTACATAATGAAAAATATGACATATATATGAATGTACAAAAATATACGACATACACGGACAGACGGACGTATCGGCCCTCCATTGCCATCACTCGTCGCGGCTCTGTCACCCGCGCAACGCGTTGCCCAGTGAGGTGCGGTCAGGCGGATCGTCTTCTGCCCCTGCCTCTGCCTCTGCCCCTGCCTCCGGCTCTTCCTCTCCGCCGCCGTCGTCGTTCGCTTCGGAGCTGTTCGGTTCCAAGGAGGCGTATCCGTCGTCGTCCTCGGCGGGCATCTTCGGCTCCATCTTCGCTCCTCCCCCCAGGGTAAAAAAAAAATATATCTTTTTTCATCTTTTCATTCTCCCGTGCGCGGCGACGGGCTCTCTGAAACCTGCTGCCGCTGTCGTTCGTGGTGATTCGCGAGTCTTTGGCTTCGGCGCTCGCGCGGGGTTGGTGGGTTCGTTGCCGCATTTCGATTGGTGGATTCGGATAATGATGCTGTAGGAAAAGCTCTGTTTTGCTCTGTGTAGTGGAATCCTTCGTCGAGATGCTGATCGTTTGCTTTGATCGGGGGGTTACGTGAGGTTTCCTTCTCGTCCTAATTGGATGGTGTAATTTAGTTTGTTCACCCAATTGGGGTTGAAACCGACATTATAGGTGACGGAATTGATCTTACGTGCGTTGTGATTTGTCTCGTGAAGAAAGCGCTAGGCAGATGAAATCAACCTTGCAATGATGCTCGTTGAGACCGAGAATTCTTGTTTTTTCCCACCCTGCGGTTCCTTAGCATAACGGTTCCTGTCGGAAGTTATGCATACAGGAGTTGTTTCTGTGTCCTTTATGTATTTTGTTCGGCAAGCTAGGTTCTTGGGAAGGAATCCGTGCGTTACGAGAGCGAGAGGAAGCAGGATTTTCAGAACGAGCCGAGGAGAAGCAAATCCAGAACTCCAGGTTTGTTTGGTCTGCCTTGCTCCCATGTGCACTTGTGTGTTGCCTTCCAAAAGCCCAAACGGCAGCACGAGCTTCTCGCTGGCTTGCAGCAAAAGTCATCCCAAAGTTCGTCTCCTTCTTCTCCTCCCCCTCCTCCTGCTTCCTCTCTCTTTCATCGGTTCACAGCAAACTCGAGAAGATGAAGAGAGAGAGAGAGAGAGAGAGAGAGACGCGGGCGCGGTTTGATCCCGAACTTGGATGTCCGGTATGGACAAGCTTCAGAGAATGTTCGCCGGCGCTGGAGGTGCTCTAGGCCACCCGCCCCCGGACTCCCCGACCCTCGATTCCTCCGAGCAGGTCTACATCCTCCTCAAGATGCTCAAGCACGGTATAGTTTTCCCTCTCTCTCGCTTCGTCTTTCGCTTGCAGTCGCTCGATTCGACAATTCGACGTGAAAATAAAAAGAAACCCTAATCGGTAATGCCGGTTGCTTTTCTCTACCGCTACCGGAGGATCGCTTAGGGTTTCTTGCCGCGTGGTTTCTGTTGGGCCTCCATTTTTAGTGTCGACGGGTCGGGAAAGTTTGTGTCTTTGGAGTCGAATTTGAGCTTTCGGATCGGTTCTATGGTTTTGCGTGTTGTTAGATATTAGTTGTGGTGTGATGGTTCTTGGATGGTCTCTTGCTTTCTCTAAATTGGGACTTGGATTTGACCGACCAGGGAGGGCTGGGGTTTCCATGGAAGTGATGGGCTTGATGCTTGGGGAGTTTGTGGATGAGTACACCGTCCGAGTCATCGATGTGTTTGCTATGCAACAAAGAAAAATTTGAACGACTTAGTCAAAACTGGTGAAGCCTTGTTGAAGAAGCCAATTTCAAGAGTGAACTTGGAGACTGGCGGACACGAAGCCCATAATCCAAAGACTAATGAAGAGGCTCTTACAAGGTATGGAACCATAATTTCTGATGTCACTAAGAAGTTTGACGGTCGCGTGCATAGTTCGGGTTAATAAATGCAATTGCTTCTTTTCTCTCAGGTTTGTGAAACTACTCTCAAATGAGAGACGCCTTCATCTTGCGGGGTCGTCTTATGGACATAATTACACAAATTGGAAACAATCGTAGTCACCGAATGCTACAATTTGTACAAAGAACATACTGAAGTTCGTGAAGATGGATTCCTAGGGGACATACTGAAGTTCGTGAAGATCAATTATTTTCATATTTTCCATTCTTCCTGAATAAATTCCAAGCGCCAAATTGCTGTGTTGGATATAACCTTTAGTCTAATTCTTCCTAATTATTGTTTTGTATCATATTGCTAGTCTGAGCTTTCCAACCTTTAGTCTAATTCTTCCTAATTATTGTTTTGTATCATATTGCTAGTCTAAGCTCGTAAAACACGATCGAATTGTCAATAACAATCTCAAATACCTTACCCTTTGGTTGGATATGTTACGAGAAACAAGTGAACGAGCAATAATTAAAAAATAAACAAAAAAGTAAATTGAACATCATAAATTGGCTTGGTGATGTGACCTACTCCTAGAGAGAGTAACGTAGGTTTCTACCATAGATCGGATAATATAACGAAGATTACAATCACATTCAAGTCACTCAAATATTTAATATCTTCCAAACTCTAATGGCACAAAGTGAGTCATACAATGTTTAACCCTTCATAATTTTTCATGAATTAATGTCTCGATCTCATAATGAAGTTTAGAAATCTTATAACAAGATTTGTTTTCGGTGTCTAATACTTAAATTCGATGGATTCAATTAATGAAAAAAACGTGCAGCATCTCGGAACAATGTCCTACCCATTTTTTGCGCCCAAAGCCACAAGAAAAGTTCTCTTGACCCAAACCCAAAGACCCCCACAAACTCAATAAATATAAAGTATGCGAGTCCCTTCTTTTATCCAACCGAGGAAACCTCTTTCTTGTTAAACTCAGAAGAGTTGACCCCCCAACAGAAGTTGACTTATCGAAATTGGCAACAATTTGCACTGTCCTTTTGAGTTTTCCGTACATTTTAATCCGTTCACGGACTTAAACTCGAAAAATATTTTAATAATATACAAGATGAGATCAGCAAGAAGTCTCTAACCCAAGTTGAAAATCTACTCATAAACCCTCCCTATAAACACAGTTTTTGAATTTTACTTTCCCATGAAGATATCATATTTTATGAAAAGTCATTACATATAGTTTGTAAAATGTTCCTTCTGTAAAAAGAGATCAGTCTGCTAATTACAAGACTCGCAAGAGAGTGAGTCAATTAATTCAAATTCTAATTAATGTACGCATCACCAGCTAAAAAAGTTTAGAATTTGCAAAGTGCATAGGATGATGCTAGATATCAATTGAACATGGCAAGGTCTACTTTGAATATCAAAACACATAAAGTGTTGGGCTATGCAACTATAAGTCCAAATGCCAGACCTAAAAAGTTTAGAGATCTATTTTGGTTTCTTTCCGAACGTTGGATGATAAAATTGCTAATTTCCCATTCTGAAGGGAACTAAAATAGGAAAATTAGAATGAAGCCAGTATATAAGCGCCGCGTAGCTAAATAGGACGTGATTTAAAGTTGACAAACATGTGAGGTTATTTGTCAATATTACTAAGAACATGCAAAGTTAAAATTATTATATTATACTCCAAATTCTCAGTCAACCAAGCATTGAAATTTGATATCGTATTCAATGGGAAAAAATGTAAATTGATTAGATACGAATGAAATGTCTCGAATCAAAAGATGCTTTCTCATCCATAAATTGTAAAAATCAAAACCTTTGGATTTTCTTCTTCGAAATAGATGCAAACATTTTGTTTAATTCTTTTTTAGAAAGTGTGATCTTTCTTTAAATTTTAAGTGGATTACGAAATAGTTACATCTAGAATAATTATTTTCCATATTAAATATATTTAAAATTGATCTATAAGTTACGAAAAAATATTTTTAGTTATTTCATTTGTCATTTATTACTATAAACATTCGCTCAATATTATGATGTTAGATCTTACCTTGTATGCCTTAAAGATTAATTAAATTATGTTATTTATTCTTCATATTATTTTTCTTGTAATAAATTGTGATTTTTTTCATTGACATTATGTATTCAACTCATAAGGCAATCTATATGTTATTTATGTAAATTTTTCTATTCATAAAAAGTATTATCTAAAAAAATTTAGATAAATTACTCATTTTGATATAATGTATCATTCGTTTAGATTTGTCAAGATTACTCATTTTTCATCGCAACTATCTATGATTAACATACTATAGTGTTAGGTTAGATCATTCACAATTCTATAAATGTGTGCGTCGAGCAATGTGGAATTCCAAGGGAAACCGATATTAGGTACAATGAAGATGAATAAAAGTTGCATAGATAATCTATGAGGAATGTGGTGCGATGAACCGATCTTGGTGGAAAAATTGAATGGGAACTTGTGTCTTTTTAGTAGGAACAGTGTCAAATGCACAAATTCTTGAAATTTGATTGTTAGCCTATGCATACTTACTGAAGATGGAATACAACTTGATTTTCAAAATTTAAAATCAAACTCATATATCTTTTTTTTTTCTTTTTTAATTTTCATGTTACCTGTAGCTAGCGGGAAGGGTCTCATTAAAGGACATTCGTCGCTTTCATTGCTTTTTTATCCATAACATTTAATTACCATTGAACTTTCGGCCATCTTTGAATCACCAAAAGCCTCCACCATCGACCTTCTCGTTGCTTGATTGGAGATGAATAAGTTATTATCTGATAGGATGACCTGTCATCTCGCATCTATATTGGTTCAGCCTAGCAATTCTCCCATGAAGTCCGGGGAAAAAAAACGACCCAGATGCACAGCTTCACACGTGATTCAATTAATTAATTAACTTTGAAAGCATGCGAAGACACGGGGATGAGAAACGAGGTTCGCTTTACCGGTCAAAAGCAGAAGAGCAAGAAACTGCTTTATTTAAAGCCAGGGTTTCGACGTGTTCATCGAATACAGCCCCAAGAGGAAGGAGCCTACAAATTTCACTTGCATTAATTACTATTTCCTTCACGCGTGAAACCCTAAATTGGAACTAGTCAACCGATTTGCCTTGGAGTAGTTACCACTCAGAACCTAGCCTTTCTTTTTTAGTCAAAACTTAAACATTCGCCATTCATTCTGACATAATAAGTAGATGGGTTTGTCCAAAGAAATAACCATGCTATCTCTTTTTTCTATTTTAATCAATTTACATTTAGATAAAACCCAATGTATGTGAGAGATGAAAGAAAAGAATCACCTTAGTTACCTCATCATTCTAATGGCCATTTTAAATCCTAGTGTGCTCCTTTCCTCGCCTATACATCTCTCAATTTACCGTAACATATCTCAATCCGCTGGGCATAACATTGTTTACATTGCTAGTGTTGTTGAGAGCAATTCCAGATTACTATTTCTTATTTGAACTTCTTGAGCCATTGCCAACGCGTTATCTTTTCAAATAAAGTTCATCATCATGTATATCAAGCAAAGATGGTTTATTTAATTTATTGCAGAAGACATGAATTGGAAAGAAGCCATTATATATATAAGAATTTGGTAAAACCATTCAAAAGTGACGTATCTGGATCTAAATTCTTACATGTACGCTGTATCTTCATCACGAATAAAGATTCTTGCTCCCTAACTGTGGCCCCATCAAACCTTTCTTTGAATTTTCAAACCTAAAAGTCTCCCGAATATTGAAAATCTCAACGACTATTCTTCACTCCGCATGGTCACTAGAAAGGCCTCTCAGCCTCAAGCAATAAATGTTTTGCATCAGCCTTGAAATTGTACTTTTCAACGATTTTCTTGGAATCGGTCCAACCTATGATGATTCCAAGCAAGATCGTACGTTCCATTTCGGCCAATTTTTGAACGAAACATAGCCTATAAATACGTGCCTCTTATACAGACTAAGGCCATCACGGAACTATCTCATTTCCAGCTTTTCCACAGTACAAGCACATTTGCATTTCAATATTTTCCTCAAAGCCTCTCTCTCTGTTTCTCACTCTAGGAAATAAGAAAAGCACATACTTTGTCTGAATTTTGGTCCGCTGGTATCCATTTCTTCTCTACTTGGTGTCCAGTTAGTTAGCAAAGACATCCATGGAAAGGGCAATGAGCTTGCCACTTCAACCTCCGACTTACGGAAATCTCATAACTATTCTTAGTATCGATGGTGGAGGGATAAGAGGGCTGATTCCGGGAACCATTCTCGCTTTCTTAGAGTCTGAGCTTCAGGTTTGCACTTAAAGCTCACTTTTTTGACGCATGCGTGCCCCATGCAACTTGTGATTCCTAATTAGAGAACATATATATCTTTTTGGACTGTGCAGAAACTAGATGGTGAAGACGCATGGATCACAGATTATTTTGATGTTATTGCTGGAACAAGCACCGGAGGTCTAGTCACCGCCATGTTAACTAGCCCTGACGAGAACAACCGCCCCTTATTCGCCGCAAAAGATATTAAGGATTTCTACCTCGATAACTGCTCAAAAATCTTCCCTCAAGACAGGTTAGCTCAGCTGGCTGATTCAAAATTATCAAGGCCATATTAGATGTTGCATTTATGAATGATTGTTTGTCTATGGCAATAACTCTTCTTACATAACTTCTATCTTTTCGAAACTACACAGTTGCCCGTTTGCTCCTGCTACGAAGATGATCAAAGCTGTGACGGGACCAAAATATGATGGAAAATACCTTCATAAGCTTGTCCAAGAGAAACTCGGAAACAGACGACTGCATCAAACATTAACAAATGTTGTGATCCCAACATTCGACATCAAGAGTCTTCAGCCAACCATCTTTTCTAGCTACGAGGTTCATCTTTCTTGTCCCTGAAATATAACTCGTTTTTTTTTAAATATTGTTTCTTGCGTATTACATGTAGAAAAGTAATTAAATAGATATGTTTTTTTAATTCTGGATAAATAAGCAGGTAAAGAGAAAGCCAAGTATAAACGCCTTGCTCTCGGACATATGCATCTCAACCTCAGCAGCACCAACTTATCTCCCAGCTCATTACTTTGAGACCCAGGACTCGACGGGAAAAATCGGAGAATTCAACCTCATAGATGGCGGCGTAGCTGCGAACAACCCGGTATGCAAAGTTAATTTTCCCTATTGTTGTTTAATGTGGATCGTGACTTGACGACACATAGTATTAAATCACTAATTTGACGTTGCTCAAAAAAGACCTTGGTTGCGATGGGGGAAGTGACGAAGGAGATCATGGGAGGAAGCTCGGATTTCTTCTCCATAAAGCCGTTGGATTACAGAAGGTTTCTGGTGATATCACTCGGGACCGGATCGCAAAAAGTCGAAGGGAAGTACGACGCAAGGGAAGCTGCCAAATGGGGAGTGCTGGGCTGGTTGAGTAGCGATGGTGGGAGCCCGTTGGTCGATGTGTTCATGCAAGCGAGCGCCGATATGGTCGATTTCCACCTCTCCGCGGTCTTCCAGGCATTACACCTTGAAGCCAACTACCTCCGAATCCAGGTATAATAGAATTAAGATTCTCGAATTTCACTTGCATAACATTGACTTTGATGTCCTCATCGAGGATTTCCTAGCTGTAGCCGACACACTGTATATCGATTCTCGTAAATGAAACTCACAGGACGACACATTAAGCGGTTCAGTGGCATCTGTCGATATCGCTACAAAGAAGAATCTGAACGATTTAGTCAAAACCGGTGAAGCACTATTGAAGAAGCCGGTTTCGAAGGTGGATTTGGAGACGGGTCAATACGATGCATGTAAACTGGAGACTAATGAAGAGGCTCTTAGAAGGTATTGAACTATTAGAACAATGAAATCAAATTTTTTCATGTATTTAAAGGTTTATGGTTTATTAGTTGTCCGGTCGAGGTTACTTAAGTGCGATTATCCAATTTGGTTTCAGGTTCGCCAAGCTCCTTTCAAATGAGAGACAACTTCGTCATGCGAGGTCGCCACATGGAGATAATTCCACGAATTTGAAACGATGCTAGTCGTGGAATATTTCTACAGTCTTGAAGATTCTTAAGGGACACGTCATCCATTCTTTGATTGTTTTTGTGTATAGGCATTTTATGGACTTCTTTTATTCTTTCCATCATTCTCCATTAAATTCCGAAGGGAAGTTTGCTGCATCATTGGATGTAACTTTTTTCAATATTATACTTCCAAATGATTTTTTTGTATGTTTTTAACTGGTCTGAGCTTGTACAGCATGATCAAATGAATAAGAGTTCTCATTGCCTCAAGCCTGTGACCTGGTGTCGCAACCTCTTTTTTTTAGTGCCCGATCAGGGTGGGCGCCTTGCAGAGGCTAATGGTTCGGCTATGTTGATTAGGCGTAGCCCGGACTCTCCCAAGTCCACCAATTCACGACTTAATAATCCAAGTTTTTAACCTATAAGTTAATTTTAAAACGGAATCACCACTAATCGGTTTGGGATGGATCAATTAGAAACCCAAGCGAAGTATCGGGAGAAATACTCGCTCCTGCACAACCAGAGAAATTAGGATTGGGGACTTGATTACACTAGTTAATCACTAATGCCCTTTCGATACCTAATCTTATTTAAACCCTAAGGCTTTTTGGATTTTTGAGTGGTTTTCCATGCATTTGTGGAGGAAAAGCATTTTTGGATCATTTTCTCATTTTTTGGAACGTAAAAGGATTTTTTTTTTTTTTTTTGGTCTTTTTTCTGAAATTATGAGTCTTTTTGACTTTTTTGGCTTTTTTGGGAAAATATGAGATATTTTTTATTTTATTTTATTTTATTTTCTGGAAAATAAAATATTATTTATTTTTTATATTTTTATTAAAATATTATTTTATATTAAAATAATATTTAAAAAAAAAAAATGACCCGGTCGATTCCCTGGTTGGGGCCAACCTGGGTCATTGAACTGCGACCTGGACGAGCTCGCGTTGCGGGCCCGACTTGGATTTTGTTTATTGTTTTTATTTTTAAATGTAAAAGCCCAAACCCATTTCGGCCCATTTTTATAAAAACCTCAGCCCAAAGGCTACCCGGCCCACGCGCACAGGCCCGTCTCAAGCGCAAACCCTACCCGGTTCAAACCCACACTCGACCCGCTCTCTAACCCGGTTCACGCCACGACCCGGCTCGTGGAACCCTACCGGCCGCGGCCCGGTCCGACTTGACGACCCCGGGCCGCGACCCGGAAAAATCAGAACCCTAGGGTTCCCAATTCCTTGATGCCGAGGAGGGGACGGGCGAGGCGTCGCGGCGCGGCAAAGGCAATGAGGACTGGACGACGGGGGGGTGCGATGGCGACGGCGATGGCGGCGCTATGTTACCTGTCAGCGAGTGGCAGCTTGCACGGCGAACGGCAGCGACGGCGACAACGGCGGAGGGTGCTCGAACTCTCCTCTCTCCCTTCGATCTAGGCTTGCGAGCGTCAAGCCTCCCTTGAAGTCTCTTGGGGGAAGCTTGAATGCTCGCAGTTTCAATCTCTCTCCTCTCTCTGCTCTCGAGTTCCCCGAAGTCTCTCAAGGGATCTCCGAGCTTTGCTGGCTTCCTCTCTCTCCTCCATGTGTTTTCCGACGAAGATGGAGGGCCTATTTATAGGCGAGGGGGCAACTGGTCGACGGAGCTTTGACTGCCAACCCCCGCGCGTCGAACGGCCTCCGCCGATCAAACCAGCGTCCCATCCGCCAGCTGCCCCCACGCGCGTCGCCGTCCGTCCGTTCAAGTGGCGTCGCGCCCTCTGCGCGTGTGCTGCAGAGGTGGACGAAGGAGGAAGATGACCGAAGAGGGCTGGGCTGGAGGAGGAGGAAAATGGGCCGTAGGGGCCCATGTGGAGGAGGAAGAGAGAGAGAAAAATGGGCTGCTTTTTTTTTAATTATCCGAAAAAGGCAAAATAAATAATAATAATAATAATAATAATAATAATAATAATAATAATAATAATAATAATAATAATAATAATAACCCAATTAATTAAAAAACGAAATTTAGGCATCAACAGCTGCCCCTCTTTGAAGGTGAGTTCGCGAGAGGTTGCATTCAAAGACAACCGATGCCTAAATTTTATCCATACATGCGTAGCGATTATATTTTATTTGGGACCTATTATTCTATGCAGAAAAATAGCAATATAACTTTACATATACTAAGACAGATAAGAAGATACCTGGTTACTTACCGGGAGAGAGTGACATAGGGTGTGAACCCCGAGTTTTGGCAAGTATCAAGGCGTCATCTTACCTAGTGACATGAGAAGGTTGCTTCTCCGGGACCCAAACCATTCTTCGGTCACCTGTTAGAGCAATTAGTAGTTTGTCTTGGACTCGAACCTTTCTTTGGTCGCCTTGACGGAAAATTGCATTTCCAGGACTCGAACCTTTCTTCGATCGCCTGTCACAGTAGTAAGTGGTTTGTCTCGGACCCTGTTGACACCTAAAATTTTGGGGTTGATTTTTGCTAAATTAAAAAAATAATAAAAAAAAATACACATGGCATATAGTTTAGAAATATTTTATCTTTATTTTGTTTTATTTTAGACTGTCGGTGAAGGAAAGATTTTTTACATATTCCATTAAGATTTTTCACATATACTATTTTGTGCAAAAAGGGAATTTTTTGGATAGAACATGTGAAAAATAAAAAAAAGGGAATATTGCGCGAGGTGAGTATTTTTCAACTATATATTTAGGGGTATCGTGCGCAAACAAAAAAGAAAAGATATATACCGCGAAGATATGTTTTTTTTTAGACTTATAAAATACCTCAGGTGCAATTGAGTCAAAGAGGCCACACAATCGATATATACGGCCATGGTTCAGAGCATAGAGAGATACATGTGAGGAATAGAGAGAAAAGAGGGAGAGAAGAAGCTCTCTCGGCCAACCCTTGGCGGAGACGCGCGTCTCGGCGTGCCACGACACCACCACTGTGCCCTCATCATCGACAACACTACCGCATCCCCTCCTTCAGCCACGAGCCAACCACTCCCATGATGACGGAGCTGCCCACGCCAAGCCGCTGCTGTTCGTGATCTGCCATCAAGTCATCGCCATCCGGGCCCAACGAGCTCAGTGCACCGTTAAGAAGTCCAGTACAATGATGCTGCACTAGCCCTCTGACGATGAAGCCTCCGAACGTCGTTTGCTGATCGAGAGTTCCAGCCCAACTCCCACTACAAAATACGAAGCAAAGGACGTCCGTGAAGGAGCACATGGGCATCCACACGTCACACCCAAGTCCAGGTTTCTTCACGGGGCAATACACTATTTTGAGAAGAAAAGTCAACAACAAGAGTCCAAGCAGTGAAAATCAAAAGGCCCGAGTGTTGGTCAAGGAAAGGAGGATTCTCTTTTGCTGAATTTTCGAGAGAAAGGCCATCATTAACGATTACTGCCGAATTACTTGCCGCGCGTGCTACGGGCCATGTGTCTACTCCGATTCTCATCGCGCACGACATGGCCAGACGCCCTTTTCCTAGTGCCGGATCTCATCTTCTCTTTGCTTCACGAAGGCGTCGCTAATAAATTTCCTTGTTAGTCCAGCATCTTTTAGCGTTCTTGTAGGTCTCGCGGAGCCGTGCCCAGTGTTTTCCATAATCACTGCACCGCCGTGGCATTTCTTGCTGTCACCGAGTTGCTGCTACCTTCGCTGAGACTACACCGAGTTGAGCAACAGCAGAGCCTTTGACGAGTCGAATGCCCTCACTCGGATTTGAAAACGCACCAGAGCTCCTCCACCACAATATTAGTCGTGGCCGCACTGTTCAATCAAGTCAATGAAGTCAACGGTTTGTGGTGTCCAATTTTGTCACCTTGCAGATTTATTTGACCAACTAACCACAATCCCATTGCTACGAGTTTAGTTTAATTGTTGAGCATCTTCAATTCGTGGCCGCATATTCTTCAACCAGTTGAGCACCACCGAGCTTAGTACCACCACGTCGAGTCGCGAGGATCCGAATTTTGAAGGCTGATATTCGAACTAGGTGAAAACTTTATCTATTTCGATTTTCGAATATTCCGTTTCCTTATTTGAAATATCGTTGATGCACATTATTTAAATTCTCGATATGCTATCGTATCCGTAATCTCGAGTAGCCTTTTAAATTAGGGATTAATCCCTAATTTCATAACGTGCATACGATTGACAGTCCGATTTCGTGCCCGAAATATGACTCGCACCGCACGAAAAATTGCCAATCCGATCTCATGCTCGAGATTCGATTCGCGGTTTATTTGAAATTGACCAATCCGATCCCATGCGCGGGATATGATTCGTCAATTTATGGATATCGATCTTATCTTGTTGGATGTGCTGTCGTGTCGTTTGAGTCGATTTTGTTTTCGTAAAAAAAAATGAGTTAGATTAGGTTTATCGTCTTAGGGTTATCTTGCATATCTAGAATAGGAGATTTATTTATTTCGAATTTTTGAAAATGAAAAATCCAAAAAAAATGCATTCATTTAGGATGTTAGTTTTTATAAATTGCATGTTTAATTATTTGGCAATTTTAATTTCGAATTTCATTAAAGAAAAAGAAAAAATCAGAATTATGACATTCTTTGCACGTCATTGCATATTAGATAAAATTGTATGTTTGATTTTAGGTCTAGATAGATCTTTAGATGAATTGCATGATAGGTTATTTTTTTAAAATGCATGTTTAGAAAGCATTTAGAATAGATAGTATTTCACTTTAATTTGATTTTCATTTTTTAGTGATTTTAATTATGAATTTTTGTTAAACAAAAATCATGTGCACGTCATATAGAATTAGGCTCATGAAATGCCCGGCATTATTTAGTGATTGTTATTAGGTTCATTTAATTAGAAATTACATGTCATTAGAATTAGGTCATTTAGTTAATATTGCATTGCATATTGCATGATTTTCATTAATTAAGTGAAAACAAAAAATGAAATTGCGTGTTAATTAGAAACCATATCTAGGGTTGTTGATGTGGATTTTAATTTAACATCGCAGATGTTTTCGTTGCTTTGAGGTAAGTTTGCAATTTATTCATTACTTTCTTGGGTGTTAAATTGATGGATTGCGCACCCGTATGATTGCCTCATATGTTAGGGAAATAGATTTAAAATCAATCCAAGCTGCTTGCCAAACATTTTGTTTAAATAAAGAATGGTACCGAAAGAGCATTAGAGAAATCTAGTGTAACCAAGACCCCATACCCATAGTCTTTGGTTCGTAGGAGTAAAGTAAAACTCCTGTTACTTTACTTGGGTTTCTAATCGACCCACCAAAAATAGATTAGTGGCGACTCCTAATTGAAAATCATTTGCATGTTAAGAACTTAAACTTAAGTCGCGAATTGGTATGGGCTTGGGAGAGCCCAAGTTAAGTCTAGACTTAACAATCCATTAGCCAAACCTTAGGTGGTTCACACTCGAAAAATTGGTCGCGACAGACCCGAACCTTTCTTCAATTGCCGTGACGGGAGATGCGCTGACCTTTCTTAGGGCATCTATTTGTGGGTGCCTAATTTGTATCGAGGACACCAGTTGGTACCCGACCTTTCTCAGGAGGATGCGCCAACCTTTCTCAGGGCATCGATTTGTGGGGTGTCTGACTTCTGTCAAGGACACTAGTTGGAACCCGACCTTTCTCGAGAGGATGCACCGACCTTTCTCAGGGCATCGATTTGTGGGGTGCCTGATCTTTGTCAAGAACACCTGTTGGAACCTGACCTTTCTCGGGAGGATGCATCGACTTTTCTTAGGGCATCGATTTGTGGGGTGCCTGATCTTTGTCGAGGACACCAGTTGGTACCTGACCTTTCTCGGGGGATGCACCGACCTTTCTCAGGGCATCTGTTCTGGAAGATACCTGGACATTCACAGGCATTTCAAAAAGTACTTGGATATTCACAAGTACTAACCCAAAGGATATTTAGGCCTTTGCAAGCGTCGAATGGGGTATCTGGCTGATCATAGGTATTGAAGGGGTACTTGGATGATCACAGGTATGAATTCTTGGGGATACTTGGACATTCACAAGTATCGAAGGGGTACCTGATAATTGGGAATATCGAGGACGTACCTTAGGCATTCGTGAGGGTCTCTCACCTCCTAGTAAGGGGAATATCGAGGACGTACCTTGCATATTTATGAAGGTCTCTCACCTCCTAGCAATGGGAATATCGAGGACGTACCTGGGATATTCGTGAAGGTCTCTCACCTCCTGGTAATTGGGAATATCGAGGTCGTGCCTCGCATATTTATGAAGGTCTCTCACCTCCTGGCAATTGGGGAATATCGAGGACGGGCCTGGGATATTCGCGAAGGTCTCTCACCTCCTAGTAATTGGGAATATCGAGAACGGGCCTCACATATTCGTGAAAGTCTCTCACCTCCTAGTAATTGGGAATATCAAGGGCGTACCTGGGATATTTGTGAAGGTCTCTCACCTCCTAATAATTGGGAATATCGATGACGTATCTCGCATATTTGGGAAAGTCTCCCACCTCCTGGCAATTGGGGAATATCGAGGACGTACCTCGCATATTCGTGAAGGTCTCTCACTTCCTGGAAATTGGGAATATCGAGGATGTACCTCGCATATTCGTGAAAGTCTCCCACCTCCTGGCAATTGGGGAATATCGAGGACATACCTAGGATATTCGCAAAGGTCTCTCACCTGCTGGTAATTAGGAATATCGAGGACGGGCCTCGCATATTCGTGAAAGTCTCTCACCTCCTGGCAATTGGGAATATCGAGGACGGGCCTCGCATATTCGCAAAGGTCTCTCACCTGCTGGTAATTAGGAATATCGAGGACGGGCCTCGCATATTCGTGAAGGTCTCTCACCTCTTGGTAATTGGGAATATCGAGGACAGGCCTTGCATATTCGTGAAGGTTTCTCATCTCCTGGAAATTATAAACTTGAATGTGATACGAGGCTTACCTGGATGGCCGCAGGCACTCAAAAAGGTTGGAACACCTAGGTAGCTTAGTAATCGTAGGGGCATAATGTGGTGGAATACTTGAACGGCTGCTAGCATTCAATGACACAAATTTAAGGACAACTCGGACAGGTCGAGTGTCACGGAAAGGGAGTATCCGAACGGTGGTCGGTACTCAAAGACAAGAGGATACTTGGACAGTCACGAGTATCTAAATTTTAAAGACAACTTGAATAGGTTAAGTGTTAAGAAAATGGAGTATCTGAGTAACGGTAAGCACTCAAAAATAGGGGGATACCTGGACAGTCGCAAATATCAATACTCTGGGGACAACTCGAACAGGTCAAGTGTCGATAAGAGGGAGTACCCGGCAAGTGGTGGGTACTCAAAGACAAAGGGGATACTCAGACCGTTGCAAGCACCCAAACTCAGGGGACAACTCAAATAGGTCGAGTGACAAGAAGAGAGTACCTGGACAGTGGTAGGTACTTTAAGACAAATGGGGATAGGGATATGCTTACCTGGCAATATCTCTAATCATTGAGAGTATGTCTGCTATTTGCACAGTATGCACACATGATTGTATGCATTGTCAATTCATGAGCTCAAATGAGATTCATGCATGATAATTTTGTTAGTTTTGCATCATCTGATTTCCACTGGAGAAGATTTTGAAAGACAACCTTCATTTAGAATGTAGATGTCTTGAGCATGCCAAATGAGGGACTTTCAGTCTGAAAGGACTTTTCACTCACTCTCATGGAAAAGGCTATCCTGACCATTGATGCAGGATTTATAAGGACCACACTTCTCACTATCATCATGTCAATAGGGATTCGAGTATTCTCGCAAATGATACGACTTTATCAATGTGAGAAGTCTTTGTTAAAATTGTAATGAAGACTTGGTCAATGGCTCATCAAATGGGACCGTCGAGGTCAAGGCTCATGAACGAAGTGCCGCACGATCATCTCCGGGTTTGCAAGTCAAGAATCCTGCAAAAAAAGATAGAATAGTCTTGCTCATACTTCTCTAAGCGATGCTTATGTACACATGAAATCCTACATTAATTGAAGTGCCCTAGTCTAAAGAGACTTTTACAATGGGAATGTAACGTAGACTTGGCTCACATGTAAGAGGGTGAGAGTTGGTGACTGTCTTGGCATTTGTCACTGGTCTTTCTTTTCACTATTAGATGGAGGTTCTATGGACCACAACGGCAATTTTTCCTTGGCTGTATTTTTTACTGGGGGGCATTGGCCTTGCTTTTACCAGGCACACTGCTTTTTCATGCCCCTATTTTTTTTATTCCAGTTCTTCATTTATGGGCATTGACCTTGCTTTTACCAGGTACACTGCTTTTTTATGCCCTGTTTTTTCTTGTCGTTGGAGGAACTGGCCTAGGCAAGTTCAATCGAAGCACCGTTATTAGACTCTTGAGTCTTTATCTTCAGCCGGCACTCTAGGCTATGGCAATGACTTTTGCTTTGTCTCAATGTGAGGGTAAAATTACAGACTCACTTGGGCTGTACAATGAATACAAGTGCGTAGAGAAAGAATTTCTCTTTGTCATTCTAGGGCACTTAAATTAGCGCAAGTATTCATATGCAATAAAAATACCCGAAGATTGATGCAAGTGCGAGCAAGAAAATTTCTATCTTTCTTCTCACCTTGTGACGCTACTTCGCCTCCGATCTGCCCTAGTGTGGGGTGGTTCTTGACCGGGGGGTAGGACATAAACTTCATCGATGTATAGGGCTCAAAATGGGTGAGCAATGAAATGCCTCTCACTATTTTGGTTATCATACCATCCGCGAAAGAACTCTTTACCCTGCAGACATGGAATCTTATGCACTCATCTCACAAGTGCATAGATGGGGGACTGTGTGTAGGATATGGCTTGCCTTTCGTCATTCTGACGCGCCTCATCCAGCATGCCCAATCAATCTTGTATTCTTCACTTAGCTGTCTATTCTGATAATCCTTAGTGGAATCAGTGACTTAGATAGACAAAATCATCATGCAGAATTCATTTGGAAATGGCATGCAACATTTTAAATATGATGGAGTTTGAACTCTCAAAACAAGTGAATGGTGTTGACTCAAAAAAGACCCTATTGACAGCTTTAGGGGTTAACAATGGTGTTTCCAAATATGTTAAATTTAGAACATCAAAAGGGTTATTCACAAATGGGTGTCGATGGTTGTCCCTATTAATTAGGGATATGACACAGGAATGATCAGCCAAGGATTGGGAATCTGATCGGGCATCTCTGCTTTTGCCCCTGCAGAAGAGAAGACATACAAGTAGATCAATTAGTCTAGCCAAAATCAAATGTGAGTTGAGGCCTGAAGATTTTCTGTCATTTGCTTTGGTGATTACTCAAGATGCCATTTTGCTTAAGAGAGCTTATCAAAGTTTGACATGTCTTTCCTTGATTTGTTATTTGCATTTTTTATGGTCAAATGATCCTGCAACAGATAAAAGGGATCACGTTAGTCAGAAGCTCTTTCAAGAGTCGAATAACTTGGAAGCGATACAACATTACCCTTCACTGGTTTGCAGATGTTTGAATAGACCTGAAGTACGAGGAGGATATGAAGTCCTGTAATTTTCACTCCGTTAGATCACCTGCTCTCTTGTAATTTGCAGGCGCAAGAGAAGCAAATTTTTTTAATTTTCTTTTCTTCTTTTTTTTTTCTATCAAGTGTCTAACTGCCGCATCGGGGATTCGAACCCCCGACTTCGGACGATTTTGCTTCTTCCTGGGTACCACTCGGCTAGAGGTGCCGACGGTCTCCGTAGGGCGCTTCTTTTTTCATTTAGCCGAACCAGCTCATGGATGACACGTCCTTTCATACCAAGTTAGGTAAATCAATATGGGTCACTTGATTTGCCTAAATTAACCATTAAGCTTGCTTCTTGAATTCTATGCTTCCTATCAATAGGAGAAAATATGTCAAAAGTGAGTTCAGATACTAGGAGTATTGGAAACGATACCAAATTACTCTTCCCCAAAGTTTATATTTGCTGACTCCTAGGGATATTTGAGTGTCAATGACGACCTTTTGTCTTTGACACAGTTCAATGTCTCTTTTGATTGACCCTCCTCATTTGTGGCCCTGTATGCAAGATTGATGGTTGTTGATTTATCTTCAACGCCTTTCCTTTTGTGGAATTTTTCTTCTGTCTTTGACCATATGACCATTAGCAGTATTGGGCAAAGTCATGTACTTCAAGCTTCTATGGAATCTAAGATGGACAATCAAAACCTCCAACTCTCTGATGGCAATTACTTCTTGCGAGAGCCTGGAGCAAAAAGTGAGGTTTCCAAACCCTAACGTCATCATAAAAGACAGGGGGCTAGAGACCCGCTTCAAATGTTTGGATTTTTACTATTGACAGTAGCCAATTCAAAGGGATTGAAGAAATTTATTCCTTGTTCTTCTTGGCTCGTCGAAGAAAGTGTGAAGGCTGAAGGCAACATGGAGGAGGCTATCTTGCCTTGATCTGCCATGGTGTGCATGTGTCAAATTTAACCGCATGCCTATGCCTATTATGTTCGATCTTTTGTCTCCTGTAAGTAGAAGAAAGGGGACATCATTTTCAACATTACGTTCAGGGATTAAGACTTACCTTTTGAAATGGAATGATCTTTTTCTGCTTGCCCCTGCTTTCTTGAAAGAGTGTCTTTGAATTCGGCGAGTTCACATGATGTGCCGGCTTCAAATGCCCCTTGTCACACTAAGTCAAAGGGGATGAGGGCAATACTCCGAGACATTAAGTGAATAAGTCAGAAAAACAAACACGATTTAACATCTTGTTTTGACAAAATTTTGGTAATGAAATTTTTTTTATTTTCAAAAGTATATATCTTTCGGAGAGAGAAAGCATAAGGAAGCCCAGCCCTCAGTATTCTCCTTGGATGATATTTTCTTTTCATGGTTGGATAGCATCACCGAGCTAGTTTAGAATACCACCTCATGCTCTCAAAATATTAGAACTGTACATTAGATTACTGGAATAGAAAAAGCAATAGTAGCACACTAGACAGGATAAGAAACATAAAAAACAAGCAACACCCGTGAAAACTCCTATGAAAATGAGCACTTTGATAGTGTTGGTTCTGAAATCAAGTGCCTTTGAGTTCCTCACCTCCAATAGACTCGAAGTATTCGCATGAGAGGACCACTTCATTGAAGCTACGGAAATGCAACCCATGCAACCAACAACGATGCTTGCGAGGTAAAGCTCCCATGAATAGCTTTATCATTTCTTCTTCGGCCAGTTGAGGGTAAGTTTGCATCATAAAAGCCTTCCACCTCCTTGCATATACTCGGAAATCCTCCATTGGTCTTCTTCTGAAGTGAACCAAGTTCTCACAAGCCAGTTCAGTTCCAATCTGGTTTTGGTACTGATGTAGGAATGTGGAAGATAGCTCATTCCAATCCTTCATGAGGTTGATATCTGCTGTGATGAACCATTGCAATGCAGACCCTGTAAGACTTTCTTGGAAGGCCTGAGTTGTGAATGACATCGGGATGTAGTACCGACTCATTTCAGCGTGGAGATATTGCAAATGAGCCACAAGGCAAGTCGTGCCATTATATTTGCAGAGATTAGGTATCCACATTTCTCTGGGGGTCATGATTCTATGAGGGTAAGACGGGCTTGATATATCTTGGTTAGGCCACTTCTTTTCCCATTGCATATTCATCGTAGTGGCGAATTTTTCTGTTTTAGGGAAACTGGACTCTACTGAGATTATCCCATTGCTTTCTTCCGGGTCAAAATCACCAAACGAGGATGAGGCATTTAAGCTATCTTCATGGTTAGGTGACAAGCTTAGTAGTTCATTGGGATCATAGTGGATAAGAACGAATGTTCCCTCTTCTGACAAGCTTTCAACCCTGTGTGTGGGTAGGAAGCAGTTATACGATGAATGGCCGATTTCATCTGTATAACACTAGTAGTCCTCGGGATTGTATCATAGGGACTAGTAGTCTTCAGGGTTGTACTCTAGGGGATGCTTGAAGTTTTGGCACGGTGGCTCATTGGCTATCAGATTTTGCCTATACTCAGTGGCAGATGTTGAATTGAATTGTTTAGGCTTTATTTTCTTGGCTCCTTGTCTAGACCTTTTGAGTAAGGCCCTTCGTTTCGCCCGTTGGACTTTGTCAAAGGGAGTGAGAGATAGTGGAGCTTCACTCTCTGCTTCACTCTCTAGGTTGATAGGGGTTAGTATTCTTTGGACCCTAGCTCTTGCAGTAAGCTTGGGGAGCTGTCCTGTCGTGCCTCGGTCCTGAACAGGCTCTGTGTCTTTGACCTCGTACATAGACTCCTTGCCTTTCCCAGTGGGAAACTTTTTAGTAATAGGATGTTGCTCAGTCACCCATTTATCATGCAAAGCTTCATTGGCATCTTCTTCTCCTGTCTCTGCGACTATTGGCTCCTTGTAGGGCAGGGTGATGTCGGCGTTGATGTCAACATCATATTCTTGGCAAAAAGCGTGAGTCAGTTCCTCCCAGGTCTTAAGGGGAGTGATCCTCCTAACAATGTACCACTGCAAGTCAGGGCCAGTCAGATTCGATTGGTACGATTGAATCATCCTTCGGACCAAGTAGGCCTGCAAGTAGGTCTCCGGCCGAGAGGTATCAGCATATTTTTCGCATTCATGTGCTTTAAGCTTTTTAGGGATTTTAAAGCTGGCATAATTAGACGAGTCCATAGGATCCTACCCCTGCAGCTGGCTCAACTTTTTCATGATCTTTTCAAGCTGTTTATCTTGTTGGTCATCCTTTGGCAAATTTGCAGGTGCCAAGAGTGTGCTTAAAGCAGTTATGGAGTTAGGTTTAACTTGAGTGGATTTCATTTGCCTCGAGAGTTGTCGAAGGACAATGGACATCTGTCCTACGCCGTCTTCAATGTTGGTGAGGTGATTTTGTACATCATTCTGATCGGGTCCTATCACGTGAGGCCATTCGCGAGTGGTTGATAATTGACGGTTCGTAATTACCTAGTGTCGCAAAAACCATGAATGAGCACGAAAGTAAACAAAGATTGACCCATGGCAATGGTCTAACTGCTTTTTATTTATCAAAAGAGGATTTTATAGACTGCAGACTTTTGACATCTAAAACTTGAAATTAAAATGACAGAGCGAAATACTAGGTATTAAACAAAAGTCCCTAAACAATGGGACAAAACTTTCATGATATCAACACAAGGGGACACAAGATTGCTATTTTATATGCGACGAGGAGCCTTGTTCTTGCGCAGATGCTTGCTTTCTTAGACTGGCTCCGAGACATGTATCCAGCCCATTCCCAAATCCCCTTGCATAAATTATGCTTGCTCGTGTTGGCTGATCTCACTGATTGGGTGAGGGATCGATGGCTTCCATTTTTTCGAGATACGATGGTTGTGGATGTAGGACTCAAAGGCGTGATGGGCCTTTTCCTATCCCTCAAGCCCTTCAGGTATCACGATCCTTTTACGATGGCACTTGCTCCATGTTTCCTCATGGATAGAAATTTCGACTGCGTAGTCACGGCTTGTGTTGAAAAGGAGTGGAGGGGCCTTCCTCTTGAAAGGCGGTGGGATCTCCTAGAGGGCTCCATACTGTCGTGCCACCCGATATGGAAAATAGGAAATGGCGCCGGTGAGACCGAGCAACGGAATTGGATGGTGGCGTTTGTAAGCAAAACGAGCTCTCTTTTCATGGAACCAACCAGCACACCATTGGAATACTTCAGGAGTCGGGTCTCTTAGGAAGTTCACCCAATTTAAACAGCTTTGATTGGGAATGTATGGTCCTAGAACCATAAATTTCTGTAATGGATTTTCGAAATTATTTGTTTCAGACGATCGCATGAAGCATCGAAATTCACTTAGGTGTGAAAAGAACCAGACTTGTAAAATTTCTAGGGAAACCCGCATGATTTTTTCCGTGTTTTCTTTAAAACGATTAAGGGATAAGAATGTTTCGGTTAAAATCATGTTGACATAATTTTATCCCCTTGAGATCTGATCAACTATCCATGCCATCTTTGGACTTATGACATTTCTTTGATGGGGGAAAATGATGAACCTGAAAAAGGCCAAGAGGAAAATCTCACTTTTTTAGGTCATGAGTTGATTTTCAAAACAGGCGGTCAAAAATGCTAGGAGGCAGGTATTATGGTTGTTTTCAAGAATTTGCCTCATAACATGGACTTCAGTTCTTAAGAGTCGTGCTAACCCACGCAACGGGATAATGCCTGTTGATGGCCTAACAAGCTTATTTTCGAGAGGTATTCCAGTAATGATGTTGTATTCTTCCAGAGTTGGGGTTAGTTCGAACCCACCAAATATAAAAGTAGTCGTCTTCGAGCACCAGAAATGTGCCATGGCCTGTATGACTTCGGGATGAACACGGACTTGGATCAACGATAGAAGATGACCGACTTTGGCTTTCATGCGCTCTTGGGCATACTGGTCCAATTGACCCCACCACCTGAAGAGCTCTGCTTTACGAGTAGGAATAAACTGGATGTCATCTTTTCCCATCGCATATAAACTGGGACTCGAAAAACCTACCCTAAATTGTCATGGGCCAATAAAAAAGACTGAGTAAAAGTAAATAAATTACTTTGCTTTTAAAGAAAATGGCAAACACAAAAACATGCGCATGGGACGTGCAGCTCGATTTCTAACTGAGAAGGTTTGTTGAAATTAAAAGGGTGTCCGCCTGTCGCAATCTCGCGTTAGCAGCATAACCCCTTAATCTCGGCTAAAGAAATTCGAGGAAAAGAAAGGCAACCTCTACAACGCAGTTTCGCGTTTGAAGCCGTATCTTTCTTAACACCATCCTAATATCCTATGGCGGCCCAGGTCCGGCGGCCGGGTTGTGTGTGCCATTTGTAGTGTTAAAACAGTAAAGCATGCATAACAATTTATAATCACATAATAAAATAAAAGCTACTAACCTGCACAGAAAGAAAACCAAATTAGCAAAGCACTTAAACAAGATTTTAAAAAAAAAAAAAAAAAAAAAAAGGCATAAGTCTTCAAGTCCCCAAATAAGTCGCCAAGCAAGTCGCGACCTCTTTTTTTTTTTTCGACGCCCGATCGGGGCGGGCGCCTTGCGGAGGCTAATGGTTCGGCCATGTCAATTAGGCGTAGCCTAGACTCTCCCAAGTCCACCAATTCATGACTTAATAATCTAAGTTTTTAACCTATAAGTTAATTTTAAAATGGAGTCGCCACTAATCGGTTTGGGGTGGGTCAATTAGAAACCCAAGCGAAGTATCGGGAGAAATACTCGCTCCTGCGCAACCAGAGAAATTAGGATTGGGGACTTGATTACATTAGTTAATCACTAATATCCTTTCGGTACCTAATCTTGTTTGATTGTTTTTCTTTTTAAATGTAAAAGCCCAAACCCATTTCAGCCCATTTTTATAAAAACCTCAGCCCCAAGGCTACCCGGCCCACGCGCATAGGCCCGTCTCAAGCGGAAACCCTACCCGGTTCAAACCCATGCCCGACCCACTCTCTGACCCGATTCACAGCCGCGACCCAGCTCGTGGAACCCTACCCGGCCATGGCCCGGGTCCGACCCAACGACCTAGGGCCGCGACCCGAAAAAATCAGGAACCCTAAGGTTCCCGATTCGCGACGCCGAGGAGGGGAGGGGCTGAGCGCCGCGGCGGCGACGGTGGCGACAGTGGCAACGAGGACTGGACGACCGGGGGGGTGCGATGGCGACGACGGCAGCGGTACGTTACCTATCCGTGAACAGCAGCTTGCACGGCGAACGGCAGCGACGGCGACGACAGCGAAGGGTGCTCGAACTCTCCTCTCTCCCTTCGATCTGGGCTTGCGAGCATCGAGCCTCCCCTGAAGGCTCTCAGGGGAAGCTTGAATGCTCGCAGCTTCGATCTCTCTCCTCTCTCTGCTCTCGAGTTCCCCGAAGTCTCTCAGGGGATCTACGAGCTTTGCTGGCTTCCTCTCTCTCCTCTATGTGTGTTTTCCAATGAAGGTGGAGGGCCTATTTATAGGCGAGGGGGCAACCAATCGACGGAGCTTTGACCGTCGATCCCCGCGTGTCGAACGGCCTCCGCCGACCGAACCGGCGTCCCATCCGCCACCTATCCGCCAGTTGCCCCCCACACGCGTCGCCGTCCGTTCATCCGGCGTCGCACCCTGGCGTGTGTGCTGCAGGGCGAGCATGAGGAGGAAGATGACCGAAGAGGGCCGGGCTGGAGGAGGAGGAAAATGGGCCGTAGGGGCCCATGTGGAGGGGGAAGAGAGAGAAAAAAATGGGCTACTTTTTTTTTTTTTTTTTTTATCCGAAAAGGCAAAATAATAATAATAATAATAATAATAATAACCCAATTAATTAAAAAATGAAATTTAGGTGTCAACACCTGGTACTACAAAGTCATCAGTTCGTCTTTGATCGATTCTTTGTAAATTCTAGAAGTTGGAAAGAAATGCGAATAAAAGTTCATTAAAAAAAAAGAATCTTTTATTAGAGGTAAGAGAACTTGGTAAATTAGAATGAGGATTAATAACCTGGAAAATCCCAAATTGGTACACATGTGACAAATTTACTCCAAACTAATTTTTTGACCACGAAAAATCATAAACCGATATACTTTTGACAAATTTACTCCAAATGACCACAAAAAACCCAAATTAGTACACTTATGACAAATTTATCCCAAATTAATTTGTTCGACTGCCAAAAACCCCAAACTGGTATATTTATGACAAATATATATTCCGTTAAATTAAATTAATACCACCAAAAACCACAAAAATTGTGTAACTATGACAAATGGAAAATAAAATCCCAAACCGGTACACTAGTCAACTATCAAGTGATATCCAATTTAGCAATTTGACAATAAAAGTTAACTAAAATTAATATAGGGTAAATTTATTACAAGTATACCAGCTTGGGGTAAATTTGTCAAAGGTGTATTAGTTTAGGGTTTTTGTGGTCAAAGAATTAGCTTTGGGTAAATTTGTCACACGTGTATACGTTTAGAGTTTTCAAGATATTAACTCTTAGAAAAATGAAAAATGTTGGTGACTAACTTAAATAAGAGTTAGATAACACAACACTTATTGGTAAATTAATGGTAGAAAAAAGATCAAAATGCAAGTAAGTTTACAATATATATATATATAAGCCAGAAAATCAAATAAATAGTTAGCAATTTAGATAGAAAAAAATTTGGAAAGTCACATTAAAAAATTTTAAGTTTTATGGAACAATTGGTAATTTAAAGACATTGATAAGGATGATGAATAAAATTGGGTAAAACATAACGATTTCTTTGTTTTAGAGATGAGGGTTCCACGCGTTTGTTATGCCATCAAAAAAGAGTGATGTTTGAATATGCAAACCACAAGATTAAATTTATTAAATCGAATTGATCATATTACAAAAATCTATTGGAACCATTTAAAATGGTACTTTTCATGTATTGCAATTGATTTGTTCATCATATGATCTTTAGGGTTAGATTTATAATATATTCTTCCAATTAATAATGCAAAATTATTTTTCACCATTTCTTATTGGAATTTAGTGCACCATCTTTTGCTTGTGCAACAAGTAGTTTTGACTATGGTTGGCATTGGCAACCCCGCTGACTTATTGCAAACACATTAGTGATATCACTTCCAAGTTAACATCCCATAACAGTGTTTTTGGGTGATTCTTGAAGGAATCACTTAATAAGTTCTAGGACCAAAACATAAACGAGATTTTACGTTTGTCTCAGCATACGAATTACTTGAAAATTTTGAAAAGGAGTATCGTCAATGTCACTGAACATCAAGGAATGTGTATGGAAATATATTTGTCCATTTACCGTTTCTCTGTGCTCAAGTAGGCAGAGTTTCGACCCCAAAAAGAACAAAAAATATGTGACATCCTGAATTTTCAGTCCTGTTTTCAATTGAATAAATCGGGCCTTTCATCGATGCGCCTATAGTGTTATTCTCAGAGTCGATCACTTATGAGATAACTAGACTATCTGGAGAAGTCATTAAGAGATTTTAATGCAATAGACTTGAGAATTCGACCAGAAATCGACTGCTTGACCGTGCTAGTCTGCAAGGGTCATTACGGCATTGTCAAAATCGATCAAAAATCAGGGATAGGTCGATTCAACTAAGGTGTGTGATCAAAATGTGGGTGATTCCACCTGATTGCAAAATTCTCGTTGATCGACACTAAATTGATTTTCTGTCGTTTTCGGCACCCTATGCCCGTAATTGAAACCTTGAGATTTTCACAACCACCGAGAGTCGCCAATGTGTCGAAGGGGTTTATTGTGGCTCGAAGAAAATCGACCATGGGTCATTTGCACTAAAAAGTTTTGAAAGTTACCCGGTAGCCTAGGTCACGCTAAAAACGCGTTGGATTGAAATTAACCACGAATTTGAATCCGATTTCAGAAATTAAAGGTTTTGTCATGTCACAATAAATTCTAGGAACATCGACTCAGTCTCAAAAGATTTTTCTACAACCCGAGACTTTCTGGGAAAAAGTCGTCCTAGGGCCATTTTTGTCTAGAAAAAGGCCAGGATCGTTTTTTATTGCGCAATTGGGAAGTAAGTGGGATCAATTGGTGAAGAAAAATACCAATTTGATCATTTAGATGTTAATTGAAACTATCAAAGCCAAATTGGATTGAATCAAGAGAGGGTTGAAGTCCAAATTGTGCCATTTCCCTTGCAAATTCGTATGTCCCCCACCCCCACCACATTTGGACTATTTCAAGCTTCTAGAGGGGTGCATTGGTGGCTTAAGGAGAGCCAAGGAGATACTGGTGGTGGTGGATGGTCAAGGAGACCATGGAAGAGAAGATTTGGGCTTGTGGACCCCTTGTCCCCTTATCTCTCCCTCTTTCTCCCTCAACTAGCTCTTTTCTCCATTGTTGTTGTCCATCTTGAGCTTCAAAGAACCAGAGAAAACCCTAGCTCATCCCCCTTGGCCGTCGCATGTATGCTGGAACCACCACCGGACCATTTTCCTCCTCTGTTTTCACTTCTGCCATTTTCTGCTTCAGCTGACCTTTCGCTAAAGATCTGAGTTGAAAGTGGTCTTCCCAGATGAATTAGCCAATGAGCCACCCATCACCGTGACGAGCACATCCAGACCGTTCCAAAGAGCCTGACCTTGTCACGAACGGAGCCGCCAACTGCCCCGTACGGCCGCCACAAGCCGCCGATCATTGGTCCGTCGGTCCACCGCCTGGTTCACCCTGTTTCGCCATTTCAGCTTTTTCTTCCGTTTTTCTTCCATCCCGACCCTACCTCCACCCATACCAACCACCAGCAGGTCCCCCTTGACCCCTGGGTACCGTCGGTTGCCAACCACCCGCTTGCTGGAACTCCGATCAACCCGTTTCCTAGCCGTTCAACAGTTGGTTCTCCTCTATCCAGCAAAAGCAGAAGCAGAAAACAAACCAGCAAGGAGTCTAAGACTTCATGGCCCGCCTCCGACCACCGTAAGTCCTCGTCGTTGGCCGTCGAGACTCCCTCAACCAACCTTGTTTCCTCTCTTTTGCAGCAAGAAATAAAGAGCTTGTTGGTGGGTTTTCTAGCAACCTTCGGGTCCGTTTTGAGGTGGTTCCAAGCCTCGAAAGCTTGGCCCGCTTTGAGAAGAATCGTCGCCCGTCACATTCTCGTCGATTTGAACCGACCGGCTCGTCAAACAAGTGAGTTTAACTCACTAATTATTGCTTAGTAGGTTAATGATACTTAGGAGTTGATTGGATTTAATTAAGTGTGATTATGTGGATAGATTAGATTAGAGTAATTAATTTAATGCTTTACCGATGCATGTTAGGTGGTTAGTTGTGGCAATTAGCAAATAAATAGGTTCTAGTAATTATTGAACGAACCTCAGAAATTTTCCGAGTCCGTTTCAGCTTCCAATTAGGCTATAACAAGCCTAAGGTGGATTTATTGCATTTATTTAATATTTTTCGTAATTATTTAATTATTTATTTACTTTCCAGAAATTAGACCGAGATGGCTAATGACCGGAAAATTACGCTGATTGTAGCGATTTGATCTATTTATTTAATTGAGCTTTATATTGTGTTGATTTCAATTTAATTGTGAAATCGGGAATTTATCTTTAAATTAATTAATTTTAATAATTAATTGAATATTTATCGGGTGTGGGTCTACAACGCCAAAATTATATTTCTAGACTGCTGAAGCTAGTGGAAAGTTTAAAAAGTGAAATTTTTTTTTTTTTTTTGCTAAGGCTAACCGTGTACCCACACGGCTGTTTTATCGGGTATGATAAAAGGTGAGCAAGAATACTGTAATACGTTGGCTCGATGACTAAGTGTGTCATCTTGGAGAAAGACGTTATGTTACGTCGACTCGATGATTAAGTATGTCATCTCGGAGAAAGACGTTATGATTTGTTGGCTCGTTGAATTGGTACATTACCTTGGAGAATGTACGTGGGCTCGGTGACTTGGTATGTCATCTTGGAGAATGCACATGGGCTCGGTGACTAGATATATCATCTTGGAGAATGCATAGTATTGATTAAAATGATCGGGGAATGGTTTGATTGACATGTAATCAACTAGGTCGATTGATCGATAAGTCGATCTAAGTGAATGATCGATGTGTTGATGTAATTCGATGAGTTTATGAATTGTGCTGACTTGCAAGGAGGAGACTGAGGTCAAGGTAAGTCCTCTAATTCGTGATTGTGCTTAGGCAGCCCTTAGGGCGTATTGGCTTCTTAATCAAGTCTTAGGGGGTAGAATTCACTGAGACATTGTCTCAATAGTTATTGTATAACCATTTTCAAGTCCATAGACAGTGTTGGTAAAGGACTAGGAGCCTCGGAGTTCATGAGGTGAATCCTGAAGAATTGGTGACCATGTTCGACTAGATAGTCGTAGGATAACTCTGTTTTGTAGGGAGCGAATTCTTTTTGTAAACCTTTGTGTATAAACCTGTGTGTTTATAAAAAGGTATTTTGTGAAAAATTGGTCCTACTTTTCTATCCCATTGTTTTATTGTTTTGAGGATTAATTATATGCTTCCGCATGCGTATTAAAATGAATGGGTCGGCGATGCGTCCTGGGACATCGCAATTATATTAACCAATGAGGGATTGGTGCGTGCCCGGGGATTAGGGTGTGACATTCCCTTTCTGTGGTATCAGAGCATGGTTTAGAATTGGAGTGATAATGAGCGATGGATCATGGGATAGTAGTAGGATGACCTTTAAATTCATGTAGGTGCATGTTTATGATAGTTGCTTGATAGAATTGTGTGTTGTGTTAATTGCTCAGCTTCAAATTCGGTGCGGAATTGGAAGCAGGTTTCAATAGAGAAGACTAAGCCATGAGTGATCAGGAGCTTAGGACCCCTAGTAAGAGGACCATTAGGGCCATAACTCGGGGTAGGAGGTAAAGGTAAAGCGCCAGCACGGGCTAATGCTAGTGGCAAAGCACCAACTCCTGTTGGTGCTGGGGTTATAGCCCCTGGTGACCCAGGATCGATTAGGATCACACAAGCCCTGGATGCCATGCGAGAAATGATGGGGGCAGCAAGCCTAGAGTCAAGCTACCGCTTTTACTACCGCGGTTGAAGCCACCGCCACTGCCACTGCCAATGCTGCCGCAGTTGCTACTACACTTGCCGCCGCACCTGTTGAAGGTCCGCCAGGAATCGTCGTCGCTGGGAGATCGATTCATAAGTTGGTGGAACAATTCTTGAAATTGAATCCACCTCAATTCACTGGGGCAAGAGACCCCAAAATTGCTACCTTATGGATTCAAAAACTGGAGAAGGCTTTTGCACTATTGATGTGCAATGAAACTGAAAATGTAGTCATTGCAACTTACCAACTAAAAGGAGTTGCAAATACTTGGTGGAGGACTACCAAAGGAGCAATATTTCCAAAAGGTGTCGTCTTAGAATGAAACGCCTTCCTTGAGGCTTTTAATGGCAAGTACTTTTCAGAGACTGCCAAGGAGATAAAGATGGCAGAGTTTCAGAGTCTTTGCCAAGGTTCCCTCACTGTCGACCAATATGAGGCAAAGTTCACTAAACTATCATAATATGCTCCTGAACTGATTGAGAATTCGGCGAACCGAGTGAGAAGATTTAGGGACGGATTCAGGCCGGACTTAAGGAGTACATTGATTTCTCTGAATTTGAAAACTTACAACGACCTTTATGAGAGGGCCTAGATGATCGAGAAAGATCAAAACAAAAGAGCCACCTCGTCTGGGTTGGGATTCAATACAAACGGAGATGCAATTCACCAAGGAAAGAGGTCCATGCTTGAGATAGATTTCAAGTCCCACCCAACAAGACTGGTGGATTTGGTAGGTCAGCGCCCTATAGGAATGAAGTGTGTCGCTATTACGAAAGGCGACATGGGTCAGCCCCGTGCCCATCTAGGCCAAGTGCATGTTTTGAATGCGGCCAGCAATGCCACATAGCTAGGAATTGTCCTAGCTGACCAAGAGAACAACTGCAGTTACCGCCGCCGCCACAGATGGGTCAGTATCGAGGAATTGCGCCACAAAATGCACAGTATGGTAGATTGAATGGACCGCCAGCTTAGAGATGAATCGAGTTATGCACTGAGTAGGAAGGGCAGTGTCCCCAGAACAATTTTATCAAAGTGGCGCAGCAGAATTTTGGTTAAGTTTATAGAATCTCAGTTGTTGTAATGAAGTCATAGAAAGGAGAATCACTGGTTATAGTTGTACTTAAATATTCTGCCTATGTATAACTTTGATACCATATATAAAAAGGTTTGGCTCGATGAGCTTTTGTTGTAATGAATTGTTGTTATGTAATGCGATACAGTTTAATCCGTCAACGGGGGAAAATTTCGAATTTATCAGAAGTCGAGGACCCTCGATTTCCCTAATCTCATCGCAAGAGACAACCGGTTTGTTAGACGGAGGTTGCCAAGGTTACGTGGCGATTGTCATAAATAAGACAGATTGGAGAACTGAAGGTTGAGGACATCTCAGTAGTCCAAGAATTTATAGATGTGTTGTCACAGGAATTATCAGACCTGTCGTTAGAAAAAAAGATAGAACTTGTGATGGAATTAACACTCGGGACAATGCCACTCTCTAAGGCTTCTTATCAGATGTCGTTGTCTAAATTGATAGAACCAAAGGTGCAGAGGTGAGGATTGTCGAATAAGGAATTCATGCATATCAGTGCATTACTTTGGCGAAACATTAGTTTTGTTTGTGAGAAAAAGAAAGACGGTTCGTTGCGAATATGTATCGACTATCATTAACTCGATCAAGTGACAATTAAGAACAAGTGTTCATTGCCGAAGATCAACGAAGTGTGTGATCGCATACAAAAGTGTCGATACTTTCAAGGGTCGACTTGAGAATTAGATGTCATCAGTTGAGAATCAGAAAGGAAGTTATATCGAAGACAGCGTTATGAGTTAGAATTTTAGAAGAATTGTGATTGTGATGTCTTGTGTCACCCTGGAAAGACGAATTAAGTCGTAAGTGCACTAAGTCGAAAGTTTTCACTTGCACATATGGTGATCAAGGAGTGGAAATTTACTCGAGAGAGGTCGAGATTTGGTTTTCAAATTTGAGGTAAGCCACCTTTCAAATCTTATGGCCACCCTCGGAATCGAACCGAAGGTCCAGTTTAAGATCAAGATGTTTCAGTTGACAGACCTAAATGTTCAAGAAATCCTGTAAGAGGATACCGGTAAAAGAAATGTTGACTTTCAGATTTCGAAAAAGGGAATGCTGAAGTATTGTGGGTGATGATAAGTGTTAGATAGTACAGAACTTGAGGAGGAGACCTTGTCAGGAATTCACTTAATAGTTGCAATATTCGACCAAACAGTACAAGTAGGTTAGAATCGGTGTCAACTCGATTGGCAAACCAATATAAAGATAGATATCGCTAGACAAGTTGCAAGTGTCAGATGTGTCGGTAAGTGGAAGTTCAGTAATGCAAACCGGGAGGACCTTTATAATCACTCGAGAGTTTTGAGTGGGAATGTAAGTATATCACGATGGAACGTTGTGACCGGCTTACCAATGAGCGAACGGCATAATAATTCCATTTGGAGTTGTGGTCGACAAATTGACGAAGTCGACCCACTTCTTGGTAGTACGAAAGGATCTGGACTTGGATAAACATGCAAAGTTGTATGGGAGTCAAATAGTTCGTCTGCATAGAGTGCCAGTGACGAATTTATGTTAGATCTAGACCCGAGGTTCCCGATTACAGTAGAGCAATTAGATGGTTTCCTTTGAAGCAGTGCATAGCATAGTGTACAGAACTTCAGTTTGTGGGGAGGAAGTTAGATGCTAAAAGATCACAGGCCTAGAGTCAGCTCAACAATCAGTAATTGCAGTTGCCATGATTAGTGCCAGAGTAAAGACCGCTTGGAACCGCTAGAAAAGTTGCATCGTTGAACATCGAAGGCCTTTAGAGTTCCAAATTGGTGATTATATCTTCCTGAATGTGTCACCAATGAGGGATACATTGTGCTTTGGCAAGGAGGGAAAAAAACTGAAACTGAGGTACATAGGTCCCTTTGAGGTTCTAAAAAGAATTGGGATCCTAACGTATCATTTTGTATTGCCGCCGAGATTGGCGCAAGTGCATGACGTCTTTCACGTGTCGAGGTCGAGGACGTATGAGCCTGACCCGACCCACGTATTAAATCTTGAAGAATTAGACGTGGACGATAGAGTGTCGTACGTGGAAAGCCCGATTCCGATTGTGGTTCAAAACAGATTCTATGTACCAAGATGGTCCCCTTGGTCAAAGTGGTCTGACAACACCACAAGACTGAAGAAGCAACCGGGGAAAGTGAGACTCGATGAGACGACGATGCCCCCACCTTTCGTCAGGATTGGTAAAGGTTTAAATTTCGAGGACGAAATTTTTATAAGAGGTGAAGAGTTGTGACATCCTGAATTTTCAATCATGTTTTCAATTGAATAAATCGGGCCTTTCATCAACGCGCCTATAATGCTATTCTCAGAGCCGATCACTTGTGAGATAACTAGACTATCTGGGGAAGTCATTAAGAGATTTTAATGCAATGAACTTGAGAATTCAACCAAAAATCGACTGCTCGACCGTGCTAGTCTACAAGGGTCATTACAACATTATCAAAATCGATCATAGATCAGGGATAGGTCGATTCGACTGAGGTGTGTGATCAAAGTGTTGGTGATTTCACCTGATTGCAAAATTCTCGTCGATCAGTACTAGACTGATTTTCTGTTGTTTTGGGTACCTTGTGTGCCCATAATTGAAACCTTGAGATTTTCACGACCACCGAGAGTCGCCAATATGTCAAAGGGGTTCATTGTGGCTCGAAGAAAATCGACCACGGGTCATTTGCACTAAAAAGTTCTAAGAGCTACTTGGTAGCCTAGGTCACGCTAAAAACGTGCGGAATTGAAATTAACCGTAGATTCTGTCATGTCACAATAAATTCTAGGAACGTCGACTCAGTCTCAAAAGATTTTTCTGCAACCCAAGACTTTTTGGGAAAAAGTCGTGCTAGGGCCATTTTTGTCCAGAAAAAGGCCGGGATCATTTTTTATTGCGCAATTGGGAAGCAAGTGGGATCAATTTGTGAGAAAAAATACCAATTTGATCATTGAGATGTTAATTGAAACTATCAAAGCCAAATTGGATTGAATCAAGAGAGGGTTGAAGTCCAAATTGTGTCATTTCCCTTGCAAATTCGTATGTCCCCCACCCCCACCACATTTGGACCATTTCAAGCTTCTAGAGGGCTGCATTGGTGGCTTAAGGAAAGCCAAGGAGATGCTGGTGGTGGTGGATGGTCAAGGAGACCATGGAAGAGAAGATTTGGGCTTGTGGACCCCTTGTCCCCTTATCTCTCCCTCTTTCTCCCTCAACCAGCTCTTTTCTCCATTGTTATTGTCCATCTTGAGCTTCAAAGAACCAGAGAAAACCCCAGCTCATCCCCCTTGGCCGTCGCATGTACGTTGGAACCACCACCAAACCGTTTTTCTCCTCTATTTTCACTTACGCCGTTGCGGCTCAAATGACCTTTCGCCAAAGATCTGAGTTGAAAGTGGTCTTCCCGAACGAGCACATCCAGATCGTTCCAAAGAGCCCAACCTCGACCCGAACAGAGCCTTCAGCCGTCCCGTACGGCCGCCGCAAGTCACCGATCCTTGGTCCGTCGATTCGCCGCCTAGTTCGCCCGATTTCGCCATTTCAGCGTTTTCTTCCATTTTTCTTCCATCCCGACCCTACCTCCACCCATACCAACCACCAGCAAGTCCCCCTTGACCCCTGGGTACCACCGGTTGCCGACCACCCGCTCACTGGAGCTCGATCGCTGTTTCCTCGTCGTTCTGCAATTGGTTCTCCTTTGTCCAGCAAAAGTAGAAGCAAAAAACGAACCAGCAAGGAGTCTAAGACTTCGTGGCCTGCCTCCGACCATCGTAAGTCCTCGCCATTGGCCGCCGGGACTCCCTCAGCCCATCTCGGTCCTTGTGTGCCTCAACCAACCTTGTTTCCTCTCTTTTTGCAACAGCAAACAAAGAGCTTGTTGGTGGGTTTTCCAACAACCTTCGAGTCCATTTTGAGGTGGTTTCGGGCCTCGAAAGCTTGGCCCACTTTGAGAAGAATCATCCCTCATCGCGTTCCCATCAATTTGAACCGACCGGCTCGCCAAACAAGTGAGTTTAACTCACTAATCCTTGTTTAGTAGGTTAATGATGCTTAGGGGTTGATTAAAGTTAATTAAGTGTGATTAGGTGGATATATTAGATTAGAGTAATTAATTTAATGCTTAACCGATGTATGTTAGGTGGTTAGTCATGGCAATTAGCAAATAAATAGGTTCTAGTAATTATTAAACGAATCTCGAAAATTTTCCGGGTCCATTTCGGCTTCCAATTAGGCTATAATGGGCCTACGTTGGATTTATTGCATTTATTTAATATTTTTCTGTAATTATGTAATTAATTATTTATTTTCCGAAAATTAGACCGGGATGGCCAGTGACCGGAAAATTACTCTAATTGCAACGGTTTGATCTGTTTATTTAATTTAGCTTTATATAGTGTTGATTTTGATTTAATTGTGAAATTAGGAATTTATCTTTAAATTAATTAATTGAATATTTACCGAGTGTGGGTCTACAGCGCTAGAATTATATTTCTAGACTACGAAGCCGTGGAAAGTTTAAAAGTGAAATTATTATATTTTTTGGTTAAAGCTAATCGTGTACCCACACACGGCTATTTTATCGGGTATGATAAAAGGTAAGGAAGATACTGTAATACATCGGCTCGATGACTAAGTGTGTCATCACGGGGAAAGACGCTATATTACATCGGCTCAATGACTAAGTGTGTCATCTCGGAGAAAGACGTTATGATTTGTTGGCTCGTTGAGTTGGTACATCACCTTGGAGAATGCATGTGGGCTCGGTGACTAAGTACGTCATCTTGGAGAATGCACGTGGCCTCGGTGATTAGATAGGTCATCTTGGAGAATGCATGTGGGCTCGGTAACTCGGTATGTCATCTTGGAGAATGCACGTGGGCTCGGTGACTAAATATATCATCTTGGAGAATGCATGGTATTGATTAAAATGACCGGGGAATGGTTTAATTGACATGTAATCGATTAGGTCGATTGATCTATAAGTCGATCTGAGTGAATGATCAATGTGTTGATGTAACTCGATGAGTTTATGAATTGTGCTGACTTGTAGGGAGGAGACTGAGGCCAAGGTAAGTCCTCTGACTCGTGATTGTACTTAGGCAACCCTTAGGGCGTATTGACTTCCTAATCAAGTCTTAGGAGGTAGAACTCACTAAGATATTGTCTCACTGGTTATTGTATAACCATTTTCAGGTCCGTAGATGGTGTTGGTGAAGGACTAGAAGCCCCGGAGTTCATGAGGTGAAGCTTGAAGAATCGGTGACCATGTCCGACTAGATAGTCATAGGACAACTCTCTTTTGTAGGGAGCCAATTCCTTTTGTAAACCTTTGTGTATAGATTTGTGTGTTTATAAAAAGGTATCTTATGAAAAATTGGTCCTACTTTTATATCCCATTATTTTATTGTCTGGGGAAATTATATGCTTTCGCAAACGTATTAAAATGAATGGGTCGGCGATGCATCCTAGGACGTCGCAATTATATCAACCAATGAGGGATGGGTGCGTGCCCGGGGATCGGGCGTGACGAGAGAGAGAGAGAGAGAGAGAGAGAGATAGATATATATATATATATATATATATATATATATATATATATATATATATATATATTTTATGACCGGGGATCGCCGGAGATCAAAAAAGAGATATATTCATCTTCATTGTATAAGCTAATCCTTGGCTATAATCCGGTTATTGAAAGGACAAGGACAGTAAGATCCCAACAAATCATAGCAAATTGATTGAATTTGGAAGAAATATAATAAAGAAGATAGAGGCATTATGACAAAAGCAAAATTACTTAGAAGCCAAATTAGCTGAAGCTCATTAAGGACGAATAGAGAAGCCGTTGGAGCACTTTCGACATGACGCGGTGATGAAAAAGGTGATAGAATGACATATAAATCAGACAGGATGTAATATCATGCACTTCCTTTATTTTCCCCCTTTAATTTCAAAGGCGTGAATCGAACTTATCAACCGGTCTTGGTTCGAAACCTGCGAACTTCATTTTCAATCTTCCGGTGAGTTCTCATTTCATCCTCTCTTATCTGTAAGCCGAGAGTTTAACGCACAGCATTTTATGGCACCAATTCACTCCCCCTGCTGGACGATGCATCAGGATTTAGGGTTGGCTGCTTCCAAAATGGTCCCCGTGCCTTTCGTTTACTTTTCAGACCTACAAGTCTCTCCTGGGGTGTTGAAAGTCTCAACGATAGTTCTCACTTGCATGGTGACCGCTCAAACTCATCATCGGCTAGGTACTTCCCAAGAAAAAATTCATGATTCAGCCTTTGAAATTCGGACTTTTCAATGGTTTTCTTGGATTGAAGAATCAGCGGTCCAACTTGAAATAGTTCCGAACAAGATCTTACGCGCGATTTCGGTCAAATTTTGAATTAAGCATAGTGTCACGGCCCGAAAGAAGGCCGATTCGAGAGGTTCCCAAGGGGCGATCGCAACTCACCCGTGGACCTCCTGCTTTCACTCGGATTCCCACCAAGTCTTCTTCCCGAAGTTTCCAAGGGCGGGTGATACCGTAATTAGACTATCTTTATTTATGTCGGTAGTTGATAGCTCTCATTTATGTCGGTGGTTAGTAGCCGCCATTAGTGTTGGTAGTTAAGGCGGTGCGATCTCGTCCGCCAGTTAAGATCTTAATCGACGAATGTAGTCAAAGGGCCTCGAGTATAAGAAGGGGTGCCCTCCCCCTCATTTGTATCTATCCAATCATTTTCAGTAATACAAGTTCTTTTCTCTCCAGAGCCCCTCTCTCTAGAAGCTTTCTCTCTCTACGATCCGGGTGTGCAAGCGAGTGTGCGAGCGTTGATCGAGCAAGGCTTGGCTTAGGTGATCCAAAATAACCTGAGTCGCCGCGCGGTCACGATCCCAATTGATCAGCCCGTGACAATAGCCTATAAGTACTTGCTTCTTATCAAGATCAAGGCCATAGAGCTCACATTTCCAGCTTCCTCTGCAAGCATCATATTTGGAATTCAACACAGTTGCAATTCAATCCTTTTCCTCAAAGTCTCTCTCTCTCTCTCCCCATTTACATGATCGCATCCATGGAAAGGACAAGGAGCTTGCCTCTTCAGCCTCCAACTTACGGAAACCTCATTACAATTCTCAGTATTGATGGTGGAGGGATAAGAGGGCTTATCCCAAGAACCATCCTCGCTTTCTTAGAGTATGAACTTCAGGTATAATTACATATACATCAGTCATTTGCTAAGGCTTTTGCACTTTCTTTGTAAGAAACGCTTTGCTGCGTGCTATAATCACTTGCAGTTCACCTTTTCATGCATGCATGCATGTCCCATGCAAATTTTGATTCCTAACTAGAGAACATATCTTTGTGGACTGGTGCAGAAACTAGATGGTGAAGACGCGAGAATAGCAGATTATTTTTGATGTTATTGCTGGAACGAGCACCGGCTCGTCACGGCCATGTTAGCCACCCCCGATGATAACGATCGCCCCTTATTTGCCGCAAAAGACATTGAGGATGTTTACCTTGATAATTGCCCTAAAATCTTTCCTCAAGACAGGTGCCCTAAATTTCCAAGCCTATATAGGTGTCATGTTTACGAAGTAATGTTTTCTCGAATGACTTTCTAACATAATGTCTTTATAAATTGAAAACTAGAGTTGTCCTTTTGCGCCTGCTACGAAGATGATTAAAGCTGTGACTGGCCCAAAATATGATGGAAAATACCTGCATAAGCTCGTGAAAGAGAAACTTGGGAACGCAAGATTGCACCAGACATTGACTAACGTCGTTATCCCAACGTTCGACATCAAGCGTCTTCAGCCAACGATCTTTTCTAGCTACGAGGTTCATCTTCTTGTCCCTAACATGCAATTTGTTTCCTTATTTTTATATTTCCTTTGTCTTTATTAATTATGACATATAGATAATCAACTAAGTATTGTTTTTTTCGGAAAATGAGTAGGTGAAGAAAACGCCGACTCTAGACGCCTTGCTCTCGGACATATGCATCTCAACCTCAGCAGCACCAACTTATCTCCCGGCTCATTATTTCGAAACCCAAGACTCCACAGGAAAACTGAGAGAATTCAACCTCATTGATGGTGGCGTAGCCGCAAACAATCCGGTATGAAAGAACTATATTTTGGCAGACCTGACTAAACAAAACGTGTTTGTGTAATTTCTAACTTCACATCATTCATCATGCAGACGTTAGTTGCAATGGGCGAAGTGACGAAGGAGATCATGGGAGGAAGTTCGGATTTCTTCCCTATAAAGCCGATGGATTACAGAAGATTTCTGGTGATATCGCTCGGGACTGGTTCACGAAATTCTGAAGGGAAGTACGATGCAAGTGAAGCGGCCAAGTGGGGAGTGTTGAACCGGTTGAGCTGCAACGGCGGGAGCCCGTTGATTGATGTGTTCATGCAAGCGAGTGCCGATATGGTCGACTTCCACCTCTCTGCGGTCTTCCAGGCGCTGCACCTTGAAGCCAACTACCTCCGGATTCGGGTATTCTTATTGCACCTTGAATGATTCAAGAAAATTAACAACTTGAAGAACTTGAGTTGACTCGCTAATCAAAATTGGAATGGCAGGACGATAACTTGAGCGGGGCCGTGGCATCCGTGGATATAGCAACGAAGAAGAACCTGAATGACTTAGTCAGAACCGGCGAAGCACTATTGAAGAAGCCGGTTTCAAAGGTAGATCTGAAAAAGGGTGGATGCGAGGCATGTAACCCGGAGACTAATGAAGAGGCTCTCAGAAGGTATAATCATCGAGGTCACTAAATGCAATTCTAAATTGTGGTTTCAGGTTTGCGAAAATGCTCTCGAATGAGCGACAACTTCGTCTTGCTAGGTCACCTCATGGACATAACTCCGCAAATTTGAAGCGATCTAATCCGTCTAGTCAACAAACGGCAATTTGTGAAGACCGATCCTAAGGGATAACTCATTTATTCTTTGATTGTTTCATTCTTTCCATTCTTACGGAATGAAATTCCAAGCATCAATTTTCGCGTTGGATTTAAATTAATCTAATTGTCCTCGATGATTAGTTTTGTATATATTGACTATTGTGACTTTTAACACCATCTATATGAATAAAAAGCTCACTGTTATGGACTGTGGCCGGAGAGTGTTGAGATCCTCTCTAATCCATGTCGAAAATCTAGGCATAAAATTGCCTATATAAAGCATGGTTTTTGAATTTTATAAGCATGCTAACACATTTTTTATTTGAAATTTCATATAGCATACTGCGTAATCTATTTGCTGCAAAGCCCACATCCTTGAACATTGATATTGGTAGTTACGGTTCGAAAATTGACTACTAATTAGTAGTCATGGATGTGGGCGAAGAAGAACAGCCCAAGTGCCATAACATAACTGATTTACCACACTTTGTCTGCCATAACTTCGAAAAAAGTACACTTAAGCCGGGTTTGAACTTAAATGGAACACTTAGGTGCCACTCCGCGAAAATCCGGCCAAATGGGTGACGTGGCAATTTTCCTCGACGACTTGGACACAAAACAACACCGTTTTGCATGCCGACGTGGCGAGAAAATGCAAAAACGACGTCGTTTTTGTATGTCGATGTGTAAATAATTAATATAAAAATTAATTAAATTAAATTAAAGATTAATCTTATTTAAAATATTTAAAAAAAAAAAAATTTAAAACTTAAAATTTAAAAAACTCAAAATTTAAAAAAATTAAAATTTAAAAAAACTTAAAATTAAAATAACTTAAAATTAAAATAACTTAAAATTAAAATAACATAAAATTAAAAAAATTAAAAATTAAAAAAATTAAATTAAAAACTTAAAAAACTTAAAATTTAAAAAACTTAAATTTAAAAAAAAAATATATTTTTTTAAAAAGGGGGCCGAAATGGGCGGCTGAGGTGGCAATTTTAATTTTTTTTTAATTTTAAGGTTTTTAAATTTTAATTTTTTTTAAATTTTAAGTTTTTTAAATTTTAAGTTTTTTAATTTTAATTTTTTTAATTTTAAGTTTTTTTTTTTTTAATTTTAAGTTTTTTAATTTTAATTTTTTTAATTTTAAGTTTTTTTTAATTTTAAGTTTTTAAATTTTAATTTTTTTAAATTTTAAGTTTTTTTTTTAATTTTAAGTTTTTAAATTTTAATTTTTTTTTAATTTAATTTTTTTAATTTTAAGTTTTTTTTTTAATTTTAAGTTTTTTAATTTTAAGTTTTTTTTTTTTAATTTTAAGTTTTTTAATTTTAAGTTTTTTTTTTAATTTTAAGTTTTTTAATTTTAATTTTTTTAAATTTTAAGTTTTTTTTTTAATTTTAAGTTTTTAAATTTAATTTTTTTAAATTTTAAGTTTTTTAAATTTTAATTTTTTTAAATTTTAATTTTTTTTTAATTTTAAGTTTTTTAATTTTAAGTTTTTAAATTTTAACTATTTTAATTTTAAGTTTTTTAAATTTTAAGTTTTTTAATTTTAAGTTTTTTAAATTTTAATTTTTTAAAATTTTAAGTTTTTATAATTTTAAGTTTTTTAAATTTTAAGTTTTTTAATTTTTAGAATATTTTAAATAAAATTAAGTTTTAATTTAATTTAATTAATTTTTATATTAATTATTTATACATAAGACACAAAATGACGTCGTTTTTCCATTTTCTCTCCACGTTAAGATACAAAACGTCGTTTTACGTCCAACTCACTTTAAAAATTGCCACGTCACCCATTTGGCGGGATTTTAGCCGAAGTGGCACTTAAGTGTTCCACTTTACTTGAAATTGGCACTTAAGTATATCTTTCCGAAGTTATGGCACTCTAAGTGTCCTCCCCCACGCCAAATGCTTACGACACTCCAGGATGTCCCAAACTCCACTGGATGTGGATTATATTAAAATATTTGACACGGATTGTATATATATATATATATATAGGGTTTATAAAGATCTATATCAAAAGGCATGTTTTTGTTGCGCTTGCTTGTCCCGTATTGCGTGAAAAGCACACAGAATTGTGTACAGAAAATATGACGGTGATAATGAAAGGAATTCAATTTGCATTGAAGTGACATTTTCGCGAAAACCTGAAACGAATTCAATTTCTACCGATGCATAGTTAATCCTTTTCCTCCATAAACTTTCTAATAAGAGCAAGTCACTGAGACACAAATCGTATTTCTATTTAAGAAGTAGATATAAATTAATGCAAAGTCCATCCATGTATCATGTAGTATGTATATGAGAATGAATACCATATACTATCTGTAATCTCCCAAAATAAATTGACAGATTTCATGTGACGCGATTAGATGAATCGATCGTATCCACTATTGTATCGAGATAACTAACATGATTTTCACAACTTACCCATTCTAATAAATTCCGTTCGGGATAGACTATAAATTCGTATATGGCATTGGAAATTAATAAATGTACACATAATAAGAACACTGAGTAAAAGTGCCAAAGTAAATGTACACATAATAAGGTGGATCGTCTTCTGCCCCTGCCTCCGGCTCTTCCTCTCCGCCGCCGTCGTCGTTCACTTCGGAGCTGTTCGGTTCCAAGGAGGCGTATCCGTCGTCGTCCTCGGCAGGCATCTTCGGCTCCATCTTCGCGCCTCCCCCCAGGGTAAAAAAAAAATAGATCTTTTTTCATTTTTTCATTCTCCCGTGCGCGGCGACGGGCTCTCTGGAACCTGCTGCTGCCGTCGTTCGTGGTGATTCGCAATTGAGTTTTTGGGTTTTATGGGAATCGGGTTCGGTCTTTGGCTTCGGCGCTCGCGCAGGGTCAGTGGGTTCGTTGCCGCATTTCGATTGGTGGATTCGGATAATGATGCTGTAGGAAGAAAAGCTCTGTTTTGCTCTGTGTAGTGGTATCCTTCGTCGAGATGCTGATCGTTTGCTTTGATCGGGGGGTTACGTGAGGTTCCCTTTTCGTCCTAATTGGATGGCGTAATTTAGTTTGTTCACCCAGTTGGGGTTGAAACCGACATTATAGGTGACGGAATCGATCTTACGTGCGTTGTGATTTGTCTCGTGAAGAAAGCGCTGGGCAGATGAAATCAACCTTGCGATGACGCTCGTTGAGACCGAAAATTCCTGTTTTTTTCCCACCCTGCGGTTCCTTAGCACAACGGTTCCTGTCGGAAGTTATGCATACAGGAGTCGTTTCTGTGTCCTTATGTATTTTGTTCGGCAAGCTAGGTTCTTGGGAAGGAATCCGTGCGTTACGAGAGCGAGAGGAAGCAGGATTTTCAGAACCAGCCGTGGAGAAGCAAATCCCGAACTCCAGGTTTCGTTTGGTCTGCCTTGCTCCCACGTGCGCTTGTGTGTCGCCGTCGAGTTCTACTCGAGTGCGAGATTGGAGTCCTTAATGTGGTCCGGGCCCAGTTCCGCACCGAAACGCATCGTCCGAGCCCGCCCAAGCAAATCAGCAGCAGGGCCTCCCAAAAGCCCAAACGGCAGCACGGCAGCACACTTTCAAACATCGAGACTTATTTTGGCTTTTGGTCAAAGTGGTGGAAGTTGTCTCATATTGCATGGTGAGTTTTGGAGAATTGCCCGTGAATTCTTGAGAAAGAAATATAAGTGGGGTCAAGGGCAAGAGACCATCACGACTTTGGAGTTCTCAGTTGAGATTACTTGGCCCAACAAAAACACCAAAATTCGTTGGCAATTGTCGAGGAGTCCCATATGCGGCCACGCCATAAAGAATGCGCAGATCACTTCATCACATCATCAGTGCATCTCGTCATCATCCTCGGACACCTTACAAGCGATCTTAGCGATTTATTTTGAGGAGTACGCCCAACGCTCCACTGACCCGGTGACACTATTCAGCAGCACCGACAATTCCTCTTTACCCTTGCATGCGTGCATGGAATTTCTGGCCTTGTAGGAATCGAATTGGAATTGCCGAGTTCCCGCAATGATCGCTATTGTTTATTGCCTGCTGCTATTGCTGAGTTGTATCGAGTTGACCATGGATCTGTGAACTCGTCCTTGTCCTCGTCCTTACATCATTCCTTGCCGGTCCCATTCTTGGAGATAACTTTTCCGAGCTAGGATTGCCAAGTCAAATCTTGATCAATTGACGTAATCGAGCTTCCATAGATAGTCCAGCAGGTCCAGACGATCTCCTACGCCACTCTCAAGTCCCTCATCGTTCCGTCCGTGACTCCGTGCTGAGCCGCAAAGCCCCGACGTTTGTCAATCGTAAGCACCACCGCAAGCCGTCAAGATCCCGGTTAATTTTTGCAGGTCTCCCGAGAGTGACTAACGCTTCACATTGCCCAACGTTGTTGCTCTTGATGGTCTTGGGACGCATCTTTCGACCATTTGTTGCTGCCCTCATAGCATACAAAACTCTTGGTGTTCGTGGAGTTACCAGTGGATCACTGTCCTTCTGAAGTCCACCAACGAAAGGGGTGGAGGTTAAAAAGGGTCAAAGTGTCCTCGACGATCCCATCCTAGTTCGACACAGCGAGCATCTCGAGCACTTTAAAAAAAGGAGCCCAACGACATCCCAGACTCCCTGTAACTTGAGCCGCGAGCCGCACCGAGCCTCCATTGTGGTTCACTTGAACCTATCGGATTTTTGAAAAATCCAAATTTAGGTAGGAATTTGTTTTATTTTATTTGATAGGTTTATCTTTAGTTAGATTTAATTTATTAGATAGATTTGCTTTATCTTATTTTAGGTTTTGATATTTTATCTCTTTGTTTGAATTTTTTTCCAATGCATGATTGAAATTCTATGATATAGAATCCAATTCGCAACCGCACGAATTTTTATTATATCTATAAAGCTTTAGATGGAATAATTATTCACACGGGAGTAAAATTGATATCTTGATCTTTAAGACTTAAGATCAATTTATCGATTTTATTAGCGAAACAATTAAGTTTGAATTTCAATTTGAGTGGTGGGTAACATTTTTTATGATCATGGATGGTTTGATGTTTATCTCTCAATTGTTTTGTTTATCCCGAAAATATAAAAAAAAAAATTTGCATTTTGCATTCCATGTAGATTAGGATTGATTGCATGATAGGTTAGTTTTTTTTTTTTAAATGCATGTTTAGAGGGCATTTAGAATAGATAACATTTCACTTTAGTTAGATTTTTATTTTTTAGTGATTTTAATTACGAATTTTCATAAAAAATAAAATACAAAAAAATCATGCATGTCATGTAGGATTAGATTTATGAAATACCCGTCATTAGAATTAGGTCATTTGGTTAATTTAGATTACACATTTAATTATTGCATTCCTTTAATTTCGAATTTCATGAAGAAAACACAAAAAAAAAAAAAAAAAAATTACTTTACTCTTATCATGTAGTTTAGATCGTGTTGCCATGTCATATCATTTCATGTTAGATTAGTAGCATGCATTGCATGATTCTCATTGAATAAGTGAAAACAAAAACAGAAATTGCGTATTAATTAGAAATCATATCTAAGACCGCTGATGTGAATTCTGATCTAACAATGCAGATGCTTTCGTTGCTATGAGGTAAGTTGTGCAATTTATTCACTATTTTAACTGGGTGTTAAATTGGTGGTTTGCGCACCTGCATGAACACCTCGCATGTTAGGAAAATAGATTAAGATCAATTCAAGTTGCTTGCCAAATATTTTTTCAAAATAGAAGAGAAAGGTACCGAAAGGGCGTTAGAGAAATCTAACATAATCAAGTCCCCGAACTCACAATCTCTGGTTCGTAGGAGTAAGATGATTCTCCCATTATTTTACTTAGGTGTCTAATCGACCTACCACAAACTGATTAGTGGCGACTCCCTTTTTGCATGCTAGATATTTGAATTTAAATCGCGAGTTGGTATGGGCTTGGGAGAGCTCAGCTAAATCTTCAGCTAAGAATCCATTAACCTAATTTTAGGTGGTGCACTCGAAAATTTGGTCGCGACGTCTTTGATCTTCATGATTTTCACAAATAGAAGAAGACATACCTTTATCCATAGCATTACGCTTGATGATAATCGTTATGTAAAACTGAAGAATTCGAATCAAATGAAGAAATCCGATTTCTCTTCCTTAACCCACTATTTTAAATGTATTCTATCGATGAAGGAGAGAATACCAAGTAATTTTCTGTTATTGTTGTTTATATGGGTGGAGAGAGGACCGGACTCTATTTATACGTTCTTTGAAGAGGTGCGCTTTCCATCAAAGCGACTTTTCAACTTTCATAAAAGTTTCGTACTCTTCGTTTTATTATAGTAAATAACTCCTCATAATCAATACATTATTTATTTTATAGCATTTCAACTATTATTAAACTATATAATAAATCATAGCATGTGAGCCACAATAATTTTACAGTGGAATCCTTCATCGAGATCCTGATCGTTTGCTTTGATCGGGGGGTTACGTGAGGTTCCCTTTTCGTCCTAATTGGATGGCGTAATTTAGTTTGTTCACCCAGTTGGAGTTGAAACCGACATTATAGGTGACGGAATTGATCCTACGTGCGTTGTGATTTGTCTCGTGAAGAAAGCGCTGGGCAGATGAAATCAACCTTGCGATGACGCTCGTTGAGACCGAGAATTCTTGTTTTTTTCCCACCCTGCGGTTCCTTAGCATAACGGTTCCTGTCGGAAGTTATGCATACGGAAGTCGTTTCTGTGTCCTTATGTATTTTGTTCGGCAAGCTAGGTTCTTGGGAAGGAATCCGTGCGTTACGAGAGCGAGAGGAAGCAGGATTTTCAGAACCAGCCGCGGAGAAGCAAATCCGGAACTCCAGGTTTCGTTTGGTCTGCCTTGCTCCCACGTGCGCTTGTGTGTCGCCGTCGAGTTCTACTCGAGTGCGAGATTTGAGTCCTTAATGTGGTCCGGGCCCAGTTCCGCACCGAAACGCATCGTCCGAGCCGGCCCAAGCAAATCAGCAGCAGGGCCTTCCAAAAGCCCAAACTGCAGCACGAGCTCCTCGCTGGCTTGCAGCAAAAGTCATCCCAAAGTTCTTCTCCTTCTTCTCCTCCCCCTCCTCCTGCTTCCTCTCTCTTCCGTCGGTTCACAGCAAACAGAGAAGCTCGAGAAGACGAAGAGAGAGAGAGAGAGAGAGAGGCGCGGGCGCGGTTTGATCCCGAACTTGGATGTCCGGTATGGAGAGGCTTCAGAGAATGTTCGCCGGCGCCGGAGGTGCTCTGGGCCACCCGCCCCCGGACTCCCCGACCCTCGATTCCTCCGAGCAGGTCTACATCTCCTCCCTCGCCCTCCTCAAGATGCTCAAGCACGGTATGGTTTTCCCTCTCTCTCTCGCTTCGTCTTTCGCTTGCGGTCGCTCGTCCGTTTCCCTCCCTTTCCTGCTAGGATTGGAAATCCTCGACTAAGAGTTCCGAATCGAAGAAGTAAACTGTCGCTAACCGGTTACCTTCTGTGACCCTTCCATCCGCGGGCCGTGTTAATCGGATCGGCCAATGAGAAGAAAAGATCAACACGTTCGACAGTTCCACATGGAAAAAAAAAAGAAAAAGAAACCCTAATCGGTAATGCCGGTTGCTTTTCTCTACCGCTGCCGGAGGGTCGGTTAGGGTTTCTTGCCGCGTGGTTTCTGTTGGGCCTCCATTTTTAGGGTCGAGGGGTCGGGAAAGTTTGTGTCTTGGATTCGAATTTGGGCTTCCGGATCGATTCTGCGATGTGCTGTTGTTGCGTGATTGCTATGTCTAATTTGGCTGCTCGTTCAGTATGTTGGTTTTAATTTGGTTGATGGCTGGAAGTTTTGATTTTTATCGTGACTGTGGTTTTCGTGAACGGATTTGGTGTTTCCCTTGGATTTATTTGAATGCTTTGATTCGTACTTTGGTGGAGTTCTGTTCATCTGGTCTATTGCTCCTTGCCGCTTTTCAATTGGGATTCGGCTTATATTCTGGTTTCATTCGTGGCTTGTGTCTGCTAACTCTTTACAGTCCTGGTGTGGTTGATCTTTTGGTTTCCTTTCTGGCATGCTATATGTTTCTCTGGCAGTGGAAAATTGGTTTTCATTCTACATTTATTGTGGTTTCGGGCTAAATGTACTATTTTTAGTTAATCTAATTCATTGACACGGAATGAGACACCTACAATCTAGAATTGGAGAAGGATTTTGCAGTGCATGAACTGTGTATTCTGTGAAAACAGAGAACCAAAGAGATAATTGTGGATCTTTCTATGGTATTCTTTTAGGCTCATAATGAGAAATGTGTATTTAATGGAGTTTTGCTGGTTATTAAACCATGCACCTATACAATGCAATGCCTAGGAGTTATCCTTCATTGAGTCTTCTGACATTGTACAAGACATTATTTGCTCAAGTTTAGCAAGCAATTTCGTAGATAAATTGAGTTATGTCACTTAACTCTCAAGGTGGACATTGGACAAGATGCTATTTTTTTAAGTAGTAGGCATTTTGGTAGATAAATTCAATGAGTTCACTTATGTAGTAGGCATTTTGGTAGATAAATTCAATGGTTCTTGGCTGGTGTCTTGCTTTCTCTAAATTGGGATTTGGATTTGACCGACCAGGGAGGGCTGGGGTTCCCATGGAAGTGATGGGCTTGATGCTTGGGGAGTTTGTGGATGAGTACACCGTCCGAGTCGTCGATGTGTTTGCTATGCCACAGAGTGGTACCGGTGTCAGTGTCGAGGCCGTCGATCATGTGTTCCAGACCAACATGCTTGACATGCTCAAACAGACTGGAAGGTAATTCTTCACATGCTTGGTGCGATTTGCCTTAGTCTGGGTTTTTTTCTATATGCATATATGTCGCGACATATGTTTATGTATTATGTGCTTATTATGTGTTCTGCATTGCAGACCAGAGATGGTGGTAGGTTGGTACCACTCTCATCCTGGCTTTGGATGTTGGCTTTCTGGTGTGGACATCAACACTCAGCAGGTCATCTCTTTTACCCTATATTTCATTCTTATAGGGAGCATGTAAATTGTAGTTACAAATGGTATGACCTTTTGGCCTTACAACAACTATTGGTTGGTGATGTAGTTAGAGTTATGATAGTACAGCATGTGAGTCTGTAATTATAAGTATGGAGTATCTTTTATTCATCAACTTGTTACCTATATCATTTTGTCCCTAGCCTCTATGAAAACAATGCCGTTTTGCTACACAGCCAAATGAACTTGGTTATATTGAGTAGACGTATTGATAGATTTAAAAATGGGTAATGCATTGACATGATAATTAACAACTTTATGAATTTCCTTAATTGTATACTGAGATTCTCATCTTGATGGAGGTGGATGTTTGGATCAGGTTGCTCCAATTAGAGTAACATTTGGTCTGTTAAGACCAAGCTACTAAATTGATTTGTTAAGCAAAATGAAAGTGAACACAATAACAAATATGAAGATTCTCCATTTGTCAATAGCAACCATGAAAAAAGAGTTTATTTGACATTATCAGTAGCTCGCAATTGATTACATGCCCATCGTTAGTGGAGTTAATATTGCTATGGTGCTTCAATGAGGAAGTCTAAGAGTTCAATGAGAAAGTATAAGAGTTTATGCTGTTTTTGATCTGTAGTCTCTTGTTTTTGTTTACTGTTCGAGCTGGCAGATTAAGGACTGATCACCTAGAGATTAGCTAATGAAATGAGCTAGAGTTTAGCTCTCATCTGTGGTTGGAAGAGGGATCTGTGATTAGACTTGGTTTGGGCATTACGTAGGTGGTCTGGTTTTTGAATCCCAATCCGGTTTAGTTCGGTTTCTACCTGGGAACCAAGAACCAAACAACATAGTACAGGTTCAAAAAAAATGGGACTGGGAACCGGACTGAATTCCACCAGAACCTAGACGAGTCTTGTTCTTCAATTCCTGATTTTACCCTGGAGCCATGCTCACCCCCGGTTGAAGGTTGTGGCTTTGGGAATTCACTCAGAGAGTTGTACCTCAGGATATTTCAAATATTTTCACCCTTGGTTGATAATCATGTGATTGGTTTCTTTTGTCGTTTTTTGCTAGACTATAATTGCTTATAGGTTTCCAGTTTGATCCAATTGTTAACAGGGCTGCTTTTTACTTGTGCTGTGTTCTTATAAAATCAGAGTTTTGAGGCTCTAAATCAGCGTGCGGTTGCAGTAGTGGTGGATCCCATCCAGAGTGTCAAAGGGAAGGTGGTGATTGATGCCTTCCGTTTGATCAACCCACAAACCATGATGCTTGGCCAAGAACCCAGGCAGACAACCTCCAACCTTGGACATCTCAACAAACCGTCCATCCAGGTGAGTTTTGACCAGATAGTATTCTTTTTGAATATTGAGTTTTGATCTTATCTCATGGGGTTGTCTTCATGTTTCTAGGCATTGATCCATGGGCTGAACAGACACTATTACTCAATTGCTATCAATTACAGAAAGAATGAACTTGAGGAAAAAATGCTACTTAATCTTCACAAGAAGAAATGGACAGATGGCTTGACGCTTCGCCGTTTTGACACACATTCTAAAACCAATGAACAGACTGTTCAGGTAAGTCAAGGTCTTAATCTGTCGCATCTAGATTGGAGAATTGGTTGCGCCGGTCACTTAGAGGTGGATTCTAGACAATACATGACAAGACCCTTTGCTTAAGCATATTTTCATCTGATGTCCATTTTTTCCTAATTAATCAAGATCAATTAGCTTGCAATGCGTATAGATTTCATTGAACTGGATTTTGAAAAGCTGTCATTTTCTTGCAAAACAAATGATTGTTTACAAATTCAGATCCTTGTTTTAGGTGGGTTTTTTTTTTTTTTTTTTTTTTTTTTGGGGTTAGGAGAAAGATTCCATTCATGCTTTATTATCCAAAAGCTAAGGTCATGTGCTTTATGCTTTACATCTAGGCTGAGAAGAAAGCATCCAGGGGAAAAATATAGTCGTTTGTTTAGTAATATAGATTGGTTACATAGTGTGGTTCATTCTTTGGTATATTCTCTTCCAAAAACTATTAATGAAAGTACACTGCAGATACAGAACCCCCCCCCCAAACCCTCTTTTAAACGGATTGGCAAAGACCCTATTCAATGGAAGGCAACAGGGCAACAATTGATTGGTGACAATCTCTAGTCAAAGCCTTACATGATTCTTGGTGCATACTCTGGACAGGTGTTACAGATATATTAGGACACATCCACGGCAATGGACGTGGATGACATTGTGTATGTCATTGTAATAAATGCCTCAAGTGTGAAGACTTGAATATGGGTTTTCCTTGTAGATCCCTTTAAGTTAATGTAGGATATATATAATTCACCTCTGTGGCAGGACTAGGAAAGTGAGAGGAGGGTTGTTGGCCATTGAGTGTAACTCGTGATCGTTTGTATCTTATTAGAGTCCAAGAACTGAGTAGTGGCTGGCCAAAATATCCATATGGTAGGGCCACAGCCATCTTTTTCTGCAGTTCATTATGAATATCATATCAGTTGGTTGGTGGGCGGACGTTGTTTGATTTCTATTTATGGCACAATCAAAATGAGTTGATTTTATTTTTTCTTTTTTTTCCTTCCAATCTTGCAGGAGATGCTGAATTTGGCAATCAAGTATAACAAGGCGGTGCAGGAGGAGGACGAATTGCCACCGGAGAAGCTAGCGATCGCAAATGTGGGAAGGCAAGATGCCAAGAAGCACCTTGAGGAGCACGTCTCCAACCTCATGTCTTCCAACATAGTTCAGACCTTAGGGACCATGCTCGATACCGTAGTCTTCTAAGGCCCTCCGAACTGGCATCTTATGTTACCTGCATCCTGCACAACTCTGTATCATCTTTTGTGGCGGTGTTCCAGGACTAATTATTACGTTGGCGTGATCGGTAGACACTGCGGCTTGTTAGAAATTTAGCCCTTTGTTCTCTTTGCTTGTATCCCCATTCAAACAATTCAGTTACCAATTGTTCTTATCCAAGAAAGGGAAAGGAAAGGAGACGGTTTATCCGCGAGCCTCTGTGACATGATCTCTTATACTAATTAATGGGGCGGCAGGTCTCCTGTCTCCTTTCAATGGGGGACGATGAATGGAGTTGACAAAGATGTTGCCACCGCATCGCTCCGTGGGCGCACATGAGACAAGAACTTGGGCATGCATCGTCATTGCTTTATTTAGCAGCCACACGAGCCAATCGTTGTAAAGAGTGCGTGCTTTGTTAAAGTGGATTGGTATGAAATTTACGTGCTTCTCATAAATTATTACTGTAAATTGGAGAAAATTTATGAGAGGAAAAATTTGGTAAAAAAAACTAACATTTAATTCGGTTGAGGGTGGAGATAATCAATAATTAAAGTTTATGTTGAACAGGGTAAAAAAATATATATATATAAACGAATAGCTTGGGAAACGACCGCTGTGCACGAAGTTCACTTTTAATGAACGAAAGTCTAGCTAGAACTTCACTGGGAAAGTCAGAACATGACACGCGTTTCTCTGGCCCGGTCGGTCGGGTCAGAAGATCAGTAACGTCGAAACGTCAATAACCAGAAAATAATAGTAAAATAATCAGGAATTGACAAAAGCAACACATGACTCTCGTGGCCAAGAGTGTATCGACGATCACGTTCTTTCACCACACAAGCGACATCTTGACAAACTCCATCGGCTACGAGGAAAAGTAAAAGACAAAGTTTGAAAACGCCCTCAAACCGTTTCATGCACCTTTGACATTACGATCTCCTTCCTTGCGATCATCACCATCACTGTTCACGAACGAGGCCACGCGTTTGAACAGCCTCTTGGCCTCCTCGCAGCTCGGGTCGAAGATATGGAACACATGATCCACGCCCTCGATCTCCATGAACTCTGCCGCGGCCGGCCCGCCGCTCTCCACCAGCTTCTCGTGGTACATCCTCCCTCTGTCCCGCAAGATGTCCTTCTCGCTCACGATCACCAGCACCTTCTTGCACGCCAGCCCTTCCAAGCCAGCGGCCCCGTCCGCGAACGGGTTGATCAGCGGGTCATCGCACCCCGTGTCCGACACGCACACGAACCGCCACCAGCTGTCCACCCACGCCTTCCGGCCAGGGTCCGCCACCTCCGCCCCGATCGGCTTCTCGCCCCAGAAGTACGGTTGTATCATCCCGATTCCCGAGAGCTTGACCCGCTTGCCCAGTACGTCATCCCTTAGCGAAGATGATAATGAAAAAAGGAGATTTTACAAAAAAATTCACTACTGCGGTCAACGATATTAAATAGTGCCTCCACAACATAAAGTTTTTACATTTACAATTCTAATTAGACGTAACACAGCGATGAGATCTTAATGTAACTTATACTGGAAAACACACTCAGCATCTTTAGGTTTGTTATTGTACCGTACCTGAGTCGCATGGCCAAGTGGTGCGACATGTTGGCACCACCGCTGTCACCGGCGAGGAAGAGCCGGTCGAAGTCAGCATGGTCCCTGAGCCACGGCTCGCACCGGGCTTCCTCCGACGTGATCCACTGCAGAGCAGCCCAGGAGTCATCGTAGGCCGCGGGGAGGGGGTGCTCGGGGACTCGGCGATAGTCAACGGAGACGAGGACAATGTTGCACTCGGCAACAAGGGCATTGAGGCTGGTGTGATATTTGGGGTCAGCAATGGAGGAGATGATGAAGGCCCCACCGTGGAAGTAGAGGACGAGGGGGAGTTTTGTGGTGGCGGATGCCGAGGAGGGGCGGTAGATCCGGGCAGAGACGCCAGCGTTGGGGAGGATGAGAATGTCCTTGGATTCAACTCCGGTCTCGGGGTCAAGGCCAGGCGGGGCGATCTCGAAGCCAGCAAGGCGGTCGAAGGTGCCGTCCTTGTAGACTCTGATGTAGGGGAAGATCTCGAGCGAAACCTCCTTGGATGAATCCATGAGAGAGAGAGAGAGAGAGAGAGCTCAACGATATTGATCAGAGATAGGTGAAGATGATGAATTGAGAGACAAGAAACAGCGATGGCTCGAACAGGGAAAGCAAAGCGGCTCTATTTATTGAGGAGGAACTTCTGGTAACTACTAGCAATAACTTAGGGAAAGAAAAGGCTAGCCAGATTCACGGGTAAATGTCAATGCCTAAGTGCATCTTCCAATGTGATCAAAGACAACCAATCTGAACATGGTTGGATGAGATCGTGAGAGCATCCCGTTCAGATCGATTCGGACTAGTCATTCTCTTTTGTTGGTTGGTCGTGTATTAGCCTATTAGGGCCGAAGGAAAGTCGTCGCAACAGTAATAATTGTGGAATACCGTATGGATGTATTTCTAGAAGCTCTAATTTGTTGTCTATTGCCTTGTCATCATTCTATTGCTATTCAGAGTAACTGACTTTTCCTCGCTTCTTCTCGTCATTCCTTTTTTTGGCCTCTTCAGGAATTTCCAGAGGGGGAGCGGGCTCTCCTTCATGACTGACCATGGGGTAGGTTTAGTTTGTCATTATCGGGGTAGTTGCTCGTGCGGCAAGCGGTGCATTAATTATAACAATAGGTTTAAATAAAGATATAAAGGAATAACTTGGAAGCTAAACTATGGAAAGCCCTCTGGAAAGCCCTCTTAATGAGATCTGCCCCAACGCATGATAAAAATAAAGGGTATAGAAAGCCCTCTGGAAAGCGCTTAGTCATGTAAGGATCAGCAATACGATATGCTGAGATCTTATTGTGAGAAGCTTAAGAGAGTTAGCATGTACTGTAAATTTGAGATTGAAATTAACCCAGCACCCAAAGTCTTTAAGAGGCTTTATCCAAGGTCTTATGAGTTGAAAAAGAAGGTTTTAACAGGATGTAGACGTGCCATGGACTTAGATGGGTGCTTCCTCATGACTCGATTGAAGGGATGTTGTTTTGGCTATTTGGATTTCCAAAAGAAGGTATTGGTAGAGGCAAGGATTGTTCTTTCATAAGTAATCAACAAAAAGTAATATCTCACATTTTGTCTTTAAATGTTCATAAGCTACAATAGTGCAATCATTGATGTGATTTGCTTCTTCTTTTTTTTTAAGCTTAAACCACTAAAAAACCCAAACTAGTAAACATATGATAAATTTACCACATACTAAATTTTTTACCATCAAATACTTTAAATTGGTACACTTGTGAAAAATTTACCTAAAACTAATTTTTTGACCATCAAAAACTCCAAATTGATACGTTTATGACAAATTTACCCACCGTAATTTCCATTAAATTGGATTAATACCGTAAAAAATCACAAACTAGTACATTTGTGACAAACGTAGGGTAAAATCCCATATCGATACACTCGTCAATGGCATCCAATTTAGCAATTCAACAAGAAAAATTTAACAAAAGGTAAATTTGTCACAAGTATATCGGATTGAGATTTTAGTTTTAGGTAAATTTTTCACAGGTGTACCATTTTAAAATTCTTCGTGATATTAACCCATTTTTTTATTGGGTGATTTTTGTTGCGGTAACTAATTAAACCGAATTCAAGGCTATCACCATTTGCAAACTAGTTTCAATGAGAGTTTAGCTGGATGGTAAGTGATGCTAAGGCTCTGTTTGGCAACTTACCAAACAGTGATAATTTCTACTCTTTTGTTCCCGGGAGTAAATTTGGAATAGAAATTCGTTTGGTAAAATTTGTGTTCCTATGAACAAATTTCTATTTTTTTGTTCTCGGAAGTAGATTTGAAATAGAATCGAGAATAAAAAAAAAAAAAAAGTTAATTCTTTATTCCCGGGAACAATTCTAGAATCAACCAACCTATTTTCTCTCTTTTTCTTTTCTTTTTTCTTGATCTTCTTCTCTCTTTCCTCTTCTTCAAGTGTCACCACTGCCGTTGTTGTCTGCCGCCCTCCACCACCGATCGTCGGTGACCGGCTGGGCAAAGTCTGGCGAGCTTGTCAAAGGCTCACCAGGCTAGGGCAAGGTCCGCGAGTTCGCCCAGGCATCCCCCAGCCACCGGCGAGCTCACTGGATTAAGCGAGGCTCAGTCCAACCATGGTTGGGCAAGGCTCAACCTTGCCCAAATTTGGCAAGGTCGAGCTTGCCCATCACCGGCGGGGCTCGACCTCGCCGAGCCACTGTGAGGTTGGTGTCACTCAGCCAAGGCGAGGCCAACCTCATGATGGCCCAACAAGGTTGAGCCCCGCTGACGGCTGGGCGAGCTCAACCTTAACAGATTTAGGCGAGGCCGCTCGCGCAACCATGGCTCGGTCGAGGCTCGCCCAACTGCCGGCGAGGCTCAGCCGACAAGGCACGGCCTCGCTGAGGGCCGACGACACTTTGATGAGGTCGTCGGCCCTCGTCTAGCCAGTCACCGATCATCCCAAGGCCGGCGACCAACAACCTTGAATAAGAAGAAGAAGAGAAAGAAAGGGAAAAAGAAAAAGAAAAAAGAAATAAAATTATTTACAAATTAAAAAAAAATAATTTGAAGTAGAAATTTTGAGGACAATGCCAAACACAATTCAATTCCAAGAATTGAAATTTGGACAGTTACCAAACGGCTTAAAATGCTTAGAAATTGTTCCTAAGAACAGAATAAAAAAGAATCATTTTTATCATAAATTGTTCCCAGAAATACAAGCGTTACCAAACACGCCCTAAGAGTAAATCCCGATAGGATAAGGCCTAAGAGAGGGAAATATTGCAGAGAAGGGATGCTCTTAGGAAACTCCCCTAGCAGGCTATGAGGAGTACATTTGAAATTGATTTTGACCGAGCAATGGCTAATTTGAATATGAAGTGCCCAAAGGTTTCAAAGACTTCATGAGGCTGGCGTTGAGCAATATGGTAGGGCTTTCATCAAGATAGATATCAACCCTTGATGCACTTGATAATAACTTTAGTGAAACCTTCAATGTATACATTTGGCTATCAAGAGAAAAAGCTACAATTAAGATGTTTGAAGGGATAATCACAATGTTAACAGAGAGGATAGCAGAGGAAGTTGGGATAAGTCATAAACTAATTGTATATATGCCAATTCAGATCTAAATATTTAAATATGTCCAATTTAATACTAAATATTTTGACAATTTGCCAATGTAATCCTTTCGATCAATTTTGGCAAGAAAAAACTAACGTAGACTTGGTCATCCTACGTGACACTGCTGATATTGACATGGATAAATTTTGTAATATGTTTTAAAAAATTTTCTGAATTTATTATTATTTTTTCTTTTTTTTTTCTTTTCTTTCATTTATTTCCATTTAGGCCAATTTATTGCTTGATCTAAGCAAGGGTTATGCGGCCCTTGCCAATAGCGGCAAGGGCACAAAAGCCCTTGCCCATGGCTGATGGTTGGCCGGCCGGCAACGATGCTGCACAGTTCTTTTTGTCAAATGTTGATATGATTCCTCTTTCTTCGTTCCAACACTTGGACAATCTCAATTTCAAATTTCGATCGCTAACTCGCACGCTGTCACTGTCTCTCACACTCAATCAACATTGTCATAATCTCTCACTCACATGCTCAATCGACGTGGGAAAATAACTAGGGCTTGGGGATTGGAGGGAAAATTAGGGCTAGCTGCTTTTAGAGAAATAGTTAGGGCTATGGAGGAAACAAATCGGGGCTTGATGCCAAAGGGAGGAATCTCACAAAGGAAATGATGAGTATTTTATTGTGGTTTGCACTTTGAGCCTTTTTTATACCTAACACATCCCATGGAATCTTCTCTAGGGATATAATCTCTTTGTATGACGTTGCATTTGTATATCAAAAAGAAAAGCAAGTTGATATATTAATTGTTAGCGAACATCCCGCAACATCCACGGAAACTTCTCGGCTCCGTCATTGCTCATCCAAATCTGGATGTGGAGTCGTGCCTCCAAGTCTGGCCTTGTCGATTGCCATGAGCCTCGCTTTATCCATGACTCGCGAGATGGGTTTGTCCACAGATTTGGTGATCCGGAGCTCGTCTTGGATGGCTCGCCATGGACGAACAGAGGAAGACGAAGCCCAGATGAAGATGAAGCGGCTGGATGGAGGAGAGAGAAAAAAAAAATCGGATTTTAAAATTTTTTATTTGGTTCCACATCAACTAATGAAGTGACGCTGACTATATATACGGCAACTTGCAAGAGGATGTGAGAAAAAAAATACAGGCCACGATAACGATTGATGCGGTGCTTTAAAATCACTATGTATAGTCTCTCTCTCTTTCTCTGGGGGTATTAGACTTTATCTTATGCATGTTCCACTGTGACTTAATATATATTGACAATCCTCCCTGGAATACACTGTCTTGAGACCAAATGTTAATGCTTCACTCGGAAACGACGCATGCTAACCGTGAAGAGTGCGCTCTTTGTTGGGCTGGTTTTTATATGAAACTTACCTATATATTATGATTCTTCGCTAAAATCCTACAATTACATAACTAATGATCTGTTCAAAGGCAGGAGACTGATAAGGGTACTTGTTAAATGGCTCCCTAAGGGACGAGACAAAACGTCGGTGCGCAGATTAGACTAATGACAAATATTAGACTTCCACAAGCATATCGAAGAGAATTTATAAAATAGAAAAAGTTAAGTAACATTTAATTTAATTTTTTTTTTTTTTTTTGTAACCGAGGACTCCACCACGGGGCCCCCGTGCCCGGACGGCATCGAAGGACCGGGCTCCTATACATCGGGGGAGACTAGCACAGGACCCCACCACCATGGCCCCCCACTTAAGATGCTAGCATCAAGAGATTCGAACTTGTGATCTCGGCGATGAGGAGCAAGCTCTGAACCATCACAGCTGCCTACCGGTGGATAACATTTAATTTAGTTGAAGATTCGGATAATCAATAAATAAAGTCTAAAGTCTAAAAGGGGAAAAAATAAAACTCAAAAATGATCGATATGCATCCAATTTATTTAATAAAAATGTGAAGCTCGAATTTTCTTACGAAAGCAAGAATATGACACAACATGTCTCTCATCCGATAGATGGAATCGAAGATTACAAATGTCAATATCGATAAACAGCAAATATAGAAAAAACCATCTTAAGTCGCGGAAGTTTCCCACAATACTTTAGCCAAGAAGGCATCGACGATCACTTTTTCACCGCCACAAGAGAATTTAGGAGCGGCAGGCAGAGTCAACGAAAAAACTTGGAAAACGCCCCCCATGGTTTCATGCACCTTTCACTCCATCAGTCTCTTTCTCGTGACCTTCGCCATCACTGTTGTTGATGAACGAGGCCACGCGTCTGAACAGCATTTTGGCCTTCTCGCAGCTCGGATCGTAGATGTGGAACACGTGATCCACGCCCTCGATCTCCACGAACTCCGCCGCCGCCGGCCCGCCGCTCTCCACCAGCTTCTCGTAGTACAGCCTCCCTCTGTCCCTCAGGATGTCCTTCTCGCTCACGATCACCAGCACCTTCTTGCACGCCAGCCCGTCCACGCCGGGGGCCCCGTCCACAAACGGGTTGATCAGCGGGTCGTCGCACCCCTTGTCCGACACGCACACGAACCGCCACGTCCTGTCCACCCAAGCCTTCCGACCTGGGTCAACCACCTCCACCCCGATCGGCTTCTCGCCCCAGAAGTACGGTTGTATCATCCCGATCCCCGAAAGCTTGACGCGCCCGCCCAGCACGTCATCCCTTATCAGTGACCGGCGCACAAACTTAGATAAAAAATGAATTAAGGAGCTTTTGCATAAAAATCCTCTACTGTTATAACTAATACCAATCTGTGTCTACTCGATGTAAAATTGTTTAAACGCACGTATCATAGCAATGAAATCACAAAGTTACTTATAATAAATGAACAACGAAAAACTCACTGAGCATCACTAGGTTGTTATTGTACCGTACCTGAGTCGCATGGCCAAGTGGTGCGACATGTTGGCGCCACCACTGTCACCAACGAGGAAAAGGCGGTCGAAGTCGGCACGCTCCCTGAGCCATGGCTCGCTCTGGGCTTCCTCCGATGCGATCCACTGCAGAGCAGCCCAAGAGTCGTCATAGGCCGCGGGGAGGGCGTGCTCAGGGACTCGGCGATAGTCGATGGAGACGAGGACGACGTTGCACTCGGCGACAAGGGCGTTGAGGCAGAAGTGATACTTGGGGTCGGCGATGGAGGAGATGATGAAGGCCCCGCCGTGGAAGTAGATGACGAGGGGGAGTTTCGTGGAGGCAGGAACGGTGGAGGGGCGGTAGATTCGGGCGGAGACGCCGTTGTCGGGGAGGATGAGGACGTCCTTGGACTCGACTCGGGTGTCAGGGTCGAGGCCGGGCGGGGCAATCTCGAAGCCGGCGAGGCGGTCGAAGGTGCCGTCCTTGTAGACTCTGATGTAGGGGAAGATCTCGAGCGAGATCTCTTTGGATGGATCCATGAGAGAGGGAGGTAGGTGTCAACGATAATAACTTTGAGGTAGGTGGGGATGATGAATCGAGAGAAACGGAACAGCTATGGCTCCTCATGTAGGGAAAGCAAAGCAGGCCCATTTATTGAGGAGGACTTTTGGGAATTATGAGTCTACAAGTTAGAAAAAGGTCGGTCAGACTACATCTTCAAATGAGGTCATAATACATTTTTTTTTTAGTCTCGACGAAGATAACCTTTTTTCTATCTGATTTCATTTGGTTGAAAGTCCGACGATCTTTATTACATCGAATCGGATTAATTATACTTTATTATAGGTGGCACATCAACGTCTTGAAAAGATCAGTAATAGCAACGTGTGAATCCCTTTACACGAGCAATCAAGCTATACTATTTTTTCTTCTTTTAATGCATAAAAAGGTCCATCCATCGGCTAAATCAACATAATTCGGCCCGTGGGAAATTGGTCGCAGGAGCGATAATTGCGGAATACCCTATGCATGTTTTTCTCATAGCTCTTACTTTTGTTTATTGTCTCGTCATCATTCTATTTTTATTCAAAATAATTGCACCTATTTCTTCCTTCGATGAAAACTGTTTTCTCCTCTGTCCTTTTAGGAATTCTTAGTGGGGAGGCGCTCCCCGGGATAATGAGCAAGGTTGACGTCGAGGTTGCTGCTCGTGCAGTGCCACATTTTGAAATATCCTATATAACTTCATAAAAAAATTTATATACTCTACAAATATATGTGATCTTTCTTTCTCTAATTGTTCGTTTCACTAAAATGAGCCATTTCCGGGAAAATATTTTCCCGGAAGTCATTTTCCAGGGAAAATGACAATATTTTCTGGTGTTCGGCTAAAACCTGAAAACGTTTCGGAAAATATTTTCCAAGAGTTACGCCAAAGAAAATATTTTCCGCTTCCCAGTTGGCGAGCGTGAGCATCAAGCTCGAGGCTCGCCAGATCGACGAGCGCAAGTTTAAGATCAACGAGCTTGAGGTTCACTTGATTTGACAACTAGCCAAGAAAGAAGAAGACGGGAAACAAAAAAAAAAAGAAAATGAAAAAAAATGAAAAAATGAAAAAAAAATGAAAAATGAAAGAAAAAGGAAATTAAATAATTTGAATTAAAAAAAGAAAAAAAAATTAAAAAAGAATTCGAATGAAAAAAAGAAAAGAAGAAAAAGAAAGGGGAGGAGGAAGTCATGATTTGTAGAGGTGTGAGGTAAGAGAAATCAAGTGAGGAAAATGTTTTCCACTTTTCAAAAGTGGAAAACATTTTCCCCTACTTAGAAGACTTTTTTTCCTTTGATGGAAAACATTTTCCTTAAGGAATTCATTTTCCGTGAAACGAACACCGGAAAATCCGGAAAACATTTTCCTGGAAATTATTTTCCGTAAAACGAACGGACCCTAATAATTTAAATTTTTTTGTTGGACTTTTAACACCATATCATAGTCGGTGCTATTATTTTCGCTTATTTGCGCCTACCCCTCATTAGCCAAATCACATAGCGTATGGTCAAATTCTACATGTCACTTATAATATTGTTCAACATACCTAAATATTGTTTGTCTTTTTCCACTTATCAATTTAAGTTTTTGGATTAAATTTTCTAATATTATATCAGAGTCAAGTGCTTTCCTTTTCGCATGTGTCTCCATACCCATTAATCAAATTTTACATATCACTACTAACCTGACTTACACATAAGAAGAGGTGTTGAAATATCTCATATCACTTGACCATATGCTCTTTATATATATATGATTTTTCTTCACCTAACAAATTAAGTTTTTAAATTGGACATTCTAACATGATATCATAACTAGCACTATCCCTTTCGCTTAGCCCAAATAGAACCTATTTTATCTCATTCAAAGTTTCTGGAAAAATTCTATAATCCTTTATGGCAAAATTATGAGTTCTTTATTCATTTGCCTTTCAAAAAAAATGAAGATATCAACTCAACGAAGGCAACTCATGCCACACACTCCTCATCAACCAAATTTCATAGGACATCATCAAATTCCACATGCCACTCCTAATCCGGCTTGCACATGAGAAAGAATGTTGAAATATCGCGCAATATCCGTTGACAACAAGTCATCATGTCATTTATTTTGCCTTTTCCACATATCAGCTTAAGTTTTGAATTGAACTTTCTAATATGGTATCAGAGCAAGATGCAATCCATTTCACGTCTATGTCCACACAAGTTAATCAAATTTCACAGACCACTCCTCATCCAGCTTGCATGTGAGAGGAGGTGCTAAAATATTTCACATTAGTTGACAACAGATCTTTTATGCTTTTTATAATATGCACGGTCTCCCTACACTTTATAATTTAAGTTTTTGGGTTAAACTTTCCAATAATTATAATTAAAAAAAAAACAAAAGAGGCTTAAACAAAGATTTGAAGGAATAACTTGTAGGTAAAATAGTAATATGCTGACATATGCAAGAGAAAGATTTGCTCCAACACTTGATTAAAAAAAGTTATAACACCATATGGAAAGCTCTTCATTATATGATGGGCCCAATACAGGAGCAATATAATATGATGAGATCTTATTTAAAGGAACTCGAGAGAGTTAGTTAGAATGCAACATTTGAGATGGAAGTCAACCCAACAACCAAAGTATTGGAGAGATTTTACGTGGGCTTTGATAAGTTGAAAATGGGCCCAATACGATAAAGGCTGCAAGAAAATATTTTTGAAATAATGCAAAAAGGTACCTAAACAACGTTATATTAATCTATCATAATCAAATCCCCGAATCTATTGTATCTCTAGTTCGCAAAAGTAAAATGCACTCCCACATATTACCTAGGCATCTAATCGAACCATAACTGATTAATAGTGACTCAAAAAAGTAAGATAAATTACATGTCAGATTAAGTACCAACTTACAATTGGTATAGCATGAGAAAGTCCATGTTAAGCACTATGATTAGTATTTCATTAGTCTTTCCTCGGTGGTTCATTTACAGGAAGGTTGCGACAAATTATCCTTAAACACAACGGCCATCATTCAACTCATAGAAATTTTCAACAAACACACAGTAGTTAAAAAAACACTCAACAAATTGTAGCAATGTCACAATAAAAACTGATGATAAACTATTTATCCTCCACGTTGAACAATGGAAGAACCTCCCCACAGGATTTCTTGGGATCGGCGAGATCTTGGGGGTTGCTCCACACTGATGCTTGCATAGAACGTCGCAATCGTCGCTCATGAATCCACTCAATGCTTCATATTCTTTGTTAGAATTTGCTTGGGAAGACATTCTGCATTTGATTTGCTTTTGTTTGGGCCAATTTCGTCCTCTCTCGCCCTAATTTTTTTCCCATCTGTTTATGGACAGGAGAGAGAGAATTCTACCCCCAATTTAAGATGACAACGTCTTCCTTTGGATGCCTGATTTGCAATCATTGGTATGCGACATTTCACCTCAACACAGGTGCGAGTTGTTAGAATATACAGGGAATGCATTGTAGAACCTTGCGGAAACGTGGTACAAATATAATTTACAAAATATGACTTTCACTATTACAATATTTTCTCATATCACATACAATACTCGGAGCAAATTAGCTCCTACAATACTCGGAGTACACTAACTCCTACAACCCTCTCTTTTCTCACCCTCACGGATGGACTACTCTCTTTTCTCTTTTATTTCTTTTACTCACGCCGCACACCACACCTCACACCACACAACACTCTTGCACAAGACCCCTACACTCTACACTCACTACACTCTACACAACACCCCCTTACACACACACACAAGAGGCAAGTCCCCTATTTATAGGGTGTAAAGTCGGCACATCCACCGACTTCCCACACCATCTTCTTCCTATTATTTTATTGCAACTTGGGTCAACAATTGCGGCTGAGGAATTGTTTGGAAAGAGGGAGAGAAGTCTGGACGAGTAAAGAGAGAGAGAGAGAGGCGGTGCCCCTCTTATTTTCTGACCTGCATATCGGATATTTAATGGTATCTCTTGAACAAAAATTTGACAAGAGCCATATTTTCGTACCAACTCAAAGATTGTTCATTTTCATGAAATTAAAAAAAAATTAAGATTCGAGTTAAAGCCGATGGTTTTAGGAAATTAGGCCCTATGCTCAAACAGGAAGACAAACTTGAATTGAGAACGGATGTTCGCCAACCCATCATCTCTCTAGGGTGATATGAGACAAGATCTTGTGCATATTCCATCGCGACTTCCAATTGTACGGTGCAATACATCTTAAACAGTGTTACCTATAAAAAGACCATCTCGAGGCCACATCCTAATGCTTCCTCAGAGGCGGCACACGCTTATCGTGGAGCGTGCGTGGCCCATAAAGGATAAAAAAAACCGTGAAGCGCGCAATCTTTGTCCGACCTGTTTGATCAGAAATTTTCGCCTGCTGATCATGATACTTTGCTAAATTCCTACAATTTAAAAAAAATAATAATAATTACATATACTTCTACAAGAAGATTTGAGAAAGCTCGTGACAAAAGTCTAATAAAAAGAAGTAACCTTAAATTTCGTTTAAGGCCAAGATGATCCATAAATGAAGTTCAGAAAAAGGAAGATGAGACACTAGAAGTATTTTAATACCTCGAAAAGGACCGTCATGGGCCAAGTTCACTTGATAAAAACCATAGTCTCGAACCTTGCCACGAAAGCCGGAACACGACACGCACGCCTCTCGCCCGGTTGATCGAGTCAGAGGTTACTAACGTCAAACCCGCAACTAGAAGAATACATGAAAATGATCGGGAATTGCAAAAGCTACAAGCAATTCTTGTGGTCAAGAACGTATCGACCATTATTTTTTTTTTCACCACTACAACCGACAAAGGGGACCACGACGATCGAACTTCAGGCAAAGTAATAAGGCAAGTTCGAAAACGCCCTCTGCTAGTCAACTTCTCTCTTTTCTGTCATGCACCATCACCATCACCATCACTGTTAATGAACGAGGCCAAGCGCTTGAACATCCTCTTCGCCCTTTCGCAGCTCGGGTCGAAGATGTGGAACACATGATCCTCGCCTTCGATCTCCATGAACTCCGCCGCCACCGGCCCGCCGCTCTCCACCAGCTTCTGGTAGTACAGCCTCCCTCTGTCCCTCAGTATGTCCTTCTCGCTCACGATCACCAGCACCTTCTTGCACGCCAGCCCCTTCACGCCAGGGGCGCCGTCCGCAAACGGGTTGATCACCGGGTCGTCGCCTCCCTTGTCCGACACGCACACAAACCGCCACCAGCTGTCCACCAACGCCTTCCGACCGTGGTCCACCACCTCCTCTCCGATCGGTGTCTCGCCCCAGAAGTACGGTTGTATCATCCCGATCCCCGAGAGTTTGACCCGCTCGCCAAGCACGTCATCCCTTATCAGCAATGGATGCAGAAACTTAGAAAAATAATTAAATAAGGAGATTTTAGGTAACTTTCTTCTACTAGAAATATCATATAAATCAGTGCCTACTCGATATAAAATTGTTTACAATTAAAAGATAATAATTATACGTAAGACAGCAATGAAATCACAAAGTCACTTAGAACAAATGAACAGTTCAAAACTCCCTAAGCATCTTTGGGTTTGTTATTGTGCTGTACCTGAGTCGCATGGCCAAGTGATGAGACATGTTGGCGCCGCCACTGTCGCCGACGAGGAAGAGCCGATCAAAGTCGGCATGGTCCCTGAGCCACGGCTCGCTCCGGGCTTGCTCGGATGCGATCCACTGCAGAGCAGCCCAGGAGTCATCGTAGGCCGCGGGGAGAGGGTGCTCGGGACTCGGCGATAGTCGACGGAGACGACGATGGCGTTGGACTCGGCAACAAGGGCGTTGAGGCTGGCGTGATACTTAGGGTCGGCGATGGTGGCGATGATGAAGGCCCCGCCGTGGAAGTAGACGACGAGGGGGAGTTTCTTGGAGGCGGAGGAGGCGGAGGAGGGGAGGTAGATCCGGGCGAAGATGCCGGTGTCGGGGAGGATGAGGACGTCCTTGGACTCGACTCGGGTGTCCGGGTCGAGGCCGGGCGGGGCGACCTCGAAGCCGGCGAGGCGGTCGAAGGTGCCGTCTTTGTAGACTCGGATGTAGGGGAAGATCTCGACTGAGACCTCTTTGGATGAATCCATGAGAGAGAGAGAGAGAGAGACTTCAACGATCCTAAACGAGTGATATCGGCGAGGACGATGAATCGGAGAGACGAGAAACAGCGACGGCTCAAGCAGGGAGAGCAAAGCGAGGCCTATTTATTAGGGTGGACTTTCGGTAATTACGAGTTATAACAAAATCAGAAAAAAAAAAAAAAAGGGATTAGTTAGACTCATTGTTAAATGTCAATGTCTAACTACGTCTTCCAATGTTGTTATAAATATAATACCTTTCAAGTCTCGTCTAAGATAACCTCCTTTTTCTTTTCTTTTTTAATTGAATTAATTCGACGATCACGTCATGGGATTCGGATTAATTGTTGTTTTTTGAAGGTCAAAGATCCAAATTCTTGAAAAAATCAATAATAAGAATAAGTAAATTCTTTTACGCTACCTAGTAACCAAAAAGTCATCCATCGATGAAATCAACATGATTATTTGTTGTAAGTAACAAAATCCTCATCTCACTTTAATTTCTTTTTACTCTATCTATGATGTGGTATTTTTTACCCTAGGTTCGTGCATGGATATAAAGTCTTGAAAACGATTCATTCCGTTGAAATTATGTGGGAACTTTGTATTAGGATAATGAAGTACTACATCTTTTTAACGATTTTTCATGTAATTTTTTAGGATAAGTTGAAAGCGAAAATTACTGATGTGAAGGCTCCGTTTAACGTCGGCCACCATCCTGTCATACGGCCAATGTCTCATATTGACATATTTACTAAAAACGACTGGTTTTGAGGAATTTTAGTTTTTTTTTTTTCCTCTTTCTTTTCCCCATTTCTTCTATTTCCATCTCCTTTTGTCTTTTTCTTTCCTATCAACGCCGGACTGAAACGCATTCCTCAAACTGGAAAATGCGACGGTACCATCTTCCAGATGAAGGTCACCTCTCTCATCCACAAAATCTCCTTATCCATTCTCTTCAAGTTTCATTCCCCAGATTTTAGTCGAGGCAATCTTCATTCTAAGCCCAGATTGTTTTCAATATGACCTGAAGTGAAATGTCGGTGGAATATGCAGTACAAGTAACCATCAATTCACTGCCATACATCACCAAATCGGTAGTGAACCTTGACCACAAAAATTCCCTCGTCAAGTTGATGGTATTAATGTTACTATTGCACATATTTACTTTGTGCCATGAACTTTTTGGAATTTGCTGAGTATTGGGCAACTTTTCAAAAAGGGTCACATGGTTCATATTGAAGACGGAGTTGGACCATAAGAGGTGTTAGCAAAAGTTGATCACCATGGTGCAAATGACGAAGAATAGGATGTTTTCCCTGACTCTTTAGATGTAGAATCTCCTGAGTTTAAGCGATGACGAGAGATAGCACCTTGAGTTCAAACCAACTTGGTGACTCATGTACCATCCAAAATTTTCTTTATAGTTAATGTAGAACAATAAGACACCTTAACTCAATATAATTTAAACAATTTGAAAATTATTCAATACGTATTCTAGAGAATATCAATCCCTATTAATAAATTATAAAAATAATTATATTTTCCAATAACTCTCATTAACTTAATATCATAAACATCATGAATTACAAGGAAAATTTCAGATGTCACGTGAGTCACCAAGTTCACATGAAATTACACGTCGAATTTTCAATGGCATCATTAGAAGGAACCTCAAAAGGGATCAAATTTGGCTAAGGTGCACTTCCGTGAGATGAAAAAAATTAGGATTAAAATTGGAACCCGAACTAAAATTGGTGGTTTTTTAAAGAAAAAAAAAATAGGTCCTCTGTTGATAGATTGAAGGAAAAATTTCAATTAAGGACCTGAAGTGAAATCATTTTCTCAAAAAATGGCCTAAAGTGGACATTGTATCAAATAAGGGCCCGAAGTGACCGATTTAATCTCGAATAAGGGTTTCAACTTGAAAGCCAGTCAAATCTTTTTTGCAACTAGGGGTATTTTCGTCTAAAGAATTTTTTTTTCTTTTTTCTTTTTTGTTTTTCTTTTCTTTCTTTTTTTCATCTTACTCACCTCCTTCTTGACAAATGCATCAAACTCCTCACGCACGAGCTTGCACAAGTGCAAAACAATTTGAACAATTTAGGAAAAGAAGAAAACGAAAAGATATTCGAGAAGTTATGCGGTTTGCAAAACCGCAAATTGCATGCTTCGTTCGCAGCCTCCCCATCAGCAAACTTCAAAGCGCATGCTCTACATTATGCAATTTTGCATGCTCACCCAAGAACTCATTGATTTCGGCATAAGTCGGTTTTTAATTTATTCGCCACCACTCACCTTCTCCGATGACGATAATGAACTTGAGAATTAAGAAATATCCATTAGTGGGTTTTGTTTTTATTCAATTTGGTTGTAAAAACTTATTATGGCAATTAAAGTAATAGTTTCATGCTCTCCCCGCCAATGAAAATGCCTATGCCACGATAACTTTCACTTGTAGCTTCTTGGGAATGTTTTATTGGGTCCGGGTTGGATTATTCATAACATTCATAGACACAACTTGCATTGAGGTGGAATATGTGACTTCTTGAGAGGCTCAAATTGTGTCATGCATGCTAGTTATCTTCAAAGGCTGCTGAATCATTCTGACTCGTGATTGAAGATACTCGCCTTTGGTGGCGATTCGAATTAGACAACACTCAATCTAAAAAATGAATGACTCTAGTCTACACATGTTCAAACAAATTTGCCTCTCTAACTCTGAAATATTATCTACACACATTTGAGAGAGAATAACAAGATGAAGAAAGTGCAAAATCGCTCAAAAATTCCCAAAACCACGTATTTTACTAAATAAATCAATGCACAATCACAACGATTCCTCAAAAACCTCTAATAAATTTGGCTTAGGCACTTCAATCTGGCTTCTCCTCGCTAAGATCAATCATAGCTTGCTTGAGCACCGATTTGAATTCAAGCATCGAGGACAACGAGGGCAGCAAGCTAATGGCTTACACCTCATCATGCTTCGTGCTTGACCACGACCACAAGATGTGGGGATCGAATCGAGCTAAGCGTCACATCTTGGTCCACTTGTGCTCGATCTAGGGCTTGGATTGACCTCCATCTTTCAACAAAGGTGCTAGAATTGCTGTTGAGGGCAATGATAGATGAGGTTGAGGGCGTTGATGGCTAATTCGACAAGGAAGATAGAGATGGACTTTGGAGAACGCAATCTAAAGAGTGAAAAAGGCGAAGGCACGATGATGATGAAGAAAAGAAAGAGAAGGAGAAAATAAATTAAAAAAAGAAGGAAAAAAGTCTTTAGACGAAAATACCCCTAAATGCAAATAAGATTTGGTTGGCTTTTAAGTTGAGGCCCTTATTTAAAATTAAGTTGGTTACTTCAGGTTCTTGTTTGAGACAATGTCCATTTTGGGTCATTTTTTGATAAAACGGTTTCACTTTAGGCCCTTAATTGAAATTTTCCCTAGATTGAATTGAGAAAGATGTAGACACCTAAAAAACCTATCTTCAAGTTGAGACTCCAATTATTTCGTGAAAAATTATTGATTTAGAAAATAATTTCATAGAATCAATAGCTTGTATCGCCTACAAAAATGAATAGGCGAAAAATATTTTCATTTTCCACAAAATGTTTAAATATAAATTGTGGTCAATAATACATTAACTAATTATTTTTTAAGTGATACAGGTGAATTTTTTTAGGAATTTTTTTTTAATTATTTATTATTCACAAATAAACTAAGCTTCAGTGTCATATGCTTCACTGAGAATCGATGGATGCTAATCGTGAAGAGGGCGCTCTTTGTTGGACTGGTTTCTAGTGAAACTTATGTATATATCGTGACTCTTTGCTAAACTCCTACAATTACACAAAAACCAGATCATAACTAATGATCTGTTTCAAATGCAGCTGGCAAGTTTTTTTTTTTGGTCCGAACAGCTGGCAAGTTGAACGGCCCCTTAATGGGCCCAATCTTTGTGTTATTTTATATCGACATAAACTAGCCTTCTACCGACCAAAAAACTAGTCTTCTACAATTATTGGACAAAATTTATATTTTAAAAAAATAAAGATCTAGTAAAAAAATGTAACATTTAATTTGGTTGAAGGTTAAGATGATCCATTAATATAGTATAAAGTCAAAATGTAAAATATATATAGATAAATGAATACCTTGAAAAAGAATGTCATGCACCAACTTCACTTTATATGAAGGTAAAATGACACAAATAGCTCTAGAACTTTGGCTCAATGTACAAATCGATCCTTGAATTTTTAATTTGTTTAATGTGGTCCAGCCCAATATGCAATGTGGTCCAATGTAGTCCATGATTTAATCCCCGAACTATATGAAAATGTTCGATATTGTACTTTCATTAATTCAAGAATGCATATGGTCCAAATGATTTAATCCCCAAACTATATGAAAATGTTCGATGTTGTCCTTCCATTAATTTAAGAATCAAGGACTACATTGAATATTTTTATATAGTCCGAGGACTATATTTAACATATACCAAAAGTTTAAGAACCATAATACAAATTAAAAGTTTATGGACTATGTTGAATATTAGGCTAAGGTCCAAGGACCCCATGGATCAAATAAAATGTATAAAATGTTTGGGGACCACGTTACACACTGGATTAAAATTCAAAGATTATTTATATCATTATCCCTTATATGAATGTAAGACTTTCCAAGGAAAGTGAGAACACGAGGTTCATGCCGAATCAGATATCACTAATGTTTTTAAAACAATAACCAGCAAAAAAAAAAAAAGCAAGAATAATCAGGAACTCAGAAAAGCTACCTACACTCTCATGGCCGACCATGTATCGACAATCAACCACAACACGGCGACGACCAGAAAATGTAGCAGCAACAAGCAAAGCAATAAGACAACATCGACAACGCCCTCGGATTTTCCGAACTCTCTCTCTTGTTTCATGCACCTTTCTTGGGATCATCGCCGTCGGCGTTGACGAACGCTGCCACGCGCTTGAACAGCCTTTTGGCCTTCTCGCAGCTCGGATCAAAGATGTGGAACACGTGATCCTCGCCGTCGATCTCCATGATCTCCGCCGCCCCGGCCGCCCCGCCGCTCTCCACCAGCTTCTCGTAGTACAGCCTCCCTCTGTCCCTCAGTATGTCTTTCTCGCTCACGATCACTAGCACCTTCTCGCACGCCAGCCCGTCCACGCCGGGGGCCCCGTCCGCGAACGGGTTGATCAGCGGGTCATCGCACCCCTTGCCCGACACGCACACGAACCGCCACCAGCTGTCCACCAACGCCTTACGGCCGGGGTCCGACACCTCCGCTCCGATCGGTTTCTCGCCCCAGAAGTACGGTTGTATCATCCCGATCCCCGAGAGCTTGATCCGCTTGCCCAGTGCATCATCCCTTATCAGCCACGGATGCAGAAATTTAGATAGATAATGCAATAAGGGAATTCTGCGTAAATTTTTCTACCATAATGAATAAAAATAATAATTGTCTACTCGGTATAAAACTGTTTAAAAATTTTTAAATAGTTATTATACGTAAGACAACAATGAATTCACAGAGTTACTAATGAACACTAAAACACTCACTAAGCTACTTTGGGTTTGTTATTGTGCCGTACCTGAGTCGCATGGCCAAGTGGTGAGACATGTTGGCACCACCGCTGTCACCGACGAGGAAGAGCCGGTCAAAGTCGGCATGGTCCCTGAGCCACGGCTCGCTCCGGGCTGCCTCGGATGCAATCCACTGCAGAGCAGCGTAGGAGTCATCATAGGCCGCAGGGAGGGGGTGCTCGGGGACTCGGCGATAGTCGACGGAGACGACGATGACATTGGACTCGGCGACAAGGGCATTGAGACTGGCATGATACTTGGGGTCGGCGATGGAGGCGATGATGAAGGCCCCACCATGGAAGTAGATGACGAGGGGGAGTTTCGTGGCAGTGGAGGAGGCGGAGGAGGGGCGGTAGATCCGCGCGGAGATGCCGGTGTCAGGGAGGATGAGGATGTCTTTGGACTCGACTCGGGTGTCGGGATCGAGGCCGGGCGGAGCAATCTCAAAGCCAGCGAGGCGCTCGAAGGTGCCATCTTTGTAGACTCTGATGTAGGGGAAGATCTCGACCGAGACCTCTTTGGATGAATCCATAAGAGAGAGAGAGATGTCAACGAACCTAACGAGATATAGGCGAGGATGATGAATCGGAGAGACAAGAAACGGCGATGGCTCCGACGGAGAAAGCGAAGCGGGTCCAATTTATAGGGAAGGAGTCTTCATAGTTGTGACTTAGGAAAAAAAGAAAAAAAGCCAGTCGAAACTCCGTGTTGAATGTCAACGTCTAACCAATTCAAATGTGTCCGTAGCGCTTTGCAGTCTCGTCGAACCAGGCAAAGCGGGTCTATTTACACCATAGCGAGCAAGCTCCCACGATTTCTTCTTTTTATAATGATCAAAACGTCCATCCACGTTCTTCTTTATAATGATCAACGGAATCAGCGTAATTTTTTAATGGAAGAAAACGCACGTTCTTCTTTTTTTATTTTTCTTTTACGCAATCTATGCCGGTACCCTGAAATTGCGCATGAATGAACGGTCGACGGCAATTGTTTCCGTCCAGAAATTACAGGGGACACATGTGTCAGGCCTCGAGGAAATTCGTCGTATGGACTTAGTCCTCGTAGCTCTTACTTTTGTTTATGTCGTTCTATGCTATCCAAAATAATTATGCCTTTTTTCTTTCTTCGTTGAAAACTGTTTTTTTTTTTTTTTTTTTGACTATTTTCCTGTCTTTTTGGCAATTTGCAAAGGTAGACGAGGTCTCTCCTCCATGAGAATGAGGTTAGGTTGAGTTTGTCGTCATCGAGCTTCTGGCTTGTGCATGCGGTGCATTACTACAAATAAAACAGAAGAGGCTCAAACAAATGTTTACATGTGATTTTTGGTAGAATGCAAGTCTAATAGGGGTTCCTTTGCGTTAGGTCGAGCGACCATTTTCTTTGTCACCGTGCATTCGTTTACTAGATAAATCAACTCGGAATCTTAGGTTGTGTTTATTTCACAAAAAACATTTTTCTCATTTTCTAGCGTTTGTATCGCTTATATAAATGAGTCAACGGTGATATTGTTAGCCCATATCACCTAGAAGAGATGAATAGGTAATCATATAAAATCTTAATAATTAATGTGGAATAGAACAAATCAAAATCAAGGTTCGCACAAGGTCTAGATTCTACAATAAGGTTTGGAATATGTTATGCGGTAGAGCAAACTTTAAGAGCAACTTGCAAGTGTGCAAACGAATTTTAACAATAAACAATAAGAGAGTAAGGATAGAGAAATTGCACACAAGATTTATCGTGATTCGGTTTTAATCAAGTTTACATCCACTCTCTCACGCTGACAGCCTACTAGTTAAATTTGACTATATAATCAACAAGATATTACAACTTAAAGTGCAAACACTCAGTGATAAATCACACTATCTCATCAAGTCACTCTTTTAGTATTTCTTTCACGATTGCAAATGTTTAAGCTCATGAAGGACAAATGTATCGCTGAAGTACGTTCGGACTTTGGAATTATAGATTCTAGGCCTTGTCTCTTACTTGCTCCTCGATCCCTTAATCTCTTTATATACTCCTCCACTTTCAAACTAGCTGTTAGACAGCTTCAAGAAGATTGTCTTTCATTTTGGTCAATGGTTAAGAAGATTTGGTGGCCATTGAGTGACAAGGATAGAATCTCCACTTTATTCTAATCACCCATACAATCAAAGTTTTGTTTTTCAAAAGTAAAGCTTCTCCATTTAAAAAGAACTTGTTTTTAGGATTGATTTGCCAATCAATTAGATTAAGTCAATCAATTATATCTCTGTGTAGAATCTAAATCAGATCACTAGTTATTATACGTTCTGGGCTTGTGTCATGTACTGTCAAGTTGTCTCGTTTGGAACTTGCTTCATTCTAAACTTGTTACGTTCTGAACATGTGTCTCATTCTGCAATTGTGTCATTCTAAATCTCACGTTCTATCATCTACATAGCGGTTTGTGCGTCTTTCACCTAATTACTCAATCATTAAATATATTAGTAGCCTTTGATTTATTTTGTTATCTTCAAAACATCATAAGAGATTTCCCTAACAAACGAAAAAAAAAAAAATCCTACAAAAAATTAAATTTAGGAAATTTGTTTTCTCTTTAAAAAAATAGGTTAATATCACGAAAAACTCCAAACTAATACAAACATGACAATACGTTAAATTTCACCATGAAATTGCTAAGTTAAAGGTCACATGGCATTGAAGTAGCAAATCTATGTGTAAATCCGTAAAGTTAAGACCATGAAAATCCTAGAATTATACATGCGACAAATTTACTTTAAACTAGACCTAATTTGAAAATAGATAGGGCTCTCTCTCTCTCTCTCTCTCTCTCTCTCTCTCCCATGAAATTCCTAGAATTAGATACATGCGAAAATTTACCTAGAATTAAAATAGTATACATAAAAATCCTAGCGACAAATTTACTTAAAACTAGACCTAATTTGAAAATAGATAGGTCTCTCTCTCTCTCTCTCTCTCTCTCCCTCCCTCCCTCCCTCCCTCCCTCCCTCCCTCCCTCTCTCTCTCTCTCTTCTCTAGACCTCTCTCTCTCTCTCTCCCTCCCGCTCCCTCCCTCACCTTGAAGATGGAGTATTCTCTCGCTCCCTCTCTCCCTCTCTCTCTGTCTCTCTCTCTCTCTCTCTCTCTGTCTCTCTCTCTCCCTCTCTCCCTCGCTCACCTTGAAGATGGAGTATTCACATCTCTCCCTCCCTCACCTTGAAGATGGAGTATTCACAAAAGGTCAAGTAAAACTTTCATTAGGAGTCACACGGTATTAGTCTCCCCCTCCCTCCCTCCCTCCCTCACCTTGAAGATGGAGTATTCACAAAAGGTCAAGTAAAACTTGCATTAGGAGTCACACGGTATTAGTCTCCGTTTTTGCCCGAATCCAAGGTACATTCTGTTTTGTTCCATATACTGATGCACATATGATGAACTGGTATGTCGTGAAGCAAAGGCCTTACGACGATTCCTGACTGAGTCAACACCAGTTTGCCTATTGAGTTCCTTTAAATGCCATGTTTGCTCTAGTCACGTGGTAACCATATTTTGCGAAATCTTGAATGGTGAATGGACCACAATGGAACCATTGGGGCCACCTTTCCTACACGAGAGGGGGGAGGTCGGGAGTTCGATTTCCCACCTTCTCAAAAGCTACTGAGATTGGGGACGTTTAATTTCAAGTGAGACAGAAGTCTGAGACTGAGTTTAGAGTTAGAGTAGAACATATGAAAAAAAAATGAACCACAATGATGCTCGGATGTGGCAACTGACAAGAGGCAGTTTAGCAAAATTTATGTTTTGATTCACGGTGAAGTGTTCTGTTTTGTGTTCTAACTTCTCAATCATAAGCTTTGTTTCAAACTTCTCACATTTCTCATCCATTGGTTTGCTTCGTTAGATGGGGACTTGAGCGTGAAAGAAGGGAACGGTGGAGATGGGGGAAGAAGAAAGGGTGAAGGGGAAACAGAGAAGTTGGTTAGGTGAGCTTGCGTTTGGTTTGGTTCGGCTCAAAGATTCGCAAAGGGCTTTGAGTTCAATGCAAATGCTGAAAGCCTAAAGCTACTTGGGAAAATGCAATTGTGTTTGATAATTTTTTTTGCAAATGGACTTTGAGTTGAATGTGCGTTTGATAAAAAAACTTTTATAATGTGCTTTGATGGGTATAATATATATTTATTTATTTTATTTTATTTTTGAAAATTGAACTAAACCCTTCGTCGGACCGACAAAGGGCTACGGTCGTCGGCGAGCCAAATCCGCACCGCATAGGCGGGCCGTGGGCCGAGGTCCGATGAAGGTTTTCGCGACCTAGCCGAGGGCCGCTAGAGGTCGCCCAACCTCTGGCGACCCTCGACAAGGGTCACTCAACTTAGGGGCTGCGCAACCCAAGCGAGGGCTACCTACGGCTGCGAGACCCAAGCAGCGGTTGCCTAGGTCGCGCGGCCCCTGGGTTGAGCGACCCTCGCCGAGGGTTGCCCGAGGTCGAGCGACCTCCGGCGGCCCTCAGCTGGGTTGCGCAATCCTCACCGAAGGTCGCCCGAGGTCGGGCAACCTCAACCAACAGCCATCGACGCCAAATCGGCTCATTGACGGCCGTAGCCCTTCGCCGATCCGACGAAGGGCTACCTACTTTTTAATTAAAAAAAAAAATAATTAGGGGCAAAATCGAAAATATGAAAAATTAGTGATGATAGTTTTGGAAGGGAAAAAATAATTTCAATATTCGGCGGAATGCTGAAAAGTCCTGCAGGCCCCTACTTTCAACATTTTGAAGCGCAGTTGAAAGGCGAAAGCGAGATTTCAAAGTTGAATCAAACGCACCCTAAGTGGAGTTTAGTAAGTTTGGGCTTAATTAGGATTAGTGAATTCGGGTCTTAGTTGGTTCAGCAAGTCTGGGCTTGTTTCTTCTTAAAGGTTTGCGTAAATAGGTGATTGGGCTGAGATTTGTCACACTTAGAAATGGGTTTGGTGAGTTTTCTAATTAAGGTGGGCTTGTTCAAGACAAGCCTCAACCTTGCCCTTGAGCCCAAATTCACGGACCAGATTGCAGTCCATGCCCAAATTCACGGCCCAGCACTATCTAAAGTGTATATATGTTAGTTCCTCGTATCTAATATAATTCGTATCAGATTCGAAACAAAATAATTATAAAACTTAGATTCAAAAGAGAACATCACAACCTTTGATTTTATTTATGGCGCATGGAAATCATATATGTTCCGCCTAAGAGGCGAACGGTCTACGACGTACGTCCATACTAGCTCCTAATATTCCACCGCATCTTCCATAGAATGAGACACAAATTGGGGAATTTTTCTAATCAAGACATCAAAGGCGGCAAGTCTCGATTGAGGAAATCTGCCAGCCGCTGGATCACATCCTCAGCTTTCTCAGTTTTCATGTCGAACAAATGAAACGCGTGACCCTCCCCTTCCGTCTCCATGATCTCCGCCACGCCCATCCACCCGCTCCGACCCAACGCCTCATAGTACAACCGCCCTCTGTCTCTTAATACATCCTTCTCAGCCACGCACACCAGCACCCTCCCGCACCCGAGCCCCGCCAAGCTCGGCGCTCCGTCGGCCATTGGGTTGACCCATGGTTCATCATTGTCCGGCTTAGACGGGCAAACAAAAGGCCATAGCCAGTCCACGTCGGCCCTCTTATTAGGAGGCAGTGCCTCCGATCCGATCGGAGTGGAACCCCAGAAAAAAGGATGGACTAGTGCAACTCCAAGAAGCCGGATGTTTAGCCTGAGCTCGGGATCCCCGGCCGCCATCGCCGTGTTATGAGCAATATTGGCACCTGCTCAATTAGAATTTACTTGTGATTCAATTTTCTTCACGTATATGCTGTAAACCGTCAATATCTAGTCACAGTTTCCTACTAAGTATATAAAGACTGTTTCAGTCAATCGCTTTGTCCATTTGCTTTAAAACTTGGTCTTGACTCTTAACCTACCTAACATTTCCCAAACTTTGCATCATTATTTCCTCCATGACATGGAACTCTATCAGGTGACCTTATCATTTTAGCCCAGCTACTTCCCCAATGAAAGTCAAAACACGTCGAATAAAACCAGAATGGAAATAAAAAAAAGCTGGGAATAACAGGCCACAAGCAACATATGACTGAAGTAAGTGTACATCGAAATGATCATTTTTTCACCTGAGCTTTCTCCGGACAAGAACACCCTCCCAAAATCGGCGTGCTCGTTCAGCCAAGCGTCCGGGCCATCTCCGTCGCAGTGTGAAGTCGCCCACTGTATCGCAGCCCAGGCGTCGTCATAAGCCGCTGGTATCGGGTGCTCCGGGGCCTTCCGGTAGTCCACCGCGACAGTAACGACCTTGGCCCTGGCGACCAAGGCGTTGAGGTAGCCGTGGTATATGGCCGTGAACGGGGAGGAGATGCAGAACCCTCCACCGTGGAAGTAGATGAGGAGCGGGAGTTTTCGGGAGTCGGTGAGTTTTGGGAGGAAGAGACGAGCGGAGATGACATGGGAGGAGGGCTCAGAAGTGGCCGTGGTGGCAGCGGCGGCCACGGGGATGGTGACGTCCTTGGATGAAACGCCGGTTTCGGGGTCGGTGGACGGCGGGACGAAGTCGGTTCCCAAGAGCCTCTCGACGCGGCCGTCTTTGTAGACTCTTATCATCCGAGGCCTCTCAAAGGCTACTTCCGATTTGCTTGAATTGCTGTCTGGCTCCATGAGAGAGAGAGAGAGAGAGAGAGAGGGGTTGCTCTGTGATGAGTTTGTGGTTCCCTTTTATAGACATGAAGATAAAGAGATTGTATGCATTCTAAACCATCCAAAAGTTGTACTTCGCCATTTCATCGCTTAAACAAAATTAATCTACAAAAAAATGTTATTTTTGTTGACGATAATCTAAGCTTACGGTGAAAATGTTTTCGTCGATTGATCTTTGTGACTAATACAAATAATCTTTTTAAGAGAAATAATTTTCAAGTCATTAATTTTGCACGAAATAGATGCACATCCATTATATTCTCATATTAAAAATGACGTACCAATAAAGATTGGCCAAAAGTTCAACCGTCAAATAGTCAGCTTCTAGTAAAACGTGATTGAAAAATTGATCAGGTGTATATTGGACTATTATGCTTATAGTTTGATCCACCTTGTTCATGGTTATATTTTTTCACCAAGTCGTACTTTTGGCTTAGCATAGTCCAACGCGCCAGCTTCAATTTGCCGAATGAAAGCTTTCAATGGTCAATTCCAACAAATTAAAGCACCAATTGTTAGTAGCCAAAAGTCTGATGTTGAAATGACCCTAACGTCTCTCTGACCCTTCCGTTCTCTCTCTCTCACTACTCTATGCCCATCGTTTTCTTCAACCTTCACTCATAATTGAGCTAGTCTCACCTTCTCCTTTCTCTCTTGTTAATTTTGTTTGTGTTCCTTTTTTTCCTTTTTCTTTTATTTTTTCTTCTCTCCCGATCTAAATATGGAAATTTTCATCTCCCGATCTAATTCTACATCTGAAAGCCATTCTCTCTCGATCTAGATCTGAGAAGTATAATAAATATACTTTTGATTTGATACTTTTGTTCTCTCGATATTTATTGGTTCCTCATATCTAATATAGTCTGTGTTTGATTCGAAACAAAATAATTATAAAACTTACAAGATTCAAAAAGGTACATCACAACTTTCGATCTTTATGACCACATAATTTGATGATTCTGGTGCATGGAACTCATAACTATTCCGCCTAAGAGGCGCATGGTCTAAGATGTCCGTCCATACTTGCTCCTAATATTCCACCACACTTTTCATAGAATTAGACAAAAATTAGGGACTTTTCCTACTTAAGACATCAAAGGCGGCGCGTCTCGATTGAGGAAATCCGCCAGCCGTCGGATCAAATCCTTAGCTTTCTCAGTTCCCATGTCAAACAAATGAAACGCGTGGCCCTCCCCTTCCGTCTCCATGATCTCGACCACGCCTGTCCACCCGCTCCGACCCAACACCTCATGGTACAACCGCCCTCTGTCTCTTAGTATATCCTTCTCGGCCACGCACATCAGCACCATCCTGCACCCGAGCCCCGCCAAGCTCGGTGCTCCATCGGCCATCGGGTTGACCCACGGTTCGTCGTTGTCCGGCTTAGACGGGCAGACAAAAGGCCAAAGCCAGTCCACATCGGCCCTCGCATTCGGAGGCAGTGCTTCCGATCCGATTGGATTGGAACCCCAGAAAAAAGGATGGACTAGAGCAACTCCAAGAAGCCGGATGTTCAGCCCGCGCTCGGGTTTCCCGGCCGCCATCGCCATGTTGTGAGCAATATTGGCACCTGCTCAATTAGAATGTTCACTTGTGATTCAACTTTCTACACGTACATGCTATAACAAAGTCAATATCAAGACAGTTTCAAACTAAGTGTATAGCGATTGTTTCAGGCAATCGCTTTGTCCATAGCTCCACAAACAGGTCAAAAGCGCAGAATGACTGAAGTAACTCAACAATGAAATGATCATTTCTTCACCTGCGCTTTCTCCGGACAAGAACACCCTCCCAAAATCGGCGTGCTCGTTCAGCCAAGCCTCTGGGCCATCCCCGTCGCAGTGCGAAGCCGCCCATTGGATCGCAGCCCAGGAGTCCTCATAAGCCGCTGGTATCGGGTGCTCCGGGGCCTTCCTGTAGTTCACCGAGACGACGACAACCTTGGCCTTGGCGACCACGGCATTGAGGTAGCTGTGGTAAGCGGCGTTGAACGGGGAGCAGAGGCAGAACGCTCCACCGTGGAAGTAGATTAGGAGTGGGAGCTTTCCGGATTCGGCGAGTTTTGGGAGGTAGAGGCGAGCGGAGACGACATGGGAGGAGGGTTCGGAAGTGGCCGTGGTGGCAGCGGCGGTGACGGGGATGGTGATGTCCTTGGATGAAACACCGGTTTCGGGGTCGGTGGACGGCGGGACGGCGTCGGTTCCAAAGAGCCTCTCGACGCGGCCGTCTTTGTAGACTCTTATAATCGGAAGCCTCTCGAAGGCTACTTCCGATTTGCTTGATTTGTGGTCTGGCTCCATGGGAGAAAGAGAGAGATAGAGAGAGGAAGGTTGCTCTGTGATGAGTTTGTGGTTTCTTTTTATAAGCATGAAGATAAAGAGAATATACGAATCGAGTGTGAATGCATTTTAAACCGTCCAGAAGTTGTATTTCACTATTTCATAGCTTAAACAAATTAGTTTACCAAAAAAAATTATTATTATCGATAACAATATATGCTTATGATGATAATATTTTCGTCAATTCATCTTTATGAGCGATATGAATAATTATTCTAAAAAAAATCTTTCGAATCATTATTCTTGCACGAAATAGATACATATATATTACTTCCTCGTATTAAAAATGAAGTACCAATCTTTATTGATTGAAAGTTCAACCGTCGAATAAGTAGCTTCTAATGAAAAGTCATGGTTGAAAATTCGACTAAGCATATATTGGACTATTATGCTTGTAGTTTGATCCACCTTGTCCATGGTGGTATCTTTTTTTCCCTACTCATGCTTTTGGCTAGCATGGTCCGACACGCCAGTTTCAATTTGTCAAATCAGAGCTTTCAATATGGTCAATTCCAACAAATCACAGAGATACCAATCGTTCGTAGCCAAAAAGTCTGATGTTGAAATAATCTTGTTACACAAGGCAAAAGCAAGTTTCTTTGGCCCTTCCAATGTCTCCATCGGCTTTTTCACCCGTCAATTGGCAGTAGGTTTTCAACTAGTCTCACCCTCCCCTCCCTCTTTTATTGATTTTGTTTGTGTTCTTTGTCTTTTTCTTGTTTCTTCTTCTCTCCTGATCTAAGTTTTAAGAGCTCTATTTTCCTAATCTAGAGGAGTTATTCCTCTCAATCTAGATTTGGGAGTATAATAAATATGCTTTTGGAATTCGACGCCCCTGTGCTCTATTCGTATACAAGTTCTCTATCTCCAACTTCAATGGTGATTGCAAGAACTCTAGTGTCTTACTAAACCACAAAGATTTGCTCTCTCAAATGTTAAATCCATCCGGGATTGCTAATCATGTGAATATTCTGATTGTGCTCTAATTCTAGTAAGAGCTGGAGATGATGTTTGAATAAATCTCAGATTGCTTATCACGTAGATATTCTGATTATCCTCTTATTTTGATACGAGCTTAAGATGATGCTAATGTAACAATAGTCGGTGTCGATCGGTTGCTTGTTTATACTCAGCATCAACCTCCTCGAGTTTCTATTTCACCTCGGTCCGTGTCGACTGCCCCTGTTTCGCTAAGTTTTGGGCAGCAATGCTCTCCTCAGTTGACTCAGGGAGTGAATCGCATCAAGAACGTGTAAAGGGCCTTTCCTACGCTACCGATGAACATACAATACTGCTGTAAACTAATTCCGTCGGAGCTAAAGCCGAATTCACTATTTCGGCGTATTTCCACATTACTTCAAATCAGGTCTCCCAGAGCATAATCCAGTGACTCCGTCTGACCGTTGGTATGTGGATGCGCGGCATTGCCGAAGTTCAAAAAGGACCCAAACAGACACCATGAACTGCACCCAAAGTGACTAGGAAAGTCTGAGTATCCATGTCTAAAGTGATGGATTTATGCACTCCGGTGAGGCGAACAATCTCAGAGAAATATCATTTCATTACATGCTTCACCCCAGATGTCTTCCTGCACGGAAGGAAACGCGTCATTTTTGGAAAACCCATCACCAACCACAACAACGAATATCTAAGCCACGCCAAGTATGCAACAGAACCAACACGAAATTCACAGACAAGTCTCCTCAAATATTGTCAGGAACCGGTAAGAGGCAATCGACCCTATGTCCTGGGCATGTCCCTTTGCTGTTTGGCACACATAACTGTTGGATATATTATTAATATAGTCCAAAATAATATGTTCACATACAAGCCCAATAGGTGAAAGCATGGTTATTTGGGTCCATATGGGCCGGAGCCTAATAACTTGCATATATAAACTCTAGGATTCCCCTACGCTGGAAATAACACTGTTGAGCGTTCCAAACTCGACGTCTCTTGGTGTAATACTTCAACCAACTGCTTCTTCTCTCTCAAACCTATAACCTCCAACAATCTTGAAGTATTATATTCATGTGTCGAATTTGAGCGAGTAAGGTGTCTTCTTGAAGATTTCGTCAAGACGAACTCACGGGTGTAATTTACTTTCGATTTCGATGGTGGTATTGGCCGGGATTTGAGTTTGAAGATTCGAGTGACCGAAATCTTTGATTCAAAAAAATCCAAAAATTATAGCCAATTTTCGAGGGTGAAACCACTTGGGCTTTGTTCTACTCGTCGATACAAATGTTTTGAGTGGTCACTCGCGTCGATCGGAGGTCAGACGGAGAAGTTACGGCACCCGAAAATTTCCATCTGAATTTCTAGCTGACGATTTCTAGCGAATTTCGACGACGAAATTTCTAGCGAATTTCGACGACGAAATTTCTAGCGAATTTCAACGGCGGAAATTTCCAGTGAGTTTCGGTGACAAGGGCAGTCAATCTTAAGGTTTTTGGGTGCTCCAGATCTATTTTTGGGGTTTGTTTTGACAAATTCCATCTCTCCAGAGCGGTTTGATCAAAGTTAGGGGAGTTATTTGACTTTGTGGCTCCAAGGACTCCAAGGTGCACTCTTTCTAACACTTTACTCTAATTAAAATGGCAAAGCGTAGTTCCTATGATATTATAAAATTACAATCATTTAATGTTACTGAATTTCATGGTTAGAAATTACATGTTCGATTTGGCATGAAAGAACATGACATATTCTATACTATATTAAATGATTTTGCATCTACCACTGAAGATGTGGATGAATATCAATAGAACAAAGATGAGGATTTTTTTAGAGATTACTTGTTAAACTTTCTAAATCCTAATATGGCTATGACTTATAGTGAGTATAAGACAGCGAAAGAGATGTGGGATCACTTGAACGCTCAGTTCCAAAAACTCATTAACTTTCGAACATGGAAAGAGGGAGAGCGGAGCAGAGGTCGCGAGAGGGAGGTGAAAGGGCGTTGACAATGGGGGCGGAGGCCGAGGTGGAGGGGCGTCGGCGTCGGAGGCGACTGGCTTGAGGGGCGTTGGAGTCGAGGGCATTTTAAACCGTCCAGAAGTTGTATTTCACTATTTCATAGCTTAAACAAATTAGTTTACCAAAAAAAGTTATTATTATCGACAACAATATATGCTTATGATGATAATATTTTCGTCAATTCATCTTTATGAGTGATATGAATAATTATTCTAAAAAAAAATCTTTCGAATCATTATTTTTGCACGAAATAGATATATATATATATATTATTTCCTCGTATTAAAAATGAAGTACCAATCTTTATTGACTGAAAGTTCGACCGTCGAATAAGTTGCTTCCAATGAAAAGTCATTGTTGAAAATTCGACTAAGGGTATATTGGACTATTATGCTTGTAGTTTGATCCACCTTGTCCATGGTGGTATCTTTTTTCTCCCTAGTCATGCTTTTGGCTAGCATGGTTCAACACGCCAGTTTCAATTTGCCAAATCAGAACTTTCAATACGGTCAATTCCAACAAATCATAGAGATACCAATCGTTCGTAGCCAAAAAGTCTGATGTTGAAATAATCTTGTTACACAAGGCAAGAGCAAGTTTCTTTGGCCCTTCCAATGTCTCCATCGGCTTTTTCACCCTTCAATCGGGAGTAGGTTTTCAACTGGTCTCACTCTCCCCCTCCCTCTTTTATTGATTTTGTTTGTGCTCTTTTGTCTTTTTCTTGTTTCTTCTTCTCTCCCGATCTAAGTTTAAGAGCTCTCTTTTCCCGATCCACAGGAGTTATTCCTCTCGATCTAGATTTGGGAGTATAATAAATATGTTTTTGGGATTCGACACATTTGTACTCTATTCATGTACAAGTCCTCTATTCCAGCTTCAATGGTGATCGCATGAACTCTAGTCTCTTGCTAAACCACAAAGATTTGCTCTTTCAAATATTAAATTAATATGGGATTATTCTAAGGATCCGTTCGTTTCGCGAAAAATAATTTTCGGGAAAATATTTTCCTGGATTTTCAGCGTTCATTTCACTAAAATGAATTCTTCGAGAAAAATGTTTTCCATCAAAGGAAAAAGTTCTTTCTAGTAGAGGGAAAATGTTTTCCACTTTGAAAAGTGAAAAACATTTTTCTCACTCGATCTCTTTTATTTCACACCTCTATAAATCATGACTTCCTCATCTCCTTTATTTTTCTTCTTTTCTTTTTTTCATTCGAATAATTTTTAATTTTCTTTTTCTCTTTTTAATTCGAATTATTTTTAATTTCCTTTTTCCTTTTCTTTTCTTTTTTTTTTTTTTTTTTGTTCCCATCTTCTTCTTTCTTGGCTAGTTATCGACCATGCAGTGAACCTCAAGCGATCTCGGTGAGCCTTGAGCTTGACACTCGCGCTCGCCGATCTAGGCGCGTTTGGTAACGATTCTTCCAAATGGATCAAAAGTTCTAACCGATTCCGACTAAAATGATTATTTTTGATTCTCGTTCCCGGAATTGATTCCGAGTAAAAACGCGTTTGTAATCCGTCCAAAATTTTTTATTCTTGGCGGAATAGAATCGCGTTTGATACCGTGCTAATTGATTCATTTCCAAATTAATTTATTTTGATTTTTAAATAATTTTTTACTTTTTCCTTTTTTTCTTTTTTCTTTTCTTTTTTCCCCTTTTCTCCTATTATTCTTCTTTTTTCATCTGGCTCGGACTTGAACCGCCGACAAGCAATGTTAAAGTTGGGATACGACCGGCGACCGGCCCTCGGCGAGGTCGGCCCTTGTGTGGGATCTTTGGTCAAACTTAAGAGCCGAGCTCTACGGGTTCATGAGAGGGAGGCGGGTTTCGGAGATCTTGGTTTCATCACTAAGCATTAGAAACACGAAACTCTGGAGAGGTTGAAGATGATGTAGAAGGGGCAAAGAGTGGAAAGAGAATTTCCGGTTAGGCTTCTCGGCACTAGGCGCAGGCTCGCCCAACCTCGCCGATGGCCCAGGCCTAGAAGCCCGACTGCCACCTCCCTAGCCTAGGGGTACGGTGAATTTATGGCAGCGGTCTCGTCCGTCATGAGCATTGTAGTCATAGGGCGAGCCTCGCCGGGAATCAAACTACTCGCGAGGCGAGGCCGGCCCGGCCACCTTTACAACTTCGGGGGAAGCCTTAAGCTTGTTAGGACTAGAATTAGCACCTGGGCGAGCCTCACCAAGACTCAGTTATAGTGGTTCGTGGCCACTAAGAGGCGAGCCTCGGCGAGGCCGGGCAAGCCTCGCCTACCCTTGGCGAGGCTTGCCTCGGCCACCCATTGCAAGGCTCGCCCGGCCCTTCGCCGATGGCAACTTCAAAACCTCTTAGGAGAATTTATTCAACAATGCGGGCCTCGCCGGGCCGGGCGAGGCCGGCTCTTCTCCCCCTTTTTGTCCCGGCCACCTCCATAGCGAGGCTTGGCCTCGCCCGGATCTCCGGCGAGGCCGAGCCTCGCCGGGACCTCGCCCGGCTCGGGCGAGCCTCCTCTTCTTTACGGCGGACGGCACTGGCGGCGGACGGCGGGCGGATGGCGGCGGGTGGTGGTGGATGACAATCGTGGGACGACGGAAGGGAAAAATAAAAGTTTCACTGTTTTGATTCTTTTTTGATTCTCGACGAAGAATCATATTTTTTTTATTCTCAATTCTCTTCCCAACTGCTCCCTAACAAAAATTTTACCAAACGCGATTCTCGTCCCAAACCGATTCTCGGGGAACAAAAATCGGAATCAGTGCATCGTTTGGCACGTTACCAAACAAAGACTTAGTGAGCGGAAAATATTTTCCTTATCGAACACCGGAAAATATTTTCCAAAACATTTTCTTTGGATTTTAAACTTAACACCGGAAAAAACGAAGGAAAGTATTATCATTTTCCTGGAAAATGACTTAAAAAATATTTTCGTAAATGACTCATTTTCCGCGAAACGAACTGGGACCCTAAAATAATTGCTCTAATTCTAATGAGAGCTAGAGATGATGTTTGAATAAATCTCAAATTGCTTATCATGCAGATATTCTAATTATGCTCTTATTCTTATATGAGTTTAAAATGATGCTAACGAAACAACAGTCAGTGTCGATCGGTTGCTTATTTATACTCGGCATCAGCCTCCTCAAGTTTCTGTTTCACCTCGGTCCGGGTCGACTGCACCTGTTATACTAAGTTCTGGGCGGCAATGCTCTCCTCAGTTGACTCAGGGAGTGAATCGCATCAAGAACGTGTAAAGGGCCTTTCCAATGCTACCGATGAACATACAGTACTGCTGTAAACTGATTCCGTAGGAGCTAGAGCCGAATCCCCCTGCTTCGGCGTTTTTCTACATTACCCTGCATTAGAAACCCATCAGATACACCAAAGCCATCATCAGGTTGTCCCTGCTTCAATTTTTCCAGACGCCCTGGAAATCATCATCCTCAGCACATAAATCCTGCCGATATCCAAAATCCCACGACCTCACTTCCGAGAGTGGAAATCAACGCAGCTTGCCAACTTAGCGCATCAGCAGCCCAGATCAGAGTATCAGATTGATGCTGTAATTTATATAGGAACTTCTGCAGAAATATGCACCCCTTAGCATGCATATCGCTGCTAATTTGGCTTCTGACTACCCAGATATTTCAAGGCTTCACGATCTGAATACAGCATAAATTCATTAGCAATCAGATAATGCTCCCGACGCTTCGGAGCACGCATGACTGCATTAAATTTCGGTCGTATGTATGTCATCGTCGACACGCATCACACAGAGCCTCGCTGAAAAGAGGCCACGAGTCTCTTCTCCCGGGACAGCACCACACCAATCCCCACTCCAGGCACATCATAGCCCACTTCAAACAGCTTATTGCAATAGGGCGAAGTAGAAAACCTGCGGTGGACGTAGTTTTTCATGTCGTGAGTCCATGAAAACTCCACACTTCACCTACCGTGTTCGGGGCAGGCCGCTCCCGTTCTATCGAGCACGGCACGGATCTTGTCCCGGCCTCGCGCGTGAAAATTCCCCTCGTCTGGAAAGTCTTCAGCAGCCGCGGCCGCATCCAGGCCCACGTCATTCCTCCTTATCCAACATAAATTTTCTCTGGCCATATATTTTGTTCCCCCATATTCTGCTTTGCTACAAATGTCAGAGCCGGCCCACCAAGCTTAAAATTAAATTGATCCGAGCAACTAGCCCAAAGACACTGCACCCTCGCATGAGCCAATCCCATCACGCTGCTTTAAAAACATTATGCCAACGTGGGAAGAAAACGACATATTATATGTCAGGCCAGCGTCTACGTCCACGAACGTCTGCGATTACCATCAAAATTGACCAGAAATATTATATTGATAAATCATCTAAAGATATAGAATTAAATTGGTCATATGTTTATAATCGAAATTGGTATCCATACAATAAATTTAAGACGTTTCGAGTAATCATCTCGACAATTATTTGTCAGATTCAGAAATCGTGAAGCATGTTGTTGTCCAGTGAGTAGTTGGCTGTAACAAGGCCAAGACTAGAACGCACCAACTTCTCCAGCTCATTTTCACTCACATCAAAAGCCACGGAAGAGGGGGGAAAGCAACTCATTTATGGAATTACATGGGGCTTCTAGCTTACGACGTCTGTACCATGCCACAAGTTTTCTGGCCGGCCAGCGGCGGTCGCCTCCTCCTTTTTTTTACTTAAGATTTTAGGACGTGACGACAAACCAGCATAAACATTATAATAACGTCGTAATTTCTCAAATTTACGACAAAATTATTCTTTATTACGGCATAACATCTTATTTGTGAAGATGTCCATTCATACTTGCTCTCGACAAAAACATTCCACCTCATTTTCCACAAAGTGGGACATTAATTCAAGACTTTTCGTGATTAAGACATAAAGGGCGACATATCACTATTGAAGAAAGTCGCCAGCCGCCGGATCAGATCCTTGGCTTTCTCCCCTCCCAAGTCATACAAATGAAACGCGTGACCCTCCCCTTCCGTCTCCATCATCTCCGCCACGCCCGCCCACCCGCTCCGGCCCAGCGCCTCACGGTACAGCCGCCCTCTGTCCCTTAATAAATCCTTCTCGGCCACGCACACCAGCACCCTCCCGCACCCGAGCCCCGCCAAGCTCGGGGCTCCGTCGGCCATCGGGTTGACCCACGGTTCATCGCTGTCCGGCGTAGACGGGCAGACGAATGGCCATATCCAGTCCAGTTCGGCCCTCCTATCCGGATGCAGTGCCTCCGGCCCGATCGGAGTGGAACCCCAGAAATAAGGATGGACTAGAGCGACTCCAAGAAGCCGGATGTTTAGCCCACGCTCAGGTTTTCCGGCCGCCATCGCCATGTTGTGAGCAATGTTGGCACCTGCTCGATTAGAATGTTTACTTGTGATTCAACTTTCTTCAAAGTCAATATCAAGACAGAGTTTCAAACCGAGTCTATAAAGACTATTTCAGTCAATCGTTTTGTCCATTTGCTTTACAGACAGGTCGCAAGCACAGAATGAATGAAGTAACTTAACGATGAAATGATCATTTTCTCACCTGCGCTTTCTCCGGACAAGAACACCCTCCCAAAGTCCGCGTGCTCGTTCAACCAAGCCTCCGGGCCATCACCGTCGCGGTGCGAAGCTGCCCACCGGATCGCAGCCCAGGAGTCCTCATAAGCCGCCGGTATCGGGTGCTCCGGGGCCTTCCCGTAGTTCACCGACACCGCAACAACATTGGCCTCCGCGACCACGGCTTCGAGGTAGTTGTGGTATACGGCGGAGAACGGGGAGGAGACGAAGAACCCTCCGCCGTGGAAGTAGATAAGGAGGGGGAGCTTTCGGGAGTCGGCGAGTTTTGGGAGGAAGAGGCGAGCGGAGACGACATGGGAGGAAGGCTCGGAAGTGGCGGCTGCAGCGGCAGCGGCAGCGACGGGGATGGTGACGTCCTTACACGAAACGCCGGTTTCGGGGTCGGTGGACGGGGGACGACGTCGGTTTCGAAGAACCTCTCGACGCGGCCGTCTTTGTAAACTCGAATGATCGAAGGCAACTCGAAGGCCACTTCCGATTTGCTTGAATTGCTGTGTGGCTCCATGAGAGAGAGAGAGAGAGGGAGAGAGAGATTGCTATCTGATGACAGTGATGAGTTCGAGGTTCCCTTTTATAGACATGAAGATAAAGAGATTAGTGGGATGTTGAGATAATCCGTGATACCCAAGGCAAGAATCGGTTTCTTTGACCCGTCCGATCTCTCCATCCGCTTTTTCAACCTTTGACCATGAGGGTAGGGTCCGAGCCAGTCTCACCTCACCCTCCCCTCCCCACTCTTACTGACTTTTTTTGTCTTTTTTTGTCCTTTTTATTGTTTCTTAATCTCACTCTCGTTACGAACAAAAAAGTAGGGCTGCGCCCTGTTGAACGCTCCTTTCCTTCTACGAACCCTCCATGGCATTGGGTGACCGAGTATGCGATTCTTCGGACGGTTGGAAATCCTTCCGATCTAGTTCTAGATCTAAGAGTTATTCTCCTGCGATTTAGATCTTGATATGATAAATATGCTTTCGAGATTCGATGCTCTTATACTCTATTTGTATACAAATTCTATGTCTCCAATTTTAATTGTGATCGCAGAAGATTTGATGTCTTATTGAATCACAAAGATTTGCTCTCTCAAATATTAGATCCATATTTGTTTAACCAGTACAGTGATGGTGTAGAGGAAGCTAAACATAACCGCATACTACAAATTGGCAATATCATAATTACCAGATAAGAAATTTCTAGCATATGCTCGTTATGAGATCCATTAATTGACTAATGATTATTTTGCTAGACAAATATGTTATTGTGGAAAAAGCATATATTTAACCCTACCAATGCTTTATTAATCCTCTTTGTTATCTAGAGTTGGATTTGGATTGCAATATTTTGGGTTTTGCTATGCTTCTATTCAGCTCTTTATAAAGTTTATGAACTTTTGATGTATCTTTTTAAATAATGAATACAATTTTCTTTTGATATAAAAAAGAGAAATTTGTCTAAAAACTCCTAACTCATTATACTTTTGCTGATTTATTACTTAATTTTTCAATTCTACTTATTAAATCCCAAATATTTTCCTATTTTACCAATTGAGTTTATTTGTAGCTGATATTGATGTTGGTCATCTTATAAAGCACGACTAGTACTAACATAAATAATTTTAATAATATTTAATTTTTTTCGATTTTACATTAATTTTTTCTTTTTTCTTTCTTCTTCATTTTGCCAATCATAGGCAATGATCGCCCATCGGCCATGGCCGAGCAAGTGGCCCTCGCTGTGCTTTCGAGAGTGGCCTCGCCCAAGGTGAAGGTTGCGTCGCTAAGGCAAAGCCATTCCTCACTAGTTGCTAGCAAGGCAACCCTCACCCTAGCCCAAACTTGTCATAGGCGAGGTGCAACTCGCCCTCAGCTTGGCGAGCAAGGCCACCCTAACCTGGGCAAGGCCGACCCTCGCCAAGCCACACCTTGCCTAGGTTAGGCCACCCACAATGGCTTGGGCAAGCAATCCTCGTTTTGATCTAGCGAGGGTTATGGCTAGCAAGGGTCACTAGGCCTCATCGAAAAAAAAAAAGAAAAATAATTTAAATTTATTTTTTTTTAATGAAAATACCATTGGCCAATTGGAATATCTAGCCGGCAGGCAAAAGATTAAAAATGATGGACCCGGGAAAGAAAAAAAAAACCCGACCCGTGGATCGACCCGGATTGGAAGAACTGTCAATGTCAAAAGAGAAACCCAGGAACATCACCGCTGGTTTCTCCACACTCCGACCGAAACTCGTTACGAGGTAAATCTCTGCGATCGAAGCATTTCTTCGAACGGCGGGAGCGAGTTGATCGATCGAGGATGGAGAAGAAGATGGCGGTCTTGCGATCCATCATCAGCCGCTCGGCTTCGGCCCGCTTCAGGCCCGCTTCCTCTTCGGCCGCTGCCGTCGGCCACCGCGGTGGCCTCTCTCTCGCCCGCCACTTCGGCGTCCCCTCCCGGAGCTTGTTCGGGCTTTCCAGTCAGTCCGTCTCGGCTCCTCCGACCAGAAACCTTCCCTTCGGTAAATACCCACTTCCCTTTTTCGATGCTGGGTGTGGACTTTTCGTTTCTTGATTTCATTTCCCTTTCTTGAGCTTTGATTAGTGTGCTCTCTGTGTGGGATATCTTAAGAGCGAAAAGATGGATTTTTCGAAGTAATTAATCTCTGGGGGAACGCTATTGCCCTTGGCATGTCGATTTTACTTCTGGGGAAATCATGATCTGTGGGGTTGAATGTGAGGACTCGCGGTGCATTTCTGTCTGATGCCATGTTTAGCTCCTGACTTCCTCTCTCTGCTCAAATTCAACTGATTTAGCTCCCTCTTGATGAGAGGTTACATTAGTTGCGGTTTTAGTTGAGTGGGATTTTAGTACTCTTGGTTGAACTTGAACTGGGTGTTTGGTTTAGTTAGGCTATTCCTAGCGAAAAATTGGGAGCTTTCACTTTGTGCGGTGCATAGGGATGTAAAGAAGTAGAGGACGTCGGTATCTGGAGCGACGACGCAGCTTCACCGATCATTTTATTTTCTGTGTATAACTCAGATATATGGGGACTTATGTGAAGTTGCTTTGTGATGTTATGATATTGTGATGTGTCGTTTACTAGTCAATGGTACCTCAAATGGTGAATTAGTGTTGGTCTTCAAATAAGGCATGGCTAGAGCCTATAAGTGTGGACAGCTGGAGATACATAAATGATCCTATGCAATGTTAGTTGTCAGCCGCTTAATTCTTGTGTGGTGGTGAATTCAAATTAACCTGTTTGGTAATATGATGATAATCCTGGAACCAACTTCGTCTTACTTTTTACTTGGCGTATGAAATGGGTTAGCGAGAGCTGAGATTCTGAGACTTTGTTTTCTGAGATTTATGCAATCGAACGGTCCTTAATTGTTTTCTTGGTTGGTGTTACTGCTTTGCATTTTTACAATGTTTGTCACTGTTGGTTCTATATGACCTTCTTTTTAGTTCTGTGGGAGAAAGTTCCTTGCATTGGTGTCAGACTGTCATCTTCAATGAATTCTGTTGAGCTGCAAGTTTGGTTGGTCAAATTGGTCTCTGCTTATCAGTTTAATGGCGTGTTCCTTCCCATCAAGCTTCAGTTTCTAAGTTGTTATGGTGCATTCCATCATCTCAGCTTTTCTTTCTGGTGCAAACCTTATAGAATGCAGGCCCCCTTGCGGAATGAGTATGGGGAGCACACGTTGTTTCAGTGAAGATGTTACTCACATGCCTGACTTTGAAGATCCCAATGTTTTGAATGCATTCAAGGATCTGATGGCTGCTAGCTGGGATGAGATTCCCGATGATGTTGTGCATGATGTGAAAGAAGCACTGTCCGGAAATACCGATGATAAGGCTGGTCAAGAGGTCTTGGCCAACGTTTACCGTGCAGCTGAAGCAGTTGAGGAATTCACTGGTGTGCTTACATCATTGAAAATGGAACTTGATGACAGTATTGGATCGAGTGGCGAGGTTAAGTCCTCCTCATGATTGAGAAGGCCAAACACTTCCTGTACCTTCTATTTTTTCTTTTCTCACACCTATGACTTATATTTTTCTTGCAGGATGTGAAGCCCTTGTCAGATGAGTATGCCAGTGCCCTTCAAAAAATTTATGAACGGTATACTGCCTATCTGGACGCATTTGGACCTGATGAGGCTTATTTACGGAAGAAAGTAGAGACAGAGTTGGGAACTAAGATGATTCACTTAAAGATGAGATGTGGAGGCCTTGGCTCTGAATGGGGAAAGGTGAGGATATTGTTTCTCATGACCAGGCCTTGCAGAATTCTTTTCATGCTTTCATTTTTATGTAGCTGTTTACATCACATCCTACGGTCTGCTATGCCACAAGAAAGCTCCAGCATCTGGAGAGTAACTACTTCAGGCAATGTATGCGACTTGATTTTGCCTTTTTCAGGGAATGGGTGATTAACAGTTGTTTCATATCCCTCAATCCCATGGACAACACAAGACCACTGATGCTGATGTTGAGTCACTTTATGTAAATACAAACAATTCCCCCCGCCCCCTTTTCCCCCCAAAAAAAAAAAAAAAAAAAAAAAAAAACACAGCATGCTCTCTCTCTCTGTTTGTCGCACAATTTTGGTCAGAATCTTCACAACTTTGGCGAGTTGCATTTGCCTGTATCTAACCACGAGATAATAAATGATGATATAGTTGATGGGTAATGAGTCATATGAGCATTCTCCTCTGGAAATCTAATTGGGTTGGTCTTGCTTTTGCAGGTTACGGTTCTTGGAACTTCTGGACTTGCTGGATCGTATATTGAGCAAAGAGCTTAAACCATGGAGTTCATTTTTATCTTGTGTCATCGAAACTCTGCAGCTTGCCTTTGTGATCTTGTTTTTGGGCATTTGGAAGGAAGTTTGGCAGTTGAAATGGGTCCAAATAAAATTTTTGAGTTGATCTGTTCTTCAATAAAGGACTCTAATTGTTGACATAATTTGGGGGATGAGGATGTTTCTGATAATATTTTCCCATGTTTAGTTGGTCATGAAGAAATGTTCTTACGTTTTTTTGTTGTGTAATTTTTTATTTTATTTTTTTGAATTTGCTCCTATTTGATAGTCGATTATAGTTGCTTCCAGTGCCAAAACATGACCTTTCCCATGATCCTAAATAACGTGTGTTCTAAGGAGAAGAAGAACCTGAAGAGAAGTGGAAAAAAGAATGGATGTTCCTTTGGTGGTTTCTGTATTGATGAATATTATTGTTAAGTAATTGACAGGTCACCAAACTCTTGAACCCATTTGGATGGGACTCATGTTAGAGTGAGATTTCCATATTCAGTGCAACAGATAGCCCTCTGTCGACAACGCTCAGAGCGATTTGATGATATAACTCAGAACTGATACATAGATTTTGAAATGACGATTATTCAAACCAGATGATGACCCATCTTCGCTTAGTATACTCCTCTTCGCAGATTGGGTGCCTTCGAATATGCTAGAAACTCATCCACAATCTTCAAAGTAAACCTGTCTCTATTTCTGTTTTCCCTACTTTCTCTGGTTTGCTGTAAGCTGACAAGATGAAAATTCTCCAGCAATGTGACCAACTTCGCCCAAAACTACCCATTTATTACATGAAAATCAACAAAGAGTACCCAGATCAAAGAAGCACTAAATATAGGGCATCCTTCTCAGCCTAGTGCCTCTCCTCCACGACCATGACTCTGTTGGAGACTTGGGCAGAGGCGGAAGCAATAGGAGCTTCCGGCACAGGCCGAACGGCCACCCCTGGCAGTGACAGAACTCCTGAATGATCGAGCGCCGCCGCATTTCTTGGATCATCATCTCGTTCAAGCTCGAGCACCGCGAGAAATTGGTCCTCACGGTCATGAACTCGTCCCTGCTTGCAGTTGCAGCGCTTGAACAGCAGGTGAAACAGCTCCTCACGGTCACGAACTCCTCCTTGTCGTCTTCATCGTGATCAGCCTCCTGTTGACGGGTGAAAGAAAGCTCGTCCATGCCCGGGGAGAAGACAAAGGAAAAGCTGTCCATGGTGAAGTTCGCCTTGCGCCTCAGCTTCTCCATGGCTCGACTGCGAATCTCCGACACAACCTCCTGAGAAGCACCAACAACTCATTACAAAGGTCATATTCGATCCGAGATTCCAGCTCTCATCGCAATGGTGCGAGTCTTCCTGTATCTAGAAGGTTTCTCATGGCTAATTTGACAAATGCAATTGTCTGTTCGTGGATAAAGCTCATATAAAGTTCCTTGCCAAAAGAGTGGATACAATCAAAGACGATGAGTTAATACTCCTTTCTGAACTGATTAAGTACGACACAACAAACACATGAACCTTAAAAAGGTCGGTAAGAGGAAAACACGACAATTGTTCTTTTACTTTTGACATAAAGGAGAAATCATTACTTCCTGTTCATCACCGGAATCGCTCATCGGATACTCCTCTTCGGGGGTTGACCGCGAGAGCTGTCTATCAAAAGTATGGCACTGAGAGAATGCTTCCTTGAGCGCTGCAGAGAGGCACTTGCATCTCTTAGAAAGGTTTGGTGGCTCTTCTTCATGATAGAACACGCCCATGTTTGGTGAGCTCAAAGGCAAAGGCTTGGTGGTGGTTGCGGGAAGACTCCTGGTCCTGGTTGAGTTTTAAGACAGGAAGAAAATGTCAAGAACACAATCCAATCAATGCTCTTGATGGTAACTTTAAAAGTGCTCTGTGATAGTGGCCTCTCAGCTTTCTGATAAATACAGGCTTTTAATCTTTAAAGTAAAGACTAAGATAAAGTAAATATATGACATGACCCGCAATTCCATTTCAAGCTTTTCCTTCATCACCTGATGCAGATTGGGATGGCTGTGACTTTCAAGTCCCCCTCGAACACACCCTGTTGATTGTTGAACTTTCATGTCAAAACCTTTGTGATTCTTTTTGCAGGAATTCTTAAACTTTTCCCAGGAGATGCGTGAAGTAATTCGAACATTACATAGATTTCACTTAAAGATGAAGTCATATTCAGCTATGACATTATACCAACCGTTACCCTCCCAAATGCGATAGAATTTGGCAAGAGACGAGCAATCCCTTTAAGGGATTGATTTGAATGATCTCAGCCGAAAAAGGTAAGAGGGTGAATATCATCTTAAAGTCTCGAACTTTATGCACAGAGCTCTGCAAGAATTAAGATCAGAAACCAAGAGGGAGCTAACCTCAGAAACCGAAACTCTCTCCTTGCACTTTCTGCATATTCCGATCGACTCTAGAGAAAATGGGCAGTGCTATCTTCACTTCAAATCAAAAAAATATACTTCAGATTGGCGACATGTTGTCTGTTGTGGCGAGCTCCAAGATTGCACCAAGTGCACGGATTTCCTCAGAGAGATGGTGGCTGAGAGATCTGCGGCGTCCTATTGACACTCTTTAACCCCAGCCTCATTCTTGGTATCGAACTTGTCATATAAATATCCATTAAATACAGCTAGGAGTTACGTTGGCATTGAATTTTCCAGCCTACAAAAGGAGGGACTCTGCCCTAACTTTTTTTTGTTGCTCGTTATATTGCTCACGGGGAGAAGAAAGAAAAACCGAAATGCAAGACCCTATTAAATGGCCCTGTTTACAACGGTATGTGTCCATGATATGAAGTATTGGAGACCACATGGAACGACAACTGTCTTCTATGTGTCTATGAACGTGAAAATTAGTGGAAATGTCAATGGATGCATCGATGAGAATCGTTCGGCCATCAGAATGGGATCTTGGCTAACTTGACTATTCATGTTTCTTTAGTGAAGACCAGGATACGTCTCTCTCTGAATTTACTCACTTTGATTTGGAGAAATCGTGCTAGTTGGATTACTAAATTATCGACCTTTTGATTTGTCAAAATCAGGTCCCATAGCGAGAACAGTGCGCCGACAAGAGCCTATCAGCTTTAGAATCTACGTATCAGGTAGAGCAAGTGGTCCACGCTAGGTTGAATGTTCGTGCAATGTGCTTGTGAGCGTGTGACGGTTTTTTTTTTTTTTGGATTGCATTTGTTATTCGGTCCAAGTAGACCCGTCGAACGGGTGGATGAGGTGAAAAACGGTCTAACCTAAATTGACGCATTAATATCCAATACAAATTTAGCGACCAATACCTAACCCATGCTAGACATAATCCGGAATCCATTTTTATCAATTCTTCTCATTAAATTGTTGCCTTTGAAGAGTGGACTGCTCCATGAATCAAGTCATCAAGTTAGTGAGGGAGTGGATAAAGACATGAAAGTGGTGGTGAAAGTTTGGGTTTCCTTAGAAGCACAATTTGTCACAGTAGTATAAATTTGCGAGTCAGAGATCAAAGAAAAACCTAACAATGGTAGAAGCAAAACGAACCAAGGGATGAAGGTCGTGACTCGTGAATTCGAAGAGAGAGAAAGAAGAAACTGGCGAAGGACTAAAGTAAATAGAGCATGAACTATTTATTAAATGTGTTGAAAGTGGATTTATATCATATCACTAAAATCCATCTGTTTTACGCTTTTAACTCTAAAATCCCTTATAACCCATACTTTAAGTTCGAGGTGACTCATTTAAATGAATGCAGGCTAGAATATAGGTTATGTGACCCATTTTGACAGCCCTAGGTTCAAGTCAATGTTGCATAAATACATATATTTCGGAATTAAATCAATGAGAGTCAAGACTGTAACAGCTTATAGTGGGAAGTTCTCTTTCAAGGAGTTAAGTATTGCGGAGATTGACAGAATAGAAGCCGTATCAGACACCAAAGAAAGGCCCGTGCTCAAGGATCCGCCCACCAGATGCGTACTTACAGCTGCATAGCATCTCGGGTGGGGAAAAGAAGACAAGGATCTAAAAGGTTTCACTTGCTTGTTGAGGTATGACCAACATGAAATAGTCAAGAGTGAGTTCTGCTGACATAGAAGAGTCCATAGTTCACATATTAAACTGTTCAGCACATTAGCCAATCAACCAGAAGGCTAATCAAAAGTTGTAAATCAGGATTCAGATTCTTATGAGTGAGCTTCCACCACATCGAAGCGATAATAAGCTGATTCGAACCTCAATTTCGGAGCTCACATTTCATCATTCATGATATTTTTCAGTTGCCTGAATACCAATGAACATGTAATCTGGTGGGTGTAGCCACGAATCTTTCTGAGCATAGGGAATGCATCTCCCTGAGAATGAAGTATCCAGGAACATGCCATTAAGTGAATTCCTTCAGGTGGCCAACTGACACTGCACAGCTTCTCCGGTCAAAATGGTCAGCATACATCGGAAGAAAAAATAGTGTCTTCCTTTGGGATCCTGGCAAAACTAGACACCTGAGGCAATGCAGTTTCTACTAAGAACAAATCAGGACCCTGTCTAAAGACCAATATTAAATTATTTATAACAATAGCCTGCTTCGGGATCAGGTACTACTTTCATCACAATCTATTGCAAAATCGAATGACTAATGAGTTCAGTCTAGACAATAGCCAGATGGAGCATGGAGAGTGATGAGCCTGTGGAATGCAAACTCACAGTTCAGTCAACTGGCTCCCCGGATTTCTGGAACTGCTGAGAAGTGAGAGAAATAATTGACTAAAGCCTCGCAACAGCAGAAGCCTCATCAGGCGGGCATTTAGAGAGAGCAATATTCAGTGAATAAAAGAGCCTCATCTAGCTTGCAAGCTGCCAAGGCAGCACGTCCAGCCCTGTATGCTTCTTCTGTCATCCTAGCATCGTGCTGCAACGTCGCATTCTTATCAGAGCCCTTATACTTTGAACCAACAGATGATGGGGACTCAAGGAATGCACTCGCACATGCATATTCTAGATTAGCAATGGCAGTGTTAATCTCTCCCGTGAGAAGACGCTCCAAGCTTCTTGAGAGTTCATACTGATTGAATTATAGTTGCTACCTCAAACAGGGTCATAAAGATTCACAACAAAAAAATCAATTCACCGCCTATACTGTCTACTGGAGTTGTGGTTTCAGCGTCCAGTTCATACAGAATAGTCCTGAGACAACATGACATAGTGACCTGAATCTGACCACCGCTAGAAGAGGCTCCGCATTGGAGTTGCTTAAGATTCTAGCGCGATTTTTGCAATCAGAAACAATCTTCTGCAGAATATGTCCACCAATTTATGACCAAAATGCGTATGATCCATTTGATCACAGGCAAGATAAATTGGACTTTCAACTTGCTCAGCATACTTCTAACATGGGAAGAAACTTTAAAGCTTTTTTTTGCTGAAGCAAAAGAACGCGAAACAATCACATTGGCCACGACAAGTGGTGTTATATTACGGCGCACGGTGGCCAAACTGTTCACAGAGCGAATGGGCATTTGGTCTCTCAGGCAGTGGTCTTACTATTCGCCCCACCCAAGGGATACCGTAAGGTTAAACATTTTCCCCGATGGGTTATCCTGCCACGACCCTATGATCCGTGTAGTCGGCTTTTATAGTCACCCCGTCAGGCTAGAGTACGATTATCTAATTGATCCGTGTAGTCGGCTTTTATTTGTCACCCCATCAGGCTAGAGTATTCTTTTCGATCATCTAATTGGATTAAAACGGACTATTGTGGAACACTTAATGGCTTTACCATGTCACTTAATATACTGATTTTTTTTCCTTCGTTTATTTTGGACCATGATGATTTTTCGTTAATAATAAATATACATCGACTTTCACGAAATTTAATGATAGAATTATCATGTTAAGGCCACCTTTATATTTGCATTATAAAGCAAAGAGACAGAGTCATAGCAAGGGAGTTCTTGATGAAATGTTTTAACTTACCTACTAAGAAAAAACAAGCACGTTAAGATCCCTCACATGCACATGGATGTAAATAGTAGCAATGAAGTGGGAGTAAAGGGAAGCAATGGTAACCAAGAAAGCAAAACGAAACATTAACATTCAATTGAATCGAATCAATTGGGCAGATCAAAATCTCCCAAGATGATAGAGCTGATCATCCTACAGAAACCATAGCATCTGGCTCAATTATAAGCCGAATCCTCAAAGAACAAGAGCCACAGGGAAGAACTATTGATGCCTGTAAATTATCCAATGTCCGTACAATCATTCCACTCCCATCCCTCAAAATTGGGCAACCCATTTCTTCCAAATCCTGAGAATCGACACAGAAAAAATCCCCACATCGGCATTGATAAGAGAGCTGTAAGACGTCTCCAGAATCTTCGACCATCATATCCTCTAAGCTGACATCCTCTGCAGTTCCGGTATCCTGTCTTGAAGCCTGCAGTTCAGTATCATAAAGTCTTCGCAACTTGGCATCACCAAGGACTTCCCAAGCTTTTTGAATCATCAGAAATTTATTTGCCATGCTATGATCAGCACAATCCCTCTCGGAAGTCACCTGTAATTTATCTGGATGATAATTGAGTACGGAAGATCGATAACTTGCACGAATTTCTTCATAGCTTGCGTTTTCTTTGACACACAAAATATCATAGTATGTTTCTGTCACAGAATGCTGGCTGAGCACCATGGTTCAAAGGAGAACTGGCTTCAAGCTGGCTACACTGCAAAATGCATGTACAGAGGAAAACTTAATACAAGCCACATAATTAAAAACAGGAGAGAATTTTCTAAATAGAGTATGCTTCCAGGTTGAACTCAAAAAAATCAATCTCATCCTGTATTCAAACAGAACCACATCAAAACAAAAGCAAGACACTAAAGTTTGCCTCCATTTGCAAAGGAGTTTGTCAATGTTGATACTACTTCTCAATCTTATTGTGTTTCAGGGACTCAAGCCATCAGATGCTAATTCACAAGTGTATGGTCATATATCTAATTTGCGTATGTTGGCATTTTGCCATGCCACAGCCTAACATTGGTCATCGACCAAGCCAATAAAAGATGCTGTGTTTGTTGTCCAGGTAGTAGGGATATCAGTACCAAACAATAGCCAATCACAAGAGAAGAATCAAGTGAAGTAATTCTATAATCCTTTTGTCACGGCACATGATAGTCATCTCTTAAGCTCCAATGCACAGCATAGTTAATTATCAACTTTTACTCCTTTGAAGATCAAGACATTATATTCAGAACTAAAGCATGCAGTCCAAATTAGCAAGGAAAGAAGTTGGAAGTGTCAAGGCAACCTAATTCGTCTTCAGCAGGACGGGAAATATCTCAATCCTTTCTTTGACTAACACAGCTATGGCATTCATATTTTGGCTCAAAAGTCATGACACCAGGCATAGAAGAATGACTCTCAACTGACTTTTCCTTCAACTAGTCACGTGGAAAACAACCATATGAGCAATGGAAACATGCCACCAATAAACATCAAGCACAGGATAACATACAACTTAAGACATAAAAACCCTAGTTCCGAGAATATTAGCTCCAATCTGTCCAAAACTGAGAACTCTGCAAACCTTAATGTAGACTGTCAACAGCATCAAACCACAAGTGAACAAAAAACCGAGATATACACTTCATATTTATAAAAACCAACACCATGCCTAATAATGAGCAGCAAAGCAAAACAGGGAAGTCTCTCCTTTTGAAATCCCTCAGAAATATCAAAAAGTACATATTCATACACATTGACAAATGACTACAAACAGCCAGATGAAGGGCAGATCATACTTAGACACTGGTTATCAAAGAGTGAAAAATGTATACAACGAGAATATACACTACACAGCATCATTCTCTAATTACACTGCTTTACAGCAAGGCCAGCAACTGCATCAACATCCATTCTAATACGCCACCAAAGCCAACGAATCCCACGCCCAAATCCCACATTCCCCTTTTTATCTGAATTTTCCAACCGTGCTACCAATAAAGCACTTCACATGTTATATTCCAGGCTTTCATCATTCTGTAATCTTCCTATGAGGGTAATATTAGGATACACAATATACATTCAAATTGTTCTCCGATAGTGCTTAGCTCGGAAACCATCGCCGAATGACAGTCTGAGGATGATCGGCAGAAGCACCAACACCGACCTAACGTAAACAACGGGACAATAAATCCTTTCGCGCGCGATTCACTTTCACACGAGCTAGAAAGAATTCGAGTTGCGATGGTAGGATTTAGGTAAAACATGCTTATACGGTGGCCGTCGAAACAACCGAACGCGAAATCACCGTTCGCTTGAGGAGGAGCCGAAGCGAGCGAACCTGGATTCTCGGCGCGAGGAGCTCTGCAACCTGCTGGACCAGTGGTGCTCGCGAGCGACGACGAGAAGGAGAGGAAGGAGAACCGAGAGAGGCAGCGAAGAGATCTAGGGTTTTGATTTCCAAAAAAGAAGGGTTAAACTTGGAATTTCGTTAAGTTTTTCGAGGGCAAAAAAGGCAACGGGGAAGATTTCATTAATCTCGATACTTGGCCTTCCGAAAGTGCTGGTACATTAAATTTTACTTCTTCAGTAACTGATGAACAAAATTTTACCATCTTCAATGTGTTATTACTATCATATTGTTATCGTTTTAATAGGTACCATCATTACATTGAAAAAAATGCCTCTTCTTAATTAATTCCAGCTTCATACATATAATATAAAAATAGCCTTCCTTCATTCAACATATAACTCAGCTAATCCTTGTTTCATTTGTCATTCTAATAGTTTGCTAGAAACGGCACATTGTCCGAGCCCTCTCACCCTAGTTTTATTTGTCATTCTAATGGTTTGCTAGAAACGGCACATTGTCCGAGCCCTTCCACCCTAGTGATCAGTTCCCACTATCGTCTCACCGGATTTGTTTACGAACGGGGACCACTCAAGTGGCAGTTTGCTAAGAGCTAATCATCATACTTCCCGCAAGAATTCCCGACATGTGCCATGACCAGAATCCTGGAAAAAGTCATTCTTGGTCTGATGGGATTAACCATTAGGATCAGATCTATTGGCTCGCATGTGTATAACGAAGACTCTTTTAAGGGCTCCTGAAAATGATTGGACCGCAATTTGCTCCGCGATTCCAATTGTCCCCACGTGCAAAACATCATCACGGACAGGGATGATGAGGCAATCAGCTAGTTGAGTCGAAACACATGTACACATCAGCCTTCGAGAAGCACTGCCTACTTGAAAATGTGATGAATGAGCATAGGTGGTAGGCACTAGACTGGTCCTGTTGCTACCTCTCGCACTAAGAAAACTGTCTCTGTCTTAGTGATGACCGGATAGCCACGCGCATACATGCCAGAGAGGGACAGAGAGAGAATGCGAGTGCCAAAACTTCTTCACCGTATGACAAATCAAATGCCCCATGCCATGATATTCTTCGCATTTCAGATGCACGAGAGCCGGGCAACCTCGGCACCATCCGACTTAATTTGATCGGCACCGAGACTGCAGCATCCCGTATTACAATTACAAAAATGGTGTAACGAATAAATATTGAAGGATGCGTCTTTCAGTCCAACAAACAATGCCAGGGAGTTAGCAGCGCGAAATAACCTGGCAAGGCCAGCTTCATTCAGATCGAGAACAATTTGCAGCTCCTATACAGTTTCTATCAGCCTCACGAATGTATCCCCCTGTTATACACTAACAACACCAGAAACCCAAGGAACGACCAATGGTGCATTTGGATGCGCATCCCTATATGCCTCGGAATAACGGTCCTTAAAATTCAACTTTGGTTGCTCTGCCTGCATTTTGACAATTGAAAGGCACGTCAATGGTGAAAACCTTAGAAGAAACAATGCCAATATGCAGTAATCTTCATTTGATTAGAAGAGACCATGAATTTTCCAGATGAAAAGAAATTCCAAAACTTACGTATTTAAGCCAGCACTCCTGGTCCTTGTGTTCATAGATATCTGGAGAGTAACACCCTGTTTCAGATGGGCAATATACCCAAATGTTACATTTCTTTTCCCCTTGTCTGGCATACTTAGCCTGATCCAAACAAGCCTGACAACAATCAGCCGCACTTTCTTTATGATGAGTAAGGCCCCATCTAACAGCGTCACCACCGTAGTCTGAATGGAGTTCAGCATTGCACTCTGGAGGCAGTGGTCTGCCGGGTAAAACGTCCTCCTCTGGAAAATAAAATTAGAACATTATAAACGCAGGCATTCTAATCGCTGACAAATCCCATCATGTTTTTCCACCCCGCAAGTCAAGAAAACAACAGACTTCAGGGAAAGGCTAATTAAGGAAGAAAGAATTGAGACAAGGAAACAGAAGGTGGGGATCAAAGGAAAACAGGAAAAATAGACAATACATAAATAACTTCACAATAATGTATTAAAAAGCTGCTAATGCACCAGAAAGAAAGGTAGAGAAACATTACCAATCTCGTCTGCACCCTCGGGCTTATCATCATGCTCCTTGTTGGTGACTTCAGTTGGTATCCAAAGTCCAATCTGTTCTGATAGAACATCCCAATTAGAGTCCAAGGCTTTCAGTAACAACCCTGCATGAAATTTAATCAACAGTGTTTAGTTATAAATAGCTTATTAGAAAAAATAAACAGGAGTACTGACGCATTAACACAAGTAAAGCAAGTTATGGAACATCTCCTAGATATACCTGCATCCTCCGCCAGAAGAGTTGAATTGACGCTGTTTCCAAGGGTCACTCGTTTGGCCTCTTGTAGTTTTTCCTTGCGCCAGCTTTCAATAGCATCTGTTTATCACAAACATTTATTCAAGACATTTATAAACTACCTGATAATAACAAGAACAATAGCAACAATCACTACCACAACAACAGCAATTAAGTGGCGTTGGATATAATTCACACATTGCACCGCACAATAAATCAAGAACATAGGAAAGTCTCTTCCTATTCCCTTGAGGATAGCGAGTGGATCCTTTGTTAGGTTCAAGATATACAACTGGACAACAGACAAAATACAAGACTTGCTAGTAGCAAATTACTCCAGTCAGAGGAACTATTGTAGGGATTCTGCAATACTACAGCATAACTTCCTCCATCATCATTGCTCGTGGCCCACTAATATTAGCTCCAGAGTGAATGCCTGCCAACTCTCATAGATAGACAAAAGAGTGGAAGAAAAGGCCTTTGTTCTAGTCTGGTGAATTGATCACTCACTAAATCTGCCTATCACATATCTTGGGATATAGGAGAAGCGACTTCCTCTGTGAGGAAAATGCCTTTTGTAAGGGAACAATTACTTCATAAAATCATTACCTATAACTCTGCCTGCTATAATTATCCTTGTCAGCACATCCTACTTATGACTGGTCATCCTTTGATCATCACTCACAAGATGTTATACCCAAGATTGCAATCATACATTTCACCATCAAAAATTTCTAAAGGGCCTAGTCCCAAACTGTTCACAATGCTATGAATAACTAAATGTTCGGTTAGAATTACAGGCTGCAGATTAAGAGACTAAATTTCACATACTTGCTTGTCGATTCCATCACAGAGTACATTCTATATATGCCTAAACATGAACAGCCACTTTTCTAAGATCATGACTTAGTGCATACGAGGTGCTCTCCAGTCCAAAAGTATTCCAGTGGCTCTTTTGGAAGTACAACCCCCGGATATTCAGATTCAGGATTCAGTTAATAAACACCTAAATTTTGAGGTCATGACTAATCAGTAGCAAAGTCATGTGGCAACCTGTGCCACTTCAACAGGAAGATTTTCTGAAATCACACGCAATTCCAGTTAAACCTGGATAAAATGATCGCGTCCAAGACATTCTCAGTTTCCAGGTAAATAGCATGGATTGTGAATCGGGAAAGCTGATATGATATTGCGAGGATGTCCCACCAGACCCATCCACAGCTGGGTCAGTTCCTTCTAGAGCAATAGAAAACCAACATGAATGAATAGGTAGATTTTCCATGGAGTTCATCAATAAGATTTTGGTAGCCAAAAGGCAATTATCCCAGGAAAATGGCACAGTGATCTTGGGCTGAAGTCTAGTGTTAGCTCAAGTAGCACTACTGCACAGGACCTAATACAACTGAAAGAAGACTTGTTCTGGCACAAACAATATCCATGGTTAGTGCTCCTTTCTTAATATTTATTACCCTATCACTATGAAACTCCTGGTATACATGATTTAGCCTATTGGCAAACTCAGTACTAGGAACCATGATCACCAAGGAAACATGTCCAAGATTGAGCATCCTCCTTCCTTCTCACCCTTCCAACAAGGCAAATCTTTTCAACAAAGCAAACGTCATCCATAAGAAAGGACGTACACCACCAAGTTCAGAGAAAATATGTTAAAGACAATGCAAAATAAAGAAAGGCCTAATGAAATACAGAAGGCAGGAGATTTATAGATGATATCTATCACCAGCGGACATTGTCGGACCCTTGGATCTTCACTTTCTTTCCCAGTATGGATTGTCTCCCACCGGATCTTCACTTTCTTTCTCAGTATGCATTGTTTATTAGTATATGGTGATACTAGTTGATACCGCCACTATCTAGAATATGGATTGTCTCCATTAGTCAGTGGTCTCTGAGATCTGGTGATCCCACCGGATGAAGGCTGGCCTAGCACTAATGGACCATGACAGGGACTACAGCTTAATTGTGAAATTGGCAGAAAGGCACCAATCAACGATATTAAGGTCATGACAACTTTCACCTTATCCTCAAGAATTTTCCTGGAAGATGCTGTCTAGGTGGAAAAAAAAAGGCTCAGACTGTAGATGCAATACAGTTAGAAAAGGCTAGTCTTGATGAATCTTTTACCATTCCATATGCACTTAAGAGGAAAGCAAACTCAACCAAGGAAAAAACAACCGTAAGCCAATGCCAAGTATCAAGCTCCTCAAAATTAAAATGGGATGAAACATCAACGAACAATCTCCCAATGAAGGATAAACAATGAAACTTACACTGTGAAATGCAAGACGAAAAATGTACAGAATCCTAAAATAGCAAAAACAGGGAAAGTGAGTGAAACATTCTGAAACAAAGATATACCAATGAAACTGGTTAAAAACTAAGAAACTTGCACCCAAAGTATTTGATAGAGTTTCTTTCCTAAATGGATACCGCACCCAATTGACAAATACTATACAGTGCTGGTCAAAATTCGAATACCTGTACTTGAGTTCACATGCTATCTCGAGTAAGTAACCTTAATAGGATGGTTTTCCCAAAAGTCGACCTATAAGTTATGCCCAAATTCCAACTAACCACCCAGCCGAAACAAAAGTTGCAGGCACAAGCATACATCGAAAAAGGTAGCTGCGACAAATTTAACTACATCTAGGCTATAGAACAATGTAACGGCCAGTAAAATTATCATCAACCACAGCTTAAAGGTGGGGGAAGTAACAGGCACACGACATTAGAGCCGACTCGTGCTGACCTCGTTGCCGCTCATTCGCCTTTCCATCGCCATCGAGGCCTTTCAATATCTGCAAAATCTCATCAGTGATTTTCTGCTTCAGCGGGTGCGGTAGTTGAACTGCTCCTTCCGAAGACATTTGCTTCTCAAGCTTCTTAACCTTTTTTTTGTTTTTCCACAGATCAAGAGAAAAAAAAGAAGAGTAACCGCTTGTCGTTAATTCCAATAATGCAGTCGCAAAGTTAGCATCTTTGCTCAATCGATCGACACCGTCTCAGCAAATCTACTAAACATAGCAAGCAAGAATCTTCTCCGAACGCCAATTATTTTTACCATTTTCACGAGCTGCACCGGTTTGGCCGCCCTCCGTATCCGGATGGACTCCTCCATCTTCTTAATCTGATCGGGCGTGTACTTCGCAACTGCAAAACCGACGGGAGAAAGAAGATTTCATCAGCCGGCGCGCTCGAAATCGGAGGGTCCTGGCGGTTCGAGACGGGACGAGCTCGATTCGAGAGGGGCGGGGCACTTACCACTGGTGGGGTCGCCGGCGGCGCCGGCGCCGGAGCCGTGGACGTAGAGGGAGGCGTAGAGGTAGCGGAGGACGAAGAGGGCGACGAGGATGTTGACGGAGCAGACGATGAGGGTGGTGCGCTTGTAGGAGCACCCTCCGCCGCCGCCTCCGCCTCCGCCGCCGCCGCCTCCTCCGCCGCCGAGCTTCCCGCCTCCTCCTCTCCCTTGATTTCCCCAATCCCTCGCCATTCCCTTCTCTCCCTCCTCATCCCACCGCCGCCGCCGCCGCCGCCATACTCTCTCTCTCTCTCTCTAGAAGGCGGGGAATGTCGGGTAATGCAGGGATCGATCTGCGGATCGCGGCGATCGAGGGGATCTTCCTCCGGCCACCGTCAGCAGCGACGCTCGCGGGGGCCTCTGCTTCCGCTCCTCTCTTTCTCTCCGCCTTCTTCTTCTTCCTAATCCGATGACACTGAAGAGATAGAGAGAGAAAGAGAGAGAGAGAGAGGAGAGGGGAATAAATGCTCTTGCTTTCTCTCTCTGCAGTCCGTAATGTTCGAATATTTAATTATTTCTTGCCTTTGCCTCCTCATTTGATTTGGGTCTTAATCATTCGCTCCTGCGATTGAAGGTGCAACAAGAAATTTATTGCCTTAAGTAATCGGCAGTCGGCACTGATGGTGTTCCCTTTTTTTTTTTTTTTTTTTTTTTTTGTGATGAATTCACCGGATTCCCAGTTGGTGTGAGAAATGATGTATGTTCATCGCCATGTATAATGTGATTTATCGAATGGATGAGTCAAATTGATTTATAAATAGTATAGTTCGAATTGACTCGTATAATCCATTTTGTATTATTTTCAATGCAATGAAAATCTATTGGCCTATACCCCATCCAATCAAACTCATGTTATTAAAAAATGGTTTTTATATTTAATTCTATTTAAGAAAATGCATATTCAAATTGAAGTAGGAGTCCAAAGAGAATAAAGAAATAACCATGAAAGTGTGTTGGGATCTAAATAATTGTTGACCCATTTATGATCCATTTGATACTCATATAATATTAAAGTTTATTTATAATATGTTTACTTAATATAACCAACATTAAAAATGTTTATTTACAAGCCTCATGGTAACCTTTTTTTTTTTTAATCTTTCTAAAATTTACGAAGGAAGAAAAAATTGGGGTTGAATTTAAGATCCCGAGTGTCAACTTGTAAGCAGAGGGTCAAAAATCCCCATCAAAAAGTTGTAAAGGAGTCCGGTCGGTCTCAAATTAAATCGTTCTCGAGAGGGGGACCCTCTAGAAAATGTCTCTCCTTCATTTTCCTTATATCTTTTTTTTTTTTTTTTTTTTTTTAAAAAGGTAGGGCTCCAACCGCATACAAAAGTTAAGTCCGGAAACAACCCTCTCCATTTTATTTCCAAGTAAAACATAAACTAAATTCTTTGGAAAGCGGCGAAAATAATATTTTCTAAAAATGATTATTTATATTATTTAAAACGATTAGCCATTGAAAGATATTTTCATTGTTGATAATAATATATGCCTACATACATATAAAAATCAATGATCTGTTTTTACGTAAAATGAATTATTTAAAAAATATTTTCCTAAAAATGATTACTTAGATTTCTTATTAAAGACTGAGTGAACGCAAAATAATTTTCATAATTCATGAAAATATCTAGATATAAATTATTGTCACATGATAAAAAAATATTTTCATTTTAATTAATTATTTTAGGCGATTGGTTTTTACTAAAAATTAGCGCTTGTGTCACTTAAAAATAACTAGTCAATAAAAATATCCCACTCTCATAATAACTTATATCTAAATATTTTCGCAAAATGATGAAAATTATTTTCTGTCCACTCATTTTTAAATAATTTAAACGATCAAATTTTAAGAAAATATTTTTCTATATGATTTTTTTTTTTTTTTGGAAAATGAAACGGGACCATAGATAGAAACCCTAACCAAAAGTGAAAGAGTGGGGTTGGGAGGTGGAGCATGCGGGCGGGTGGAGACGGCCGAAAAGTGGAAAGGCGGTCGGCGGTTCAGGGTGAAGAATTTTGGGTTCAGGCGTGCGGTCGAAGCGTAATTAATGACGCGGCTTTGCTTTCTTTCCATTTCTGGCGCCCGAAACGACGGCGTTTCCATGGATGGATCACCCCCCAAATCCTCATTTCCCCACTAATTCCATCATTAAGATCCCCACGATTAAGATACTTAACTTGCATGCCAAGAGAAAAGGTGAGAACTCATGATGATGCAACTTGATTAGAACACGGCCTTACTCCAATTAGGCATTTTTCAGTCCGTTTCTTCCAATTAAAAATTACACCAATGGACATGTACGGACCAATTTCAAGACTTGATGCAACATAGGCGACGGAATGTAGATTGCGCGAGTGCGCAATACGCGGTAGATATACATCTCTAGATTGATATACGTTTTCAAAGTGAGGTCAAAACGTGTCAAGAGAGCAGACGATACGCTATAGTGGATGCGTCCTAGATTGATGTACGTATAGTGAATATCATCCCTTGAGTTCCAATCAACTTAATTAACCCCTAAAGGTCGAGAGGATGAATTATTACATGAACTAAATAGGGCTTTTTATTCAAGTTGAACCCTTCAAATCTTCAAAAGCATACAATGATAAAAGTATTAGTAGCATAAGTCACCATAAATTTTTAACGATTTTGTAAATATAAAAAAAATGATTTAAATCTTAATGCATCTCTTGGACCGGATCTAATTCATTTCAGGATAAGTAAAAGAAAAAAAAAAGACAATGCGATCAAATTAGTGGTCAATTTGCAAGTGATCGTAGTTTGAAATTTCTTTCTTATTGACTATTGAAATTATTTTGTGATATGTCAAAAAAGGTGTACCATAAATATTTTTCCTCCCTCGATATAGACACACTAAAATCAATAAGTAGACATCAACTAACTTTCCTCGCAATTCCCCATCTCTCCTCTTCCTCAACTACTCCAATTTTTTTCTCTCACCCGAAAATGAGTCTGAACGGGTTTCGACGTATCTCATCCGCCGTCGGAGGTCATTCCAAATAGTGACGAGAGCCATCGGGTCATCCCTCTTGCTCCCCGATAGCGATGGTAGCTCGGTAGGCAACCTTTGACACGAAGTCGACACCGGTCCCGACGATTAGGCGGCGAGAACCGAATGACCGCGCCGGGTCGTATCACCTGAGAGGTTTTCTCTTTACATTTCGTATTTCGTCTCGTGTCGAGCCCCCGGCCACCGCCGGCACCGTCGTGGGGAAGGCAGTGCAAGATTCCCGACCCGATAACCCCGTTTTGGGCCGTGAAGAAATTGGGCCTTGGAATGGGCCCATGGGTTCGACATCCGCCGCGGACGACACGTCGTCCAGGGCCCAGGAAAATGGCGGGAAAACGCGCCGCCGCCGCCGCGAGCGCGAGCCGCGAGAGCTCTTTGCGCGCGCGCTCTTCGTCTTCCTCGCCCCCCCCCCGCCGCCGCCTCCCTCCTCTCGATCCGCCGCGGCTCGGGGAAAAACGCAGCGCTCGACAATGGCGGCCGACGGCGTCGACGAGGGAGAGGAAGAGGAGTTCGGGTTCTCGAGGAATTACTTCCTCGCCAAGGAGTCGCGCGGCGCCGGCAAGAAGTCCGCCTGCAAGGTCTCCGACATCGACGTCGTCGACGAACAGGTCCCCTCTCTTTCGAAACCCGTCTCCGATGATGCTCCGCATCCGTCGTCGTTCTTCGTGAAGTTTTCCCGCGTTGAAATTTTCGCCATCGGTCGAGGCCGACTTCTTTCCTTGCCAGGAACTCGTGGCGGCGATGTCCGAGATTAAACCTAAGCACGGAAAGGAGATCGCGGCTCTGAGAGATGGGTACAGAGGCTCGTACTCGCAGTGGGTTTTCGAGCTCAGGTGCGCGCTCTTCTCGCTCGCGAATTCGGCGTGCTCGTTGGGTTTGTTCTCTGGTGCTCATTCGGTTGTCGTGTCATCGTGAGGGATCCGGAAAGGGCTTAGGTCTTTTCATTTCTCGGCGTGTGTGTCCCAATTTGATTGATTGCTTACGGTTTGTGGATTTTTCATGTACAAGGTGTGGATTTGGGATGTTGTTTTATGGTTTCGGATCTAAGAAGCACTGCTTGAAGATTTCGCTTCCACGGCATTGACCGATTATTCAGTTGTCGTCGTCAATGGCTACCTTCCGTCGATCAACATAAAGCAGGTATCATTTTCCTTGTACACTGATTGTCCAATTTCGACAGTTTCGTGTGTACTAAGCTACTTTCGATGTAGATGTGAAATCGACCGCGAGAGTGTATTCCTCGTTTGGGGTGGGTGGGGGCAGCAGGGCAGGGTGTTTGCAAACTTTTGGTTGGTAGATTGTCAGTATCTGTATGAATTCTTGACACTTGATGTGCAGGTCGTGCTTGGCTTGGCTCAAGTGTTGTGGGATCTTTTGAAGACCAAGCGAAAAACCCCTGCAGCAAGCATGTCTAAGATGAAAGAACCATCCGGCTCTCAATCCTTGGATGAGCTTATTTTGTTCCTGAATGGGCCGTGGGTGGAGGAGAAGGATCTTTTCATTTGCGTCGTCGTTCATAACATTGATGGGCCTGGATTGAGGGACTCAGACACTCAACAGTGCCTTGCGCGCGTCGCTGCTTGTTCTCATACTCGCATCATTGCTTCCATTGACCATGTCAATGCGCCTCTCTGTAAGTTTTCAGCTTATCATCAATTAGTCCACATTCAACGATGGTTTAATTGTGGCAGGCATCAAAGGATAGATAGAAGTATCTTACCTGTTTTTTTTTTTTTTTAATGCCTGCTTAAATTTCTGCATGAAAGTTCAGTTAGCCCTTTTCCTTGCATTGCATAGCAGCAAGTCAGATTTACCTGACTGGGGAAAAAAACAAAGAACAAAGAAGCTGCTATTGCAATAATTCTAATTCTTCACTTACTTGACTTCAGCTTATGCTTATGTAAGTGTTTGTGTGTAGTAAACTTGTAAGTAGCTTAGCATCTGATCACATGAAACAAAAAATGCACATGAAAGAAGCAGTCTCAATGCAAGCCATTTGTGGTGTTATTTTGTGATGAATAACAGTGTGGGACAAGAAGATGGTTGACACACAGTTCAACTGGTATTGGCATCACACTCCTACCTTCAAACCGTACAAGTATGAAGGAATGTTCTTCCCATTGATTCTCGCTCATGGCAATACTACCCAGAGTGCCAAAACAGCTACAATCGTCTTGCAGAGTTTGACGCCAAATGCCCAGAGTGTCTTCAGAGTACTGGCAGAACATCAAATGGCTCATCCTAATGAAGAAGGTAAGTTGGGAACAACTGATAAGAGCATCGTTGCCTGTAATTGTTATGTTAGTATGGATTGTCATCTTTTTGTTTGAATTTCAGGGATGCCAATTAGCAGCTTATACTCGACATGCCGAGAGCGTTTTCTGGTGAGTAGTCAGGTGACGCTGAACTCGCACTTGACAGAATTCAAGGACCACGAGTTGGTCAAGATGAGAAAAAATCCGGAGGGAGAGGACTGCTTGCACATCCCTCTGCCAACTGAGGCACTTGAAAAGTTGCTGAAGGACATTGCATAGGGAAAGCATTCATCTAGTGGTGAGAAATTGCCCCTAACTTTCGCTGAGCATTTGCTTTACTGATTGTGCATCTATAGTGACTGACAGTCGACAAGCGGACTAATCTTCTGTACACTTTGATTATTGTAATTGATTCAGCTTGTCATATGTAAAATCATCATGGGGTAGTTGGCCAGCAACCCAACAATGCCGCTTTTACTTAGAAATTGACCGAGGGCATTAATAAAATGCGAACGACTGCAAAAGCTATAGCTATCCCAACTTGTGAAACCTCGTCCGATGGGGTATAAACACGGATTCTTTAGTGTATTGAAAGGGACTGAGAACCCAATCAAAGCTGTGAGGGGCAAGTGCTTTCTGTGAATCACGAGGGGCGACTCAGGTCTGTTCTCCTGGTTGACCTCTTTTCCGATACCTACCACTGTCGGTCCCCAACCTTGCCTGCCGGATGATTGCTTTAAGCCTTTAGCTTTCGTCAAAAGTTTCCAAGCCTTTGGTTCTTTCCAACATTTTCTGGGAACTTGACTTGGAATATAAGAAGTCTCTTGCTATTGTTATCAGGATCTGTTCTCCCCGTGTTAGGTCCTCTATTTTTGGCCTCATCAAAACTCCTTTCGACGCATCGGGAGTACGGTATTCATCCAAATTAATCATTGAAGGACGGGTTCCAGCAATTTAGAAAGGAAAAGAAGATAAGAAAAAAACCTTAATCGTTGCGTATGGGACGATTGGTTGCGAGAATTCTTCCCCTCTCCAACAGATGTCCCGGGCAATCGGGTCGTTCCGGTACTATCCTCTCCCTTAACGGCGGATGCACGTCGCTTGGAAGAGGAAAATAAGCCAAAGCTGAAGTGATTCTCTCTTAAAGTTTTGACTTTTGGGCCATTTGGCAGTTGGCAGTCGGCACATTAGCTGTTTGACAATTGGGAGCTCTCCCAGGTCGAATCTTTAATGCGTTCTTTTCCCGTTCTATGGCGACATCGATTGACGCACCACCGATTCCTGTCTCTCCACTTGGAAAATTTTGAAAAGCACTGTTCTTGGCACTAGCCTCATGGGATGAGCCACGCGACAACCACCACAAGACGATGCCGCGTACTGGTAACATAACCCAAATTAGAAGAGGTTCACCTTCTCGGGCTAAAGAACGATTTGGGTTCCATTCGGAATCGGAAACAGATCATACGGTTCCGGCTTTGCCCCGAGGTTGCGTCCCGTCGCCGGAAGACCGGAAGGGCAAGTGCATCAGCGATGAGAGCGACCAGCCACCAATCCGATCATCTTCAAGTCCGAACTTGGAATGGTAACAAATTTTCTCATACAAAATCACCCGTCGAGTTAACAAATCGATCTTATCTTGGCAAGTGATTTCGCGATGAGAGCGACCAGCTACCAATCCGATCATCTTCAAGTCCGAACTTGGAATGGTAACAAATTTTCTCATACAAAATCACCCATCGAGTTAACAAATCGATCTTATCTTGGCAAGTGATTTCGCGATGAGAGCGACCAGCTACCAATCCGATCATCTTCAAGTCCGAACTTGGAATGGTAACAAATTTTCTCATACAAAATCACCCGTCGAGTTAACAAATCGATCTTATCTTGGCAAGTGATTTCGTTTTTGTATGAACTCCAATACATTTTTGTGACTTGCTAAAACCGATGAAAAGTCGTATTTAATGAAAAGGAAAAGGAAGTCGCTATCTCTAATCTTTTGCAAGACAACAAGGGAGATGCGCTACTAGGTGTTTGGTGCATTTTTTAAATATATTATAACTTTATATTGGTTTTTATATTTTGCCTCATATAAGTGCTTACTGGGAGTTATTTTTACTTTTAACCTTTGATTGTTTATTAATTTCTTAGTGCTCATATATATATAATCTGAATTGGAAGTACTTGTTAATCTTATAACAGTACTTCGAATTTTTTTTTTTCACGAGTCTTGTAAATGAGTGTCTCGAATACTTTAAATATATTTATTAGGAATAATATATTTTTCCAAACACTAAGGGTGCGTTTGGTAACGTTTATTAAAAATTATTCCGGAAAACGTAAATAAAAACTATTTCTATTCCTAACAATTTTGAAATGTAAGAATGCGTTTGGTAAATTTGTATTCTTTTTAATTTTTTAATATTTTTATTTTATTTTTCCTTTTTTTTTTCTTATTTTTTATTTTTTTCTTCCTTTTGGCCGATCGCCAGCCGGCGTGAGGTTGGCCTCGCCGGGGTTGGTGACGCTCCGGCGAGGTCGCCTGCCCTCGACGGCCGGTCGTCGGTCATGGCCATGGCCGAGGCCACGACCGGCCAAAGAAAAAAAGAAGAAGAAAAAGAAAGAGAAGAAAAAAAAGGAGAGAGAATTTTTTCGTATGTGTTCCAAAAATAAGAAATAAGTTTTTTTTTTTTTTTTTTTTTTTTTTTTTTTTTTTTTTTCGAACAAAAAAATGATTTTGAATAAAAATACGCAAACAAACGCATTTTTATTCTTTTTTTATTTCCAAAATAAAAAAAAATAGGAATTGTGTCCACAAACAAAAATAAAAAACAAAACAAACAGGCTAAGGTCTGCATTGCGTAACCTTCCCAAACTTCAAGAATTTTCTATTCTTTTGTTCCCCGGAACAAAAAAAGAATAAAACCTCGTTTGATAACGGCAGTTGATTTCTATTCCCCTAATGTAAAAGTTAAATTTTAATAAACGAAACAAAAAAAGCTGTCATTCCTTAACAATTTCTAGAATAAAGAAATTTTCTTTTTTTATTTTTGTTTTATTTCTCTTTGCCGTGGCCACCTCCAACCGCCCGAGCCACCGCGACCGCCGCCCGCCGCTGACCGTGAGCAAGAATAAAAAAATAAAAAATAAAAAAACAAATAAATACAAAAAACAAATAAATACAAAAAAACAAATAAATACAAATAAAAAACAAACGCAAGAAAATAAAAAAACAAAAAACAAATAAAAACAAATAAATACAAATAAAACAAATAAAAAAACAAAAATAAGAAAAAATAAATACAAAAAAAAATAAATACAAAAACAAATAAAAACAAATAAATACAAAAAAACAAATAAATACAAATAAAAAACAAACGCAAGAAAATAAAAAAAAAAATAAACAAATAAAAAAACAAATAAATACAAAAAAAAAAAACAAATAAAAAACAAAAATAAGAAAAATAAATACAAAAAATAAATACAAAAAAAATAAAAATACAAATAAATACAAAAAACAAATAAATACAAATAAAAAAATGCAAGAAAATAAAAAAAACAAATAAATACAAAAAAAAGAATAAAAAACAAATAAATACAAATAAATACAAAAAGAATAAAAACAAATAAAAAACAAATAAATACAAAAAAGAATCGTCGTTACCAAACGCATTTCTATTCTTTTTCTATTCCAAGAAGAGAAATTTTGTGCAGCTATCAAACTGGTTATAAATGTTCTTAAATAGAAATGTAACTATTTCTAAAAACTCTTCCCCCAAGAAAAATTTTACCATGCGCACCCTAATTGTCCATAGCACCATGCGTGAACCCCGTTGAGGAAAGTGCTCCAGCTACAACCAAATTCTGCCAAAAGAAGGGGAAGGTGGCACGCACTTCGCTGAAACATACGACAACTCCAAAAAGTTGCAGAGCAGTTGATATCCCCAAAAAAACATTAAATTAAAAGATCATAATCATGCCAAACGACCAAATTGGGAAAATTACATTTGGTTCCTCAATTTTTGAGATTATGTCAACTTGTCTCATACGTTTCATTTTTCTTTCACAATTTGCCCCTTATTTTTGACATTAGTGACGATTTTGCTCCTAGCGTTGTCTCTAGCTAGATTTCTATCACATGTTCGATCACGCGATTAAGTTAAGGAAGGGAAATTGATCGTACTCGATATTTAAATTTTAATGTTAATGCCCGATCGATGTTTACTTATTCAAATCTTCATCAAAATTTTGGTCATATGTTCATTCACACATGAATATATTAATGAATTATCCATTTGCCTTTTTTTACTTGCATATTTTTATATGGCGAACTTGTCGTCAGTAATCAATCATGTTCTGTCACGTTCCGTGCAATTCGTCGAAGTCAACACCATGTAGCATGCATAGCAACCGTTTTCCAAAATTTCCTGGGGGGGACTGTAAAAAAATGAAACATCGGGGGCGATTTGCAGCAATGCCAAAAGCTTGGGGAGCAATATGTAATTTGCCCACTCGAATATCCCCATCTATCTAAATAGTAAATATAAACTCATTTCCGCACATATTCCATTATTCCAAATAAGCCAAAAAATATCAGTACTCAACGACAAAAATTACGTAAAGAAAAAAAAACGACAAAAACAAATATATAAAAAAAAGAAGAAATCGAGATGCTCGTTTTCTCATCTCTCTCCGCCTCTCTCTCTCTCTCTCTCTCTCTCTCTGTGCAGCACGTCTTTCCTCGTTCCAGCGTCTCCGATTCTCTGCATGCCCCCGCGGACCCGTTCCATGCCGACCCACCAAGCTTGATTCCTCGAAGAGTGGAGGCGCGGGCGAAAGCTCGGATCTTTTTCCCGGGAAAATTCGGTCGCCGGGGGCGAGAGAATGTGGGGGTTCGGGGGCAGGCATTATTGGGGGAGGAAGGGGAGCGGGAGGGAGAGAATCGAGGGCGTAGTGGTGGTGTTCGCGTGGATGTCGAGCCAGGAGAGGCACCTGAAGAGCTACGTCCAGCTTTACGAGTCCCTGGGGTGGAATTCGCTCGTCTGCCACTCGCAATTCCTCAACACGTGAGCTTCGGTTTCGAGGTTTTCTCTTTTTAATGTCGTCTTCGGTTTGATTTTGAAGCCTTTAGTATGATTTCCGGAGTTCCCTTTTCCTTTCTTGCCCTTTTGATTTCATGGGTCTGAGCAGGGGTTGACCGAGTGATGGATGTGGGTCTCGCTGGGTTTTTAATTGGGATGCATTCTATTTATGGTCCTCCTCAACTCCTCTTTTTTTCTTTTTTAGGGGGGGTGTTTCAGTGAAGAGAATGAGAGGATTAGCCTAACTATGTCTTGATTATGAACGTTAAGAGCTTTCTTTGAGGATTGGATGCCATAATCAAGCAATGAGTTTTCTCTCTGTCTCATTGGGATTGAAGTTGCCTAGTTTTCAATTAATTATAACCATGCGCTCGGCATTTGAATTCACTTATTTTGAGTTTCTGTTCTTAGTAGGGGTAGTGTTCGAGGCACGGTTGTTGATTCTCTTGTTGCTCTTTCTCTGGGATAAGTTTCCGCTTGGTCGTCTACAATCCTTTCGTAATTCATGCGTGGATTGTTGTTCATCCATGCATAATTGGTCAGTTAAATTTGCGGGACATGGTTTAAATGCTTCCAAAAGCTTAAATTTGAGTAACTACTGACGATCTTTTCTCTGGTAGGAAGCCTTAGCTCCTTGTTGCATAACGTTCTTCAGTTTCTGAGTTTAGGGGTAGCCTTAAATTCTCGGGCTAAATCATGGTGATGTTCAGGTATTGTTTTAGGAGAGGGAGATTCGAACTGTAGAGCATAGGACGAGACAAGATGGGGATTTTTTTCATGATAATTTCCCCAAAGTATTAAAGCAAATGCTTAACTCTCTTGTCAGTATCTGAGTCAGTATCTAACTACATTGAACAGGAAGCAGTAGATTTAAGGATTCTTCTGAGAAACCTGATAATAGTTGTGCCATGTAATGAGTATGAGATGCCAAGTGGTCTAACATCAGTATATCTTTTTATGGCGTCTCAAGTGGATAAATCTTAGAGTGGCCTAAACTTGCCAAACCCTTCGATGTTGTGAACTAGACAGCTGATGTAACTATCGATCTTTTAGGAGTACTAGGCAAGCACTGTTACCAAAATGATGTGTATTTGAGCTAAAGAAGACAAATTAGAATTAATTTGAGATTGGCACACTGACAAAGGCTCCTATTGTGTTTACTGTGCGGCCTATATAAGATGAGCTCACAGTTCTGCTCGCAACTGGCTAGCTCTTCTAACATTGAACTTGCACACTTGGTGCAATCAGGAGTGGGCATTAGGTCTTTGCATAATAGCATATAATGGTCAATTTGATTAAGAATGTTTTATATCTGCAGGTTCTTTCCTGAAAGGGCAACTCCTCTGGCGGTTGAAGTCCTCAATGAACTTATTAGGGTATGCTTTCTTCCTTGCTCTTCATGCTAAAATCTGAAGTCTAAACTAGCTTCAGCAAGAAAATCACAAAAGAATCATAGGAAAGATTATGTTGGTCCATCTCCATTTGATCCTGAATTACTTGTCAACTTCTCTTAATCATAATATAGATACCTTTCTTGATTCATCAGATTCGATTAATTGTCCAGCTCAAACTTTTCCACTGTTTCAATTGATTAATTTTGTCTTGTGATTTGCAGGAACTAAAGATCAGGACATGTCCTGTAGTCCTTGCATCTTTTTCTGGAGGGCCAAAAGCTTGCATGTACAGAGTTCTTCAGGTATATCTTGTCCTATACTTTGTCCGCATTGTTAGCATTTTTTCTCTAGTTGTGCTGAATAACATCCAAGGACATAATCCTATGTCTTCTTTGTACCCATATAAATAATTCACATGCCATGACTTGTTTCTTGCAGATATTGGAGGGGAATTGTGAAGTGCAGCTAAATCATGTACGTCTTCTTTCAAAATTTGAATTCACCCAGGAAAATGTGAACGCTTCACAGAGAGTAGCATTACTTTCTGCTAGTTGAAACCAAAGTTTTATAGGAAATGATGGCATTGCTTACCATTAGTTTTGCTGCTTCTTCTTCTTCTTCTTCTTCTTCTCTCTCTCTCTCTCTCTCTCTCTCTCTTTTTAAACAAGTCCAGAGGTTCTAATTGTCTTGTTCCCGGACACTTATGTAAGCAGGTCAAATTGGGCAATATCTTTCTCATCTTAGATTTGACTCCAATCTTCATTCTTAAGTGTGCCATTCCTTTTCTGTGTGTGAAGGATGACCTCCGTTTGGTTAAAGACTCTATTTCCGGCTTCATATATGATTCTAGTCCTGTTGATTTTACAAGCGACCTGGGGACTCGGTTTGTGGTTCATCCAACCGTCATCAAAATGTCCCATCCACCGAGATTTGCATCATGGGTAGCTAATGGCATTGCCTCTGGTTTGGATGCTCTCTTCCTGAGCTGGTTTGAATCACAACGGGCTGAATATTGGCAGACTCTGTACTCATCTATTGTGAGTAAATATCATATCAACTGCTATTCAAAGCCTTCTGTCTCTTTATGTTTCCGTTTTCTGATTAATTTTTCTTGTGCAGAACTTGAGAGCTCCATACCTACTATTGTGTTCAGAAAACGATGATCTTTCTCCTTACCAAACTATAAGGAATTTCGCGGAAAGACTACGAGATCTTGGTGGTGATGTTAAACTTGTTACGTGGAATGGCTCTCCTCACGTAGGTCAGTAATTTTGATTTGTATTTCTTGTGCAATTTCTTCTCTGAAAAGCTTCCCTGATTGTGCATGAGACATTTGGACCTTGCCCTGCCTACTTGGGTGGGGAGTGCTTCGGTTTTTGTGCTGTTGGTAAAAAGTGCAGGTGTACTCTCATTGAGGATGGTAGTAGGGTCTGCTGCTCAACTACTCCTCTCAGCTGGTCATCCTGTTTGCCTCCCTTGCATGACTTCTGACTCCCATTTCTGCACAAAATAGAATAGTAGCTTCCACTCCCCAACTTGTCCTTCCTCGGCCACTTTGCCGACTTTTCTCTGTTTCTCTCTCTTCCTTTCCACAATTATGACTCTCCATGTTCATCAATTCTTCTTTGCATATAATAAATACTGGAGATGGGGATCTATGAGCCCATTTGTCACCCCTATCAATCATTTTCATTTCCACTCCCATGCCTAGTTTGCTGATGCTACTCCACCCCTTTGATTAATGTGGCACTCTGTTAGGGCGGGTTATTTCTTCAGATTGTGGAGGCTTAAGAAGGAAAAGTTTACCTTACCAAAGAATTTGCAGGACATACTCCTTGGATTTGTCTTGCTCAGATTCTAAACTTTCGGTTTGGATATACTCCTGCGCTAATCCTCTGCATGGCATTCTTTTTCAGGTCATTATCGTTGCTATCCAGTTGATTACAAGGCTGCTGTGACTGAGCTCCTTGGTAAGGCAGCCGCAATTTTCTCCCAGAGAGGTCAACGGCCTGAGGGTGAAAGAATGGGTATTGAGGGCAAACATGATGAAATCTCTGAGCCAATCTTCCCCCCTAGAAGATCAACAGCTAGTTCAAGCCAGAGTTCTCAAGGGTTTGCTGTCACCCCGAGCAATCAGATGCTCTTGCCGAGCTCAGTCGAGTGTTATGATGGAAGAAATGGTGGATCTGTTCAAGATGAGGGCAAGGAAGGCATGGTCCATCTGCCTAGCCTACCTAGCATCAATGCTCACGGAGTTCTTGGCCAAATTCTATTCGATGTGTGTGTTCCCAAGAACGTCGAAGACTGGGACATAAGGCAGTCAGAGTCCTATTACAAGCGCCCTCTGACTAATACAAGGAGGCATGCTCCATTCAATCCAATCAAATGCATACGCCGGTCGAGATTGTAAAGTTATTTGATTTGTAAAGTTGAGGAAGTTATTTAATTGGAGGGGTGGCTTGGAAAATATGAAAAGCGAGAATGGGCCCAGGAGATGCTTTGCCTGAAAGAGAATCATAGAAATGACAGTGTTTTGAGGAATTAAGGAAGAATGGGCGCGAGATCGGTGGTAGATTTGACTTGTGGCTTGAATTGTACAGCGACTCTAGTGAGAAAGCTTTCGACTCCGTAGATCCTTTTCATGAATAAAGAGGTATGACTTGCTTTCAACTCTGTAGATCCTTGTCATGAGAATAAAGAGGTATGACTTTTAATGCATCAACTTAGAGACATGCGTCCTTGCTTATGGACAATAGGTTTCTTTAACTGCATTACGTGCTAGTTGTTACAGGGAACTTAGGAGGCACTTGAGCTTTTGTGAAAAAATCTATTGTTAGACCGCCAGTGCTAATGACACGAAAGTTTAATATGCCACATCACATGAACGGTCGATGTAATTAGAGATGAGCGAGCGACCGATGTATGCCCAGCTGAAGGAGAAAGAACCGGTATATGAACATGCTTGCTCCAGGAAAATGGAGCATGTAGTAAATCTCAGCAGATGCTTGCACTTTGAAGGATGCTTCTTCAGGGATCCGGCGGGATGGCTTCTTTAGTAAAAAATATGATCATGCAGAAAAAGATGGTCACTCGAAAACAAATTACTGAACTAATTATGTTGAAGAAAAGGAAAATACGGACGATATGTTCTGCGCAGGTCAAATAACAAATGTTGATAAGGATATACGTTAATCATCGCAAGACAGGTATGAATATTCGCCCATTGTTAATTTGTTGATACATCGGCAAAATCCCAGGAGCTGCAAAACCACGCATTGGTCGACGTGAAGGAAAATGCACTCTAGCAGTTGAAACAGAGAAAATATGAAAGTATATTCGTGACTTATATTTGGTTCCTATTCTAGCACAAAACTTGGTATGGATAACATGGTATAGAATGGGAATTCTCTATATTTTAGAGGAGATACCTGCACTATTTAGGACAAATATAAAAAGCATATTGTTGCCTTTGTTAAAATGGAGAATTAGGAACTTTCTTGCTTGATGGAAATACATCAGGGGTGTGCGCTGGACTGGACCGACCGGTTTTGGGCGGTTCCCAAAGAGGGCGGTCAAGTTCCCACTTCCTGCTTTGGGAACCGGTGGCTAGTCGGTCCGGCTCCCGGTTCCAAGGTGAAAATTGGACCGACCGGACCGGACCGGTTAAGTTTATAATATATATATATATGTATATATAATGTATTTTTAAATTTCTTAAGAAATAAACCTTAATTCCTCTTAATTTCTCTCATTTTTCATTTTATTTTTAGCCAAAAATAGCAAATTTACCGATTCTATCGGACCGGACCGGACCGGACCTATTGGTTGATCCAGTTCTAGATTCCAGGACTAGTCGTCTGGTTCCCGGTCTCGAAATTTGGGAACAGGTCCTCCCAATCCAATTCCTGGTTCCACCTCAAGATTGGACCGGGAACCAATCAATCCTATTAGAGATGTAGTTCTGAAAGTCCTACTTTGTTTGAGAAAGATTGGGGGGTCTTTTGTATTTTTAAGAAATTCAAAAACCGCGTCAAAAAGCAAATGGGCACAATATCAAAATCCTAAGAATGGACAGAAACATTGAATGCAAACTCCAACCAAATGGGCACAATATCAAAATCCTAAGAATGGACAGAAGCATTGAATACAACTCCAACCAATTCGACAAATGCTGTTGAGACTAGGCATTCATCATCACCTACAGTTGGTCATGCCTCGTAGTTCGGAAAGAAAGAATAGAACCGCCTGGGAAATAGCAAGATCCATGAAAAGGGAAAAAGGACTTCCTAACTCGTTCCAGTTAGATATACTTATTTATATGGCAGTATACCAATTAAATAAGTGTCCAATTAAAGTAGTCCATGAAAGAACTCAAGTCGAATTATGGAGCAGACACATTCGGCAAAGCATCTCAAGGTGTTTTGCCGTATGTGTTATGTCCATGTCCCTACTTAGGAAGCACGGATGTCTTTGTATCAGCATTGGATGTGGATATTATAGTACACGGTTCATGTACTGTTTGATACTGTTCAGTACTGTTCATAATACTATAGCATTATAGCAGAACTGATTTATATCCGACATGCAACCGATATGTGGTCAATTGGTATCAGACATTCATCATGTGGTTAGCACTCCGGACATGATAGTGACATGCAAGTCTAGCATCTTGACACATCATTCCGGCACGCATGGGTCAATTTTAAACGTTTTCATTAAATAATGGGTCAATATAAATCTATTGAAAATATATATACTCAAGTCATATACCTAGTCACCCCAAAAATAATATACCCAGCTAGCCCCAAAAACATATTCGACATATGGATTTTTTTTTTCTTTTTTGGCTTATTATTAAATGTTAAAATTTGATAGTGGAATGTGGATTGTTTGTTTTTTTTTCCTCTAAGTTTTACGGATTATTGGAATATAATGTATTTGAATTTGTCAATTTGAAACGATGAATAATATTAATAGTATAAATTTATTCTAAGTTCTTTTATTATTATTTATTTATTTGTGGATTTGAATCAAATTAATTTGATAAAAATGATAGTTTATTATGTATATATAAAAATATACATTTAATATATAACGTGTTCTAACGTATTGAAATTCTCTATTTTTTGATAAATAACGTGTCAGCATATTATATCGTGTCACGTGTCGTGTGTTAGTGTTGATACTACTTAAGTCCTTACTAAAGGAGCAAACTCGATGAGAAAATAGAAAGGTGAATGTTTATTGTTTACAATGACCAATCGAAATGCTATCTTCAATCTCAGAACCGAGAAGCAGATGATTAGTCGAGATGTCGAGTTTAATGTGAATGCAGCCCGGAACTGACATGAAGAGGAAACGAGAAGAAATATGTTACATTGACAGATACACCACTAGCACCAGAAAAGTCAACAACGCAAGGCGAAGGTGAAGTATTGGATTTTGCCACTCAATTTGTAACCCCCATTATCTTCTCCGAGCACGACGCAAAAAGAATCTACTCCGGCATCTCCTATGCTACGAGTAAAATCTCTTAGAAGAATCAGTGAAACATGCAACTTTACTGCCTCAGAGCTAAGAAGACTGTACAAAAGCCATAGAAGAAGATATCAAGACGACTGACAAAAATGAAACTTGGGAGCTTGTCGATTGCTTGAAGAAAGACATCGTTGTATCAAGTGAGTCTACAAGACGAAGCTCAACGTAAATAGGTCAATAAGGCATCCATTACACCAAGACTTTCGCTCCTATTGCTTGCCTCGACACATATTTATGCAACTTTTTGTTTTTAGTTTAAACTCCTGCTGTTACAGTGAACCTGTTTCAGTCTTTCCTTGCTGTTATCTTCACGGAGGAATCCACTATCGCATCTTTCTTGGCGCATACAAGTGACAATAATTGTTCAACTTTCTATCACGTTTCTTCATCTGTCCTTATGTGTTTGAAACTCTCAGTCAAGCTAACATAGTAAACAGGCCGTGATGATCGGTATAATAAAAGTATATAGCAAGATTTTTCACCTGAGTCCTGCTACAATATTATCCCACGTCTTGTCGAGGTTATGGTCGGGTGGTTTCAGTCAACAGACAACATGCTAATTCAGTCTATTTGACCATTTTACTAGGAAATCTTGATTATGTCTGCTGTAAATACAGTCTATTTTTCTTAATGAAGATGGGTCGGCATCAATACTACTGCAGATTCAGCTGATAAGTGGAAAAGTCTAAAAAGAGAATTTTGAAAGGGGAAAAAGATGAAAAGGAAAAACAAGGTGAAGAAGAAGTCAATAAAGAACCAGAGGACTTTGAAATGGCCTTAAGGCAGTACATCCTCATTGGGGTATATACTGATTCATTCAACGCAAGAGTAAAAACATATGAAGTCCTTAAAGAAAGTAGGTCAATCATCACGTGCCCGCCCGTTGGACTTTTACGATGTACAATGTCGCTTCGCAGAACAGTCTTCCATGTTCAGCATCCGAGGTTCATTGTTTCCATATCCATGATCAGCGTCGAAGGTGTATTTGTCGGTCATAGTATCGGTGTCCAAGGTTTAATGGAGAGACAGTCTCGTACCTGCAAATATAGAATTCCACGTGAACGATGTAAACCTGAGCAGAATTGCCTGCATAGGTAAGGTAACTTCAGTCCCTAATCCGTTATGTTATGCAGAATGAATCTTTAGAAACCGGAACGTGAGGCGCGATTTGTAGATAAAAGGAAATTGAACGACGCAGAAGGCACGGGACAAGACGACAGGAGCACTTTGGAGTCGGGAAATCCGCGATGGTCCATCGAGTTGTCTCACTCGTTTGCCGATACTCGCGATTCCCCTTCATTCTCCACCACTTGGAGCTTTCCACCGTCGGGTTCATTCACGTAGCCAAGATTTTTTTAGGATGCGCGGAGGCCACACCGCCCATCTGCAACGCCAGCCAAGTGAGGAAAGACGCGCCCCGCGCGTACGTACACATCGCACAGCGAAAAAGGCGTTTGTTTGATACCACGTTTAGTCCTTGGCCTTTCTTGTTCTCTCCTGTGACCCGCAGTTGCGTCTTTAGGCAAAGAACCGGGATTTTGAGTGGCCAATGGCGAAAGCTGGAAAAAGGCAAAACAAACAGAAAAGTAAGGACGCCCACTGGGATGACTGTGAAGTTTTTTGTTTTGTCCACTGTTCGCTTCCTCTCTCTCTCTCTCTCTCTCTCTCTCTCTCTCTCTCTATCTTTCTCTTTCTTTCAGCTATTATCTTGTTCAGGAATTCAGAGGAGGAAAAAGGGGGAATGGGGAGTGTTTTTTTTTAGTGGTTTAGTGTTGAAGATGAGCCTGCGCCTGTCCACCCGAAAATAATGCCTCCATGATTGAGATGTTGACTTAACCGAGCAGAACAAAAGTTCCTCTTCTCTCTCTCTACAGCTTCACCGGAAATGGACCACCTTGTACACGTGTGTGCGGTCCCACGTCATCTTACCTAACAGCTAACTCGCTGTCCTTTGTCCGCCCGAAGGAAGGAAGTCCCATGCTCCTGCACATCGCACGGTTCCTGCTCGGTTCTTTCCCTTCTGCTCCTGTGGTGGCAGTGGCTGTGGCTGTGGCTGTGGCTCTCTCCTTTTCTCCTTCCTTCCTCCTCCACCGCGTGAGCTTTGCGCTTTCTGAATTTTTCTACCTTCCTTTGAATTGATTGATGCGCGTGTGCCGTGAATCCTTTCGCTGTCGAGATGTCGTGCGGGGCGCGAGATATTCCACCCGCGCGAGCGTAAGCATCCGAATTTCAAAGGGGGGATTAAAAGTCCAAGAATTCTTTCTTCGCGATCACTGTTGCCGGCCCTCAGTGCGCGTCGCATTCGCGGGTGGAATTCAGAATTGAATTATATATCCTGGAGCGGGTGAGATTCACAAGGGACTCGGACCCTCCTCAGTGCCTTGACTTAAAACCCTTTCATCAGTGCGTGAGTGCCTCGGCCATTCACGAGTGACATCACGCTTCCATCTTCGCCCACTTCATCATCCTCTCGTTCGCTTCGCATTGCCGGCCTGAAGAAGGGAAGGCCCCCGGGAAGCGGCTTCTCTGATGCGATCTCTGTGCAAATAGAGGACGCGAGTAACAGTAAAAATGTTCATGGCGGGCATTATGCCTTTTGGCTTATATAGAATTCCTAGATTCCCCTAGAGACCAGAGCGGGTTGTGGGCGTGTATGAAGGTGACCCATCGGCCCTCTCGTTTGCAAGAACAACTCAAGAGGTGTAGAGACATGTACCCAAAAACCAGTCTGCTTTGACGATTCCCATTTATGCTTTTTGATGGCAAATTTGGATCTTCTGAATCTCCAATTTCCAAAATCAGTACTTAAATAGCTGTTGGATTTGACATGGACCCACCAACCTCATTTCACAATTGCGTCTAAAAAATTAGAAAGGTTATATCACCTCCCCTTTTCGAAGACTCATTCATGGCCATATTACTCTTTTCCCATCAAGGATGGTGATGCCATTTTTCTAATGCCTACCCCCCCTTATATATGTCAAGCTTTTTGTCCAAAACGCATTCCATGCCTCTCTCTCTCTCTCTCTCTCTCTCTCTCTCTCTCTCTACTCACTCTGTGTAGCAGCTTAAAGGAATCTACGTACCGTCCTCCAGCTCGTTAATTTCCAATATAGTCTGGGGTGAATTATTGATTCCCAATCGAATTATGGAGTCCTATCAGCACCAGAAGGGTGGAGGAAGAGAACAAAAGCAGCCACCGCTGCTGCCGCCGTCGCCAGCGCCGCCTACAACTTCCGCATCGCCACCATCGGCTGCCTCCTCCCCTACTCATGAATTCTCCTTCACAATCTCCCTACACTCCTCCACCACCCCCAACACCACCACCACACCGAGCAAAACCAAGAACCCGACTTCCCGAGCGATTGATTTGTCTCCTGCTGATGACATCTTCTTCCATGGCCACTTACTCCCTCTCCACCTCCTCTCCCATCTCCCCGTCTCTGCGCGCTCCTCCGGCAATTCCTTGGACAGCTTCACCCTCCCCATAAGGGACTTCCCAGATGATCAAGGCTCCATCAAGAGTTATGGCAATTATGACCGTGGCGACAGCGATGAAGATGACCGTGGTGGCTATGGCAAAAGCGAACACAAGCAGGGGATAAATGGTGATGAAGAGAGTGAAGCTCCTCGGGGAAGAAGCAAGCTCAGATCCTTTTCCTTATTTGGGATACCCAGACGGAATAAGTCAAGAGCCAGTGAAGTTGGAGATGGGGAAGATTACAAAGAGAAGCAGAAGAGGAAGAAAGTGATCAGCTTTGACGTGGCCCAGATGTTGAAAAGGTATGCAAGAATGGTGAGGCCGCTTTTGCTGTTTAGAGGCAGGAGAGGAGAAGAAGGTGCCCAATTCAGAAGGCAGTCACATTCTTTCTCAGGGAGTGTCGATGGGAGGAGAAAGAATCCAGAACTGAGAGCTCCTCAATTCTCAGCACCAGCATCAATGAGGACATCCCCAACCAACAGTGGCCTGCTAGTTCCAACCACAGCCCTCACTTCTTCTACCTCAGATCAAAGCACCATGGAAGAGTTGCAGGCTGCAATTCAAGCTGCAATTGCCCATTGCAAGAACTCCATTGCAGCCGAAGGAAAGCTCAAGGCTTGATGTGTGTTTTTATCAATTGTTGCCTTAGGTTCTGTACTTTTTTTCTTTTTCTTTTTTTGACATAGTCATCGAATCATCATCTCCTTGTGTATAATTAATTGTATATCACATCGATAAATGTAATGAGTTTTTTGAGAATCATAGATTGAGATGACAGGAAAATGTCATAGATTTGAGATTGGCAGAGGCTGGTTTTGGGTGCTTTTGACTGCATCTCCTTCAAATGATGTCCTAGGAAAATGCCTTGGGTTCTGCCCTGCCACCATTCAGAGGAATTAAAAAATTCTCTCACTCGGAAACTGCAACCACTTGAGCAATAAAATAATTTGTTGGTGCCTTGTAACGAGGGCCTCTTTTGCGCATAATGGCGGAATTTGACTAATATGGGTCTTGAGTTTCTAGTCAAAAAGTTTCATGGGCTTCAGTGTCCCATGGGAGATTTTATTTTTAAGTGCTTTTTCTTTAGCTTTTGCTCCATGCAATGTGGATCAGGCGTGGCTGCTCTCTGCCATATTTAATTTATTCCTAGAGCCAACGCAGGACACACCTTTTGGCTATTTTCTCTTCCTATACAAGCAATAAATTTCTTCCTTTTCTTTGTCATTATTCTCTTGCCCCTGAAGCTTTGATTACTTCACTCTCTTTTCCCTTCATGCACTCTTTTCTTTCACTTATAAATTATTCACTTCTTTCGAGGCTATTCGAGCTCATTTTAATACCATAGATTCCCTTTGAAAAAGCATGTCGAAAACAATGCTGTGAATTCATCTCGTTTCCATATCTAACACACACCTGGCTTTTTCGAATATGGATGATGAAGACCCCAAATGAAACTTGATCTTGTATCATATGAAATCTCATATCGAACCCATAAGATAGCCGTGGGGTTTATTCACGCAACTACACAATCAATCCATCCTCCTAGCAGCGTCGATATGACATCTTGGAAATCATCCTCCGTCACCATTCAGGTCATGTATCATGTGGTACCGTGTGTACTGATTCCAAATATGAATTTTCTGTGATGATTCTTCAGTATGCTTTTGTTTCCCACCATATTTTGTATCAATGGTGACGTTTTCTTTTTTCATAACAGCAACTTGGCTCATAATCTTACATGAGTCGTTTCTGCTAAAAATAAGGTCTCTCTCATCTCAGTTCAATAACAATAAATTTCGTTCATTAGGTGATGTAACGCCGAGGCAATGCAGGACGAATCTCATATTCTGTTTAATTGTGCCCACTTGTTATTAAGATACACAACAACAGTTGTACCAACTTACCTACCAGCAGCGCACTGTGCAATCCAGAGAAGATAGATTTTTTCCATGTACTCTCAAATCGGCTGTAACAGCTTGGGGATTGGCCTATACTCGAGAAGTTGATTTGCCCGTGTTTTGTACTCATATCCTCGAGAAGTCAATCCAGTTCAGACTTTCTAGAGACTTTTCAGGGACTCTAATTATACTATGCTCAAAATAAACTTGAGCATGCATTAGCAAAATGGTCGAACGGGAGATAATGACTGCAACGATGGTATCTACTTATGCGAACCGACCTCAACAGCGATCGTCCTTCAAACGAACTAAAAATACATTTGGTACAACGACATCTTCACCGGAAATTCTTTTTCTGGAAAACGAAAATAGCCCTCCTCCTTCTACGAGTAGAGAGTAAAAGGAATCAAACTAGGAGCAAGCTGCTCATATTGCGGAAAGGAGATCGGTCAGATACTGTCAAAAGGGAGAGAGCTTCAAAGTTCCTCTCAAATAGGGCGTGTGGGGCTCACGAGCTTCGATGATTAAGCTCTGTTGAAAAGGGGAGAGGCCAAGTACAACAATTATTTACGTGATGAGAACAAAAGAAAAGCAGAAGGTACTCGGTCCTTCATTAGCCCCCTTTGACGCACCAACTGCACTCATGCATTAGTGGGTGCTATTGCTGATGACCTTTATTCTCTCAAGTAACACCAAAAGATCACAATGATGGGGCTGACGATGATAGCTTCTAATAATGATTCCCTACCGATCGATCCAGCAACTTTAATGCGAGCAGGGGGCCGTGTAAGATGGCTTATTGCAACTACTAAAACACCTTTTGCCACAAACCCCACACACCCACATGAGGTTTACAGAAAGTGCCTTTGATTTCATTTTCAAAAGATCACACCAAAAAGCAAGGAGGGATTGCAAAAGTGCTCCCTGGAAAAAAGGGTTGCATCCAGCAGAAATCCTTTCCCTTTTCCCTTTGAGATGCGAGAAGATTAAAGGAGCTCGCATTGGACTGTGCATGCGTGGATCTGCACTCGGACTGAAGCGCACGAGAGACATTGCATGGTGCGCGATTCCTAGTTTCTGCATATTGAGAACTGCGAAAAAGAGGCCACAGCCTTTTGCCAACGTTCGAGGATTGGCCCGCCTGAAAAACTGTGCCCGTGGGGCTCTAGAAAGAGGCGTTTCTCAATGATTAAAAAGAAAAGAGCCTCCCTTAGCAACGACTGCTCAATGAAATTGAGACCACAATTGGTGGGAGGATTGGGGACTGTTAACGAAATCCCGATTCTGATTTTTGTTTATTGCATTATGCTTGGGGGTCGACAACTTTATCGTATTCTGTCCACGTCAAAAATCACACTGGCTCGACTGTTCGTTGATGGCTGCTTGGATGCCCACTGGCGCAATATGCACGTATTTCAGTCCCTCATCTTATTTTAGGTCCGTGATCTATGCATGTGACCCTATTTCAAAGCAGTCTGTACGGAGTATTTGTTGAGGTTCAGATCATGGGATCTTCGCATGTGATCCTCTTCTAAAGCAGTTTATGTAGAGTAGTTGATGAGATTTGGATGATATCCTTCAATTCTTGAGATGGAAATCTCCTGATACCCCAGCCATCTACACCAATCTTCTCTCCATGGATCTTTACAGACTTTTCCATAAGTTTGCTTTTGCATTAACTTAAGGTCAGATCTTGCCCCCCTCAAAATAAAATGAGCTTCATATCCCAAATTTGGTTAACAGATTAATGTTGAGCTAGACGTGAGAAAGGGTGGATTAAAATTTAGGATAGGTGTACCAGAAGTCTTACAAACTTATCACGAATGTGTAATTAAGAAACTTTCACGAAAAATGCAATTAAGTCTTTCCATTGACCCCATCTAATTTGGTTAATAAAAAATGAAAAATTCTAACTTGACTCTTTTTTTTTTAATTGTATTCTCTATCCCACGTGGGTTGACATGGCTAAAATATAAAGCATAAGACTAAAAATACGGTTGGTTTAATCCAAATATGATTTTTACTCCAAATTTTATGTAAATTAGATTAAAAATAAGCTAATTTTTTTAAAAAAAAAAAGAATCAAGCAAGGGCTTATAGGATCCTCGTCGCCGTCGCCGCCCCCGCCCCACCATTGGCGGAAGGGGATGGCCATGGTGGGCCATGGCCAGCAATAGAAGCCAGGCCCCAACTTGTGGCCAAAGACCTTCATCAACTGCAAGTGAGGGTGATCGGGCGAGTGTAGCTGGCTCTTGACCAAATCTAACCCAGGTTTGCCGGATCTTGGTAAGGACGGTTGCATTTTCGAGACAAGATTTAGAATTTCGAGTAGACTTATCTCTGTGAATCGCAAGTCCAAATTTCCCTCCTATGATTGTACCCTTGAAAGAGCATGTTGAACTTACTATTGTTTGTCCAAGGTCAGTTTCTGCTGCCTCTTCAATCATGAACAGCTTATCCCATCAATTCTTGTTTCCACCAAGTGAACTAAAGATGTAAAGTAATCTCCAACCCAAAAAAAAAAAAAAAAAACCTGAAGAAGAAATTGAGAAAGATCATGTAGCAGAGAGGATGTAATCTCCATTCAAGCAAAATCTCAGGTTGATTCACCCTCTTCCTCTCTAAGTTCGTTCTTTCTTTTCTCTCTTTCATACTACTTTTAGGAGAATAGCCTTTGACATTTTGACATCAGTTCCTGTTTGAATTTGACGTTCCTCATTACAATAATAGGAACAACCATTTTATTTTATTCAACTTTCATTCATTGCTTTTTGTCAATCTCATACTTAACTTATTCTTTTTCTTCAATGATGAATTTCGTTCTCCTTAGTACAGCACGTGCATTCCGCAGAAAGAGAAATAGTAAAAAGAAAATGAACAAATAAAGAATGTAATAGTATGAAAAGACTCTGATCTATTTCTGAATATAATTTTAGATTATGGATTATTAAATACTAGGTTATTTTTTTGAATTCAAATTTAGAAGGTAAGAAATTCATTGCTTAAGTAACTGTATTCTCAATTATTGCTAATTGTGATTTTGTTCATAGGTGGCCATGCATTCTTATTTGGTTTTTAGATATGTACATGAGTTTTTCATGGCGACATTTTCTAGTAAAAGTTTGAGATCGAAGTGGCTGTTGGCTTTGCTTAATTAATGACATAGATTATCCTTCTCTCGCTATATATCCTACCAGAGAAAGAAAAACAAGTATAAACTGACATCAAGGTTAACCCAAAATCTAGGATTTGAAAATGTTTTTCTCTTGTTGTTTTGGGAATTAGAATCTCTTGCAAAAAGAAAGAGAAAAGGGGAAATTGGACAAACGAGCCAAGTAGACTCGTGATCAAGTTCTCCAAAATTTTCCAAGACCAAAGTCCAGCCCATCCCAACACCCAAAAAAGCCCAAGTAACTTCTGCTTACGGAATGTCAGTTCCATCAACTTAATTAAGATAAAGACAGATTTAAGAAAAGGACCCACAATTGCATAATCACATAAGCTTCCGGTAAAGTAAATATATATGACACTCTGAGCAGGCCAAATCCCAAAATGCACACCAACTTTTACCTGTAAAGTATATATAAAAAAAAAATCCCGACTTTCCAAGAAAATCAAAACAACACATGAATTCTTACATGAGATGAAAAATAACCGTTTTAAGATTTACCGTCCATGCAAGTTGATATGACATGTGATGTGGTTGATGTCAATGTTTTAGGAGGACATATTAATAGAAAAAAGGCTTTAGTGATCTTTCAAAATGCATGTGGAGCAAATTTGTCTAAGTTAGGACGAATCAGATGTGATAAGAAATCATAGCAATTATGAAATCTGGCTTTTATTGATTGTCCATAGTGTCTTTTGGCTCTTACTAGCATGTCTTTTGTACACATTTGACAACTTGTATGGATGGAAAACTTTATTTTTAAAAATTCTTTAATGTTTTTATCGTTTGAAAAGCCAAGACATTTACGTTTGTGAATTTTTAGTGAGGACTAGGCCTTTTGATATGACCCACTCATAAATATGGCGGCTCAATCGACCAACAAACCACGACCCACACGGTGCATACACATGTGAGTTTCGGAAAAGTGACTCGTCCCTATTGGTTCACTTGAACATGTTGTCCATCGGTGATCAATTGACTGGCCATTTACGACATGTCTCACTACGAATCTATTGAGGAGATCATGATGGATAGTCTATTGCGAAACGATGGGACAGATCCATATGTGCTAAGGAAATGAAAATGGGAATGTTCCATACAAATGTGGACCGACGCTGATCTGATTTCACGGAGCAGTTGTTTTTTTTTTTTTTTTTGAACCGTACCACGTAGAAGAAGAAGATCTCTCGAGCCAATTCTGCTGTCTGCTTCTTCTCGTCTACCTCCAACCACTGGTCTAATCCATAAATGTTGGACCGTTGGGCAAGACCAACCTCTTAATTTGAATTCATGAATCATCTCAACCAGACATTCCCACCAAGCAAAGAAAATATCCCGACACGGTTCGAAAACCTAAAACTCAGGTTGAAAAGAGGGGGAAAAAATAAAGAAGGGAAAAAAACTGCATCTGTAGAAGAAAGTGATGGAAAGATTGATGGATCACTCTCAAACTTTTCTATTCTTAATTCCAGCAGCCATTGCAGGTGCGATGCCGCCTCCTCTTTTTGATTGGCGTTGCTTAGTGCTTGCCACTGTGGTCGATTTATTGATCAACTTGGAAGCGTGTGTGGAGCTCAGGACAAAGGCAATACCATAAAAAGGATTGTAACAATTCGATCCGACGAAAGCATAAAGTGGTTATCGGGACCAGAGAATTTGGACAAAGAATGACTCTTAATAGGCTCAAAGGGGACAAGAATGAATCGAATTAAAAGAGAGAGCGATTTTGATATGACCCAGTCCACTGAAGTGGCTGTTGTAGCCTTCTAGGATGGAGAAAGAATATATATATGAAAACTGGAATTAAGCCATAAAAATAAGTTTTGTTTTGGAATTTTAAAGTTAAGCAAGCCTAAACTAAAATATTACTGAGATGGATGATCTCCTTGGAAAGGGGAGAAGTGCCAAAAAGTTCTAAACCTTTTGGTTTTGTCTTGCGATTTAGTCAAACCTTTTTTTGGTGTCGATTTAGTCACTAAACCTTTTTATGTTGTGCCAATTTAGTCATTTCCAGCCAAAATTAGGCCGGGATTTTGCTAGCGATTGAACGCCGGCCGATTGACGTGGCTGATCGGTCTAACGTGACAACTTATAATAATATTTTAATATTTTTGAATTTTTATTTTTATTTTTTATTTTTTTTCTTCTCATCTTCTACCTCCAGCTGGTCGCTGGAGCTTAGCGACCGGCCAAAGGCGACGGCCGGCGAGGTCGAGGTTGACCTCGCCAGCCACCTCGCCAGTGGCCGCAGTCGCGAGGGCGGCCTCGCGCCGGCGGCGAGGCTCGCCCTCGCCGGATCCGGGCGAGTGAGGGTCGACCCTCGTGCTCGCCGGATCCGGCGAGGGCGAGCCTCACCCGCCGCGCGAGGCCGCCCTCGAGGCTGGGCGCGAGGCTCGCCCATGGTCCGGCGAGGGTGAGCCCCGCTAGCTTGGCCTCACTGCCTAGGCCTTGAGGGCGGCCTCGCGCCAGGCGGGCGAGGCTCGCCCTCTCCGGATCTGGTGAGGGCGAGGGTCGAGCCTCGCCGGATCGGCGAGGCCGCCCTCGCGGCCACTGGCGAGGTGGCTGGCAAGGTCAACCTCGACCTCGCCGGCCGCCGCCTGTGGGGGTCACCGAGCTCCCAGGCGATTGGCTGGAGGAAGAAGATGAGAAGAAAAAAAGAAAAAAAAATTAATAAAAATAAAAATATTAAAATATTATTAAAAGTTGTCACATCGCCGCCGATCAGCCACACATCACATCACCATCCGATCAACAAAATCCGGCTAGTTTTGGTCGAAAAGGACTAAATCGGACAACATAAAAATGTTTAACTAAATCGACCAAAAAAAAAAGGTTAAATCGACACAAAGCTAAAAGGTTTAGGACTTTTTTGGCACTTCTCCCCCTTGGAAAATGTATGCTTGTACGTGAAGGGACAAAACTGTGAGATTTGGTATGATAGATAACTTCTTGAAAAAATACTTATCTGTATATAAAAGAACAAAACCATGATATTTGATATGGAATGGACCAAAACGGATAATATTTTAAGTGAGTTAATCTAAAAATGTGACAATGATCTAGCATGGTACAAACATTAGACCCTTCACAATCCTCACAGCACATGGACTCTTGCATACAACCTTCTCTCGGCAATTCCAATTGAGAAGTGCTACTTTTTTTAAGGTGCTTGACGAATAGTGACATTATAGAAGGCCTGGCAGTAATAAATGAATTAAAAAGTAATATCAAATGTCAATTTTTTTCACCCATCGATTGTTCATTTTTTGAGGATCCGTTGCTTGAACTATACTCTTGGTTATATTTCACCTTGAGGTCAATTTGAACCCTAGTTTGCAGTAGCATGCAAGAGTAACACGCGATTGAACATAGTGAAAGAAAATAGACACGAACCTGTATGTGCCAAAACAATATAAGGCGCTCATTCTGATGTCAGGCAATCAAAACTCATCATCAGCATGCGGATAGGAAATTGAAAGAGTAAAGAAAAAGAAAGTGAAGGGTGTTTCTTGTCAATGACATTTAACTAATCATGGCGTGAAGTAATGGACAGCTAACTTCATTCCAATCAATCCACCATGATTCGTCACCCCACGTAGTAACTCAACCCACATTTCTATTTCATTCCGATCATTGAAAGTTTAAAAACGCCCAACTTGTCGAGCCCCTGCAATGTGCAAAATTAGCCGACAATCTCAATCATTGGAAGTTCTCACGTTCAGGACAGAGTACCGAATGCAAAAATTAAAAAAACAGGGGAAGGAGAAACAGAGCGCCATGACCCCAAATTTGAACAAAAGAAAGAGCAGAGCACGTTCCGGGGTTCGAGAAAACAGAGCGCGTTGACTCATGTTCCATGGTCATGAAGAATGCTGTTGTGAAAAGGGGGCCCAACAGGCTTCATTGTTCCCAACTAAATCGAAACAGTGCTGATCCAAATCTAGGACGATGAGCCATCCCCAGCCGACCTAGTCTTTTTTGTTTTTTTTTTCGTTTTTGGTTCGACATTTCCGAGGAGACGCCCACCCAAAAGCCCCTCTCTCTCTCTCTCTCTCTCTCTGTCTAGATCTCTCTTCCATAGGGAGACCGCCCTGTTTGATGGTCATTCTTATTTTTAAGTAACGTTGGCTTGGGCCCGTTTACAGGTCAGTGTCTTCCTCGCTTAAGGCGCAATTATTGTATCGGGATTTGATTAGTCTTTGAATAATATGTAAAACTACATACATTCAATGGGTGGTGTTTATTCAATGCATCACTAGATGGATTGAAGGAAAGAGAAAAAAGGAAAAAAGAGAGGAAAAGAAGAAATGGGATTACGTGAATGAGGTGTCTCTTGCCTGCTGGGGGGATTCAATGAGATGATGACTGGGATCCGAATACATTTGAGAGAATATTCTTTTTTGATTGCTTCCACGGTGGAGCTCTCTCTGCACATGCTGGCGGTCCGTTCTTCTTAAGCTGTCTCCGCAAGCGAGAGGAGTCCTTCCGGGTTTCTTCCGCTCTCCGATTAGTAATTTTTCTTGTTCTCTTTTCCTCAATTTGATTTGCGGGGCGGTTAGTTCGTTTGATCATTAATTGTTGTCGGATCGACAAGTTATCGGCTGCGCGCCTGCAAAGGGTGGAGCTTTATGAGTTGCTATTAATTGGGTCGTGACCCGGCGGTGTCAGATTGAGATTCCGTCGGTCTGGGTTGTGATCGGAGGAGTTCAATCCTGGTCTCTGTCGGGTTCTTGATTGAACCCAGTTGGAGTTTTGCTGTTTCGAGAGATTGAAATTCAAAAAGAGAACAGTTCGATGTTTTGTGAGAGGGGGGAGCGAGGGAAAGGGAGAGAGAATGCCTCATGATTGTGTGAGGCAATCATTTGGGTACTTGAATTACGGTTGGAGTTTGAATTCTGCATCTGGTTGTGTTGAGGGATCATAACATTTTTGTAAAGATGTATGCAGTAGGTAGGCTAGGTAATTACATCACACGGGGTGTCTCCACTGTTTCTGGTCCATTTCATCCCTTTGGTGGAGCTGTGGATATAATTGTGGTGGAGCAACCGGACGGCAGCTTCAAATCGTCTCCCTGGTATGTCCGCTTCGGGAAATTCCAAGGCGTGTTGAAGGCGAAGGAGAAGATCGTCAACATCAGCGTCAATGGAGTTGAGGCCAACTTCCACATGTATTTGGACCAAAGAGGAGAGGCTTACTTCCTCCGAGAAGTCGAGGGAGAAGATGGGGATTTGGTGTTGCTCCCGTCTTCTTCGTCTTCTGGCGACGACACAGATGGGCAGTCTCGGGCAAATAAGAGGCCGGCGAAGAGCAAAAGCTGGAATTATGACGCAAGAGGACCAAATTCCATCAATTTGAGCGATGCAAAGATTGTTGCGAGGACCAATTCTCAAAGGTCGCGCATTTTTGGGCTGGTTTTTGGGCGGAGGTCGATGAAGGCAGATGGTTACAAGGATGAAGATGGTGATCCCGGTGTGGAGAGGGTGGATTCATTGGAGCGTGCGGAGATTGCCGCAGACCTCTTGGAGATGAAGTGGTCCACAAATCTTTCCACTAAGAACTACAGGAAGGATGCTGCTTCTCGGTTTCATCCTAATGTTGTTCTGGATAATAAGCCTGACGAGGTTTTGCAGATAGAGGACAAAAATGGTGGGGCAGAAAATCCTTTGAAGAGCGGTTTATCGTGTGAAGGAACTGAAATTGGTCACCAGGATCCGTCTGTTGAAAAGGTGGAGCATTGTGTTTCCAATGGTAGAAAAGAATTGCCACGTGTTAGCACTTCAGGACAAGTTCTTGAAATTTCGACTGTCAGGGACAGTGTTTTGGAAGAGAAGAGTGACATAATAGTGGAAGAAACTACCCAGTATGTACATAGTGTAGATACTGCCGACCAGACTGTAAATGCGGAGGCTGTAATTGCCGAGATCGCTGGCCCTGTTTCAGACACTTCCAGTTCACTGGATCATGAAGAACTCAAGAAATATGATGAATGGGATTCCACTGAAAAGAATGCTGATTTTCTGGAAAATTACACTCTTGGCGAGAACAGGGACGCTGATAAAGTTCAATCCTGTGCTTACTGGGTGATGTCAGAGACCTTTGATTCAGGATTGCATTCATCAACTGAGCATTCTCATGAAGAAGTGTACCTTGCTGGTGGAGAAGCTGGTGAAGTTTCTATCAAGACAATTGAAGCCAAAACTGTGGTACTGCCTGAGGTAAGCTCTCTGTAAGCTCTCTTTTGAGGTCATTTATCATGGTGTATCAGTGCATGAAATCCTTATAATCCATCATACTTAGGATAGAAACACTTATTATTAGGTATTTTGGTATCTAACTGCTGATGATTTTATCTAGCATTCTGCTGGAGCCGCTCTAAATGTTCTTTATTGTGTTCTTATATGCTGTCTCGACTGAGTAATCATAGGTTTTTAGCAGGATATAATCACCGAGTTCCAAGCTGAAGATGTTGAACTGGACAGAAAACAGAAGGATTCTCAACAGACGTCTTCTTGGTTAATAAATGAATGTAATAAACCGCAAGTCAAAGAGCCAGTTTCAGCAGTGGCTTCTTTCGACAAGATAGCAGAAACTGAACCCACGTGTGGTGAAGATATCCGGAGCATGATCAGTGTCACTGAAAAAGATTACCTCTCTTACAATGATAAAAGCTATAGAGATAATATCGGTAGTGAGCTGAAACTTAACTTGGAGTCTAGTGGCAATGCTGAGAACTGCCTAGGTGATTGCCTTGTGTCGAAAACTACAATTTCTCCAACATCTGAAAGTTCAGAGGAGGAACAATTTCCTTTCAGTGACCTTGATGGTTTCAATGTCAATGAGGTTACATGTGTGGATGCAGTTTCACCAGAGCCTGCGAATGAAGAAAGTCATCTCTTGTTGAGTATGCAATGCAGTGGGGAGACTGGTTTGAGTGATGGACATGAGAAGTCATGTGCATCTTCTGATTTTGACAATCAAGAGAATTCATCAATTGACCCTGATAATACAATTGAGAACTCAAATATTGTCTCAAGCCCTATTAACATTTCTAGAAGCCATGGCATCGATGGGGATGAAGGTATGCGGCTAGTGGAATCAATGCCGAACATGAGGTCTAATGTTGAAAATCTGGACTCATGTGAGCTCGACATTCCCTTTGGTCACTCATTAGACTCAAATTACGAATCGCTGGAATTTTCTATCCCCAGCAAGGAAGATGCAAGTTGTTCAAAGTCTTATGCATGCAAAGAGGACCAATTAGCGCAAGACCAGCCTAATGCTGAAGACATCCAGGGTTTAGGAGGCACAGAGAATTTTCCTTTTGATCCTGCAGTAGGTGAGATATTTTGGATCGTTAACTACCCTCTTGATGCTGTCAAACGTAGTTTGGTTGTTTTTATTTCTTTTTACTGGAGATTTTCAGTGTTATTTCTCTCAACATGGATCACGCATTAGATGTCAGTAGAGAGAGAGAGAGTTTCATTATCGACTAAATTTTCATTTGTTTTTGTATCTTTACAATGCTTTTCTTCTTTTCTGTATCCGACTAGCCTTGAATAAAATGGTAGCTTTTGGGGAAAAAAAGAAGAAGCTTGTTGCTCCTCTTTTTACAATTGCTGAAGCAGATTACTGACCGAACTCACCTTTGTGTTGCTTAATGCAGAAGTGTCCCTCTGCAAACACTTGTTGTATGTAGGTATGGGGGCCGATGCTGCATCCCTAGCATTTGATGCTGAAAAATCGGACATCTATAGATATACTTCTCTAGGTCCTTCTGTTGTCAAGGATGATAGGCTTGTTGTTAGAATTGGTGGTCAATACTTCCCCTGGGATGCGGCTTCTCCCATTCTTCTGGAGATGGCTTCTTTTGGAGCTGATCGAATATTCGAACCCAAGGGCATGATAGCCATTGATAAAGAGGAGAGAACTCTTGTTGGGGATGCATCAAAAGCCATAATTCCAGCTGGTGGAAGCTGGAGAATTTGGCCCTTCTCCTTGAAAAATTCAAAATCTCGAAAAGCTATGTATAGTGTCAGAAGCTTTGGTGCTGAAAGTGTTTCAGAGACAGCTAACAGCCCTAATGCAGATGAATTGCTGTCTAAACCAAAAGTGGTGAAAAAGATGGCGAAGGCAATGACTCCTACATCTGAGCAGCTTGCGTCCCTAAATTTGAAAGAAGGAAGCAATTTGGTGACCTTCACATTTTCCACTGCAATGCTGGGAAAGCAAAAGGTTTTTCGCTCACCATAACCTTAAGAAGTCGCTTTTTAGAGAACAGTGACGTTCCTTTCCTTATTTATCTCAAAGCAGAAAAGAAGTTTCTGCTGAGTTGGGATTTTTCATCATGATTCAGGTTGACGCACGAATATATTTGTGGAAATGGAACACTCGTATCATCATCTCCGATGTAGATGGGACCATAACCAGGTGAGTCCATTTTTTGGAATGCACATAATATAGCACACTGCTTTGTGATATTTGTTTCATTTAGATGCTCTGTAAGTAAAATAATTGTGCAGGCAGCAAGTCTGGCAATGAGTGGCTGCAGACACCACTCCTTGAAATAGAACTTGCAAAATGGGACAGTTGTTGCCTTCTGTGAGATGTAATAATAGAGTGAAATGGCACGATGCAACATGTTGTCATTTGCTTAGCCAAGATTAGGGAACCCTTGCCAATATAAAGGAGGAAATCCATCTTTCATAATGCTTATGTTGTAATGACTTTTGGGTAGTCCTGAGCTGAATCTTCTCACAGTTGTAAGCTTACCCTTCTCTTTGATCTTCCATGCCTCATTTTATAAGAATGAGGGGCCAGATAAGGATTAGGCATTAGATATTAAGGGACAAACAGTGGACAAACAGTTTTACTTCCCTCTCATTGCTGATCACTTGCTGTGTGTTCATCCCCTATGTTTTAACCATGATTTTTTCAAAATTACGCTCCACAACTATACAAACTACCTCTTTGAATATTCTGTTCTGTGTTGCATGGGCTTTCCATGGTTCCATCAGGTTATAGACACTAAATCGATAGACTTTGTCTTGACCAAGTTACTTATGACTTTTGCATGAAAACTGTTAATCCACTGCCTTGAACAATTATTAAAATGAAGAGAAAAATGATTTATGTTCTAATTTGATGTGTGAATTTCCCTTTGGAGCTGCTTCTAACATGATATGAAACTGCGACATGAATAGGAGAACACTTGGTGAGGGAAAACTGCTGACATGAAATGAACCCAATCAACTTGAAACATGGCATAACTTCGATTTCTTTTTTGCGCAAAATTCAATTTTTCCTCATATTAGTCATATTTAGACCATCTTGTCATTTCAAGACTTATCTCCGATACCAGCAAGAAAGTGAAATGACAAGAATTGTCCCTTCTATACATGATTCTGTTTTTCTGTTAGCACTCAGGGTTTCTAGCATCCTTGATGTTTGTGATTCGGTTGTGCAGTTCATCAGTCTGAATTTCTCCATATTTTACTGGCTCATGCTTCGTAGATACTATTTCCATGGTTTAACGCTGTCACAGACTGGTTGCTTCCTCATAGATTTGATCCTCATTAGTATTTTGTTGTGAACAGATCAGATGTTTTGGGTCAGTTTATGCCTTTGGTTGGAGTTGATTGGTCACAAAGTGGGGTTGCACATCTGTATTCAGCTATTAAGGTTTGTACGTCTTTTCATAATACTCTACGTAAATGAATTTTTGACTCCCACAGAATGTTGTAGATCCCTTGCTTAAACTCTCCTTAGGTGGGAAAATTTGATAGGCTGGGGTTTTATCAAGTGTGTTTGACTGAAATGTCATCTCTTCAATATGGCACCTGAATACATTCGGAATTAAGAATATGATATATTTGGTTTTCCTTATCCTAATTTTTCTGGAGAGTTCACTCTGCCCCACAAATGCAACATGCACGCTTGACTGCAAAGTTGAGAACGAGATCTTTGAAACTCACACATTAAGTTCTTGGTCATTTTTCCAGGACAATGGGTATCAATTGCTGTTTCTTAGTGCGCGTGCAATTTCTCAGGCTTATCACACTAGGCGATTTCTGTTCAACATCAAGCAGGTAATACCCTAAGATCATGGAAATGTGAGTAAACATGTGTTGTCATCATTATATGCATTTCAGCTGTTAGGTTCTTTGCATTTTCAGGATGGCAAGACTTTACCAGATGGACCTGTTGTCATTTCTCCTGATGGACTTTTCCCTTCTTTATATCGAGAAGGTACAGTGTTTATGGCTATGGTTGGGTAAATTGACAATAGATATTGTAGTAGGTTACTATCTTTACAAAAGGCATCTAGAATCAAGATTGATGAGCTGATTGTCTTGCGTTCAATAAGCCAGCTACCTTTTTCATAGATGTTCAGCATATTGTTATTTTCTTCTTATTTTTTTTTTCTTTGTTCTGGTTTTGGATTGGTTGGGTGGAGGGAAGTTGAAAATGGGGTAATGCAAAATTTGAGGGAAAAGTTGAGGAAAATTTGAAAAAATTGCGGGAGTAGAAAAGAGGAACAATTTTAAAATTATAATTTTTTTTTTCCCATGTTTCTTTCCCCACTCTATCCAAACAAAGCCTAATAGAAGCTTACTTCAGACCTGTTTGTTCACACTTCTTAATTAGCAAAAAGTATTTGTTTTGCTTTCCTGCCAAAATTTAGAAAAATATTCGAATTTCAGGAACCTATGAAAATATTATATGTGACCCTATGTCCTACGTATCAAGATTTATGTATTGTGGAAGTTTAAGGAGTTTCAGATTTGAAAATGTGAAAATGCATGAGCTGTAAGATTTATAGATCAAGCAAAAGGTAAAAACTAATAGTTAACCCAAACAAGCCATTAGTTGTCGTAAAACTCAAGGTTTTTAACTGAAAGTAGGCATGGACTTTCAGAAATATTTCTACTTTCTTTACATTAAGTTTTTTGATATTGGAGTTTTGTACTTTTAGTCTCTAATTTCTGACACAGTACAGTAATTCATTCTAGACAAGTTTTGAATAATTTTATAGAAAATAGATGATGAGGTAGGTTCTGGGCACTCTTATCTTCTGCTGAAGTTCAATTAGTCTATGTGGCTTGTTGAATTTCTCCTGGACTAATTCGAGTTTTGTTTTTATGTCAGTTATAAGAAGGGCGCCTCATGAATTCAAGATCGCATGCTTGGAGGTTTGTCCAATGATCACATTCTTCTTTTGATAAAAAAATTAAAGAAGTGTGTATTGATAAGTGCATACTTTATTAAATTATTTATTACCATAAACCTGTCTTGAATCTGCCTTAGTTGATATATACATATATATATTTGTGTCAATAGTTCACCTGATGTTGGTTTTAAACGCAACCATAACTGATGCAAGTAGCCCGGGAGTTGACCTGGGCCGATATTTATGCTTATTATTTTTGTTGTTGTTGATGCTCAAGACAACAAACTAGAAGTGTAGATTGTAATCTCTGCATAACATATGTACTTATTCAGATCTTACTGCGGTCCTCAATGTGGATTTTCTAATGACTACTGAATAGCTTGGATGTGGTAATACAATTGGAATCTTGAGAACCATATACTTTGAGTTTGGGAATTCTCAGTAGTATAATCACCAAAAAATAGCTCCTCATAATATGAACAGAGATATGGGTGCAAAAAATTGATTTTTGGCTAAAAAATCTGACGGTGTTTTTGCAATCACTACCCACCATCTTTGCTCCTTCTGATAAGATCTGGAAAACCCGCCAGAACCTGTGAAGTGACAGTTGACTAAAAAGAAATTAGCAAAATTTCATTTGTCTGATCAGATTTTTGCAATTCTTTGGAACACTTCTTGTTCATTTTGATGCTGCTTCACTCGCAATTGACGGATACTTGCAACTCTTAGCAATCTGACTGGATAGGTGGTTCTTTTAGATGATTGGAAATGCTCTTTTTCTAAATTGTGCTTCTTCCTTCGATTCTTCTATTCTCCAGGAGATTAGGGCGTTGTTTCCTCCTGATCACAACCCATTCTATGCTGGTTTTGGGAACAGAAACACTGATGAAGTCAGTTATTTGAAAGTTGGAATTCCAAAAGGAAAAATATTCACCATCAATCCTAAGGTATCTGAAACATGATGCCTTTTCAGTGACTACTGAAGAGTCTGAGAGAAAGGATCAATAGAAGATATGACTCATTGTTCATTTTCTTGCTCACAGGGTGAAATTGCTGTCAACAAACATGTTGACACGAAATCTTACACGTCACTTCATGCTTTGGTGCATGGCATGTTTCCACCGAGGGCGGTTGAGCAGGTTTGCTCCTTAAATATTGGCAATTTATGTCGTTGAATTATTAATTCCAACTTAAATACAGCATACCCAAGCATTTGCCAGAATTGATTGGTGTGTATTTTGACATGTGCGAGGGTCTTTTTTGGAGGACAAGCATTAGCTAGCCTTCACAAATTACCTCTGAAAGCAAACGATTTTTTTATTGCTCGAATTAAAGGATTCAGGCCTCTTTCTATCTATCCCAGAGTTGCCTTTTGTTTGGAAAGATTAATGGTTTGGCACTTGATACGCCATTTCTTTGTTGGTTATAGGAAGATTTTAATTCTTGGAATTTTTGGAAGCTGCCGCCTGCTACTATCGATGTATGAAAAGGTTCACTTGGAGAAGGTCACCTTGCTCAGATGCAACTTGGGTTAGTCATGAATCTTCTTTGACAGCTGTGGTAAGCAAAAATTTTGTTCTTGCCATCAATTGCCATGAAACTTTGAGTCGGTCTGCTGTTTCAGTGCCATGCCATGGTCATGCCAAAGACAGATTTTCACGTGCTCAACTTTGCCGATACATCCTGTGGGCATTTGTATGGTCAATATGTTACTTTTCATACTGATATTATATAGTGAGGCACTGTGGCCCTAGGAAATTTTTCTGTTTGGAGAAAGGATTTGCCTGCAAGACTGTCGCAGGGCCACTGGGAATTCCAGTATATTAAGTCTTACTTTTATATCTCAAACTTCTCTCTTGGACTCCTTTCGAGCTTGAGTTTTGTTTGCTTATCAAATTTACGGTTTCAATACTAGCTTCCTGTCTTCTCATCAAAGCCATCCTGACCATTGCAGGTTTGAGTTGAAGCTATGGATGATTTGCATTCTTTTGGGGCTCCAGTGACGGGAAAAATCATGGGGTACTGGCAAAAAGTCGTGTTCACTGTATCCCGCCTCTAAGATGCAGCATACAAGCGTGGACTATCAATTATTATACATTGTAAAGAGAACCAATATATCGTCTAATCCCGTGAAGACTTCACTCTGTACAAATCTTCTTTTTGCTTGAAGTTTAATGGGGAGTAGGCTGCTGGGAAACCCCAGCTTGTAAAGTTCACTAGATCGAAGTTGATAATTATTCATTGATCTCTCTCTCCCGGCACGAACTCGTGCATATGTTTTTTGTACGAGTATCTGCACTGATCCTCCTCTTGTGAGTAGAAGCAGTGATCGGCCACACGTTCTTTGTGGAGTTATGCTGAACCATACTAGCTGCTTGTTCTCTGTATGGGACTATAAGGAGTCCCTTCTTGATGCCTTGCCAAACAGTAAACCGGATCGGACTCGGACTGTCCTTTTGCCTCCCACGGTTCATGTTCAGAGAAACACTAAACAATTTCTTCTTTAATTTTTCATTCTTGAAGGTGTGCGCAAACGTGATCTCTCCTTGCTAACTCTAATTTGAGTTATGCCACCAATGTTCTGCATGAAAATATGCTTGTCGCCATGTCCTGAAATGAGAAAAGTCAAGTTTTGAGTATCATGAAGTCCAACTCAAAAGCTTAATATTCAAATGTTCTATTACTTTTTTATATGTTTAGTTTGATCCTTTTGCCTAGTACTATATATGGAAATATTTTATTGGGAAGGAAAATTGGAGTTTGGAAAGATTTAAATTCAAGACCTCTTATTTAGATAGTATGTGAGATTTTGTAAGATCACCGTCAACTGTTGTTAGGTGAATGGAGACTGAAGAGCATTTAGGTGTATTGTCAAGCGATGTGAAATAATATTTTATAGGCAGGATTATGAGTGGCCCATGGAATTTGACAAATGGAGGATGGACACACATTTGCGAAAGGGATAATACTGGTTTTGATATCATGTTAGAAAGTCCAACCCAAAAGTTTAAGATGTTATATGAATGTGTGGTTTATTATTTAAATATTCTACACTCTCTCTCACACGTGGGCTGAATTTTGGCTGTAGCTTGAGGCATGGAAATCCTCAATTGATGAAGTAAATAGGGCCACGAAAGATTTTGAACTTAGGACTCTTAAATTTGATACCATAGAACGTTTGGTAGTTGTCTCACAAAATCTCACATAGAGGTTGGACGCCTTCTTTGCCGAATAATCTCGTGGAAGAAGAAAATCAATTTGGTTCATTAGTGATATTCTGTTCATAATTTCATTAATCCGTGCTTTTTATCTATAGTGATTTTGCTAAAACAAAGTTCGGCGTGATGGTTCATATCCATGATTTTGTAAGTGAAATTCAAGGCATCGCTGTTCAGAACCTATTATATATGTTTGATATATTTATTTTCTTTTCCATAAGGAGATAGGGAATTCAGATCACACAGAAAACAGTCGAGCTTCAGGGACACCTCACAGCAAGTACAAGAAATTTTGCAGACAAAAACAGTTCAATTGGCTACAACAGTCACGCCCAGTTGCTTCTTGGCAAACTCGACGAGGTTGATCATCTCCTTGTCGTCGATGAATCCATCTCCGTCGGCATCAGTGCGACTCAGTGCCTGCTTGCTCTTCCATCCGGAGAACCACTTCCCGTAGCTGCGGATGATGTCCTGCAGCTCCTCCTTGCTTATCCTATTGTCTTTATTGGCGTCGAACTTAGGTTCATGGGGCGGGTGCCATCTGGTGAGCGATGCGTGATCGCCATGCACAAGGAATGTCAATCACAACTGCTCTGCGAATGCTATGCATGGCCATGGAAGGGTGCTTCAATTTATATCAGTCTCGATGCTCTGTGTTTGTAGAGAGCATCTCCACCTTTTTACCAGGGTGGTCATTTCCTTATTATAGAATAAGAATCTGAAGGGCCCCTTTGTTTGGCATTAAATGAAAGTAAAGAGTTCCTAAGAAAATGAATTTATCCATTTTTTGGGTTTAAATTATTATCCCTAATTTTCAACAATTACGAAAAGATATATTAATCTATGTATAAATAATTATATATCGTGAGAGTTCTAGTAATCCTGGATCAAAAGTAAAAGTCAAAGTGTGTGAATGCATCTTATAATTATGTAAAAGGTAAAACTCAATTTAGACCATCTTTAAACTTCATGAAATCATTGTCGTGACTTTGTATAGTTTAAGTAACGTTAACAATGAGGCGGTGGTCGATAGTCTCACGTAATTCACATTCTATTCATTATTCGTGCTTTTGCTGGTGGAGTCATGGTCAAAACACAACCCCATAACTAGGGGCTTGCTTTGGATCCTCGATGTTTGGTTATAGAATAACCTCACCAAGACAAGGGTTACTGCCAACCAATAGAGGCCGTCTTCGCTTGTCCGCTAATGCAACGGGTTGCTAGATTGTGTTTCTTATTTTAACACGTTGGTGTTCCTACATCCTGCTCCCCCTCGTGAAGGCAATATTTTTTTGAGCTCTATTCCTGACTTTACCCTCTAGTTATTTTACATTCGAAGGATGCCGAGGTCCATGCAAGATCTCAATTGAAGTAATTTAATATCATTATGAGGACATGAATTTCCAGTTCTTGAGGCAAAAAATTGAAAGATTCTCTATGCTCTCTTTGGTGAACTCCATCATCCACATCACGTTTTGAGGTTTTCTCCAATACGATTGGAATCACATTCTCGTATCCAAAGCAGATAATTGAAAGGTACCGTGGAAAAATTAGTGGGTCCTCATGCTCATATATCATGATTTCATTTACTTGTTGTTAGCTCTTCTTTACTATATTTTATTATTTGTTTTGTCACGAGGATTTCGATTCTTACGATTGAAGGGTTAAGTAACATCTTTAATTTGCTCTCTCTGGGTGGTCGTGCACTGTGCGTGGCTAACATCGGGAGAGGAGAGGAGAGGAGCGGGAGCTGGGGAAAAGTTACGGTTTTTTTTTTCCTTTTATCGACTATCGTGTGGGCGAGTGTCGCACATTTAAAGATTATTAAGTGGGAAACAATACGTTGAAATGAAATGTGGAAACAGCATCCCTCATCCCCTTTTTTGTGTGACTAGGAGAGTATTAAAGTAGTTTGCACGAGAACTTTTATTCTGTACTAGGTAGGGATCGACCGCGGTAAGCATGTTCTCATATGATTGAACCCCAAAAGATAGGATTTTTGTTGGCGTGAATGTTATCTTTTCCTTGGGGAAAGCGCGCTCTAACTTTTCTCCTTTTTTATGGACGATCCGATTCCCAATCGTCAATCTTCCCTTCTCTATTTTAGTGGGGAAGTAAATGATGATGGTGTTACATGCATTGAATTGCGAGATAAGTCATTCATTGATGATTTTTTTGATGATTGATAAGGCCAATTTCATACTAAATATTTGAGATATTGACAATGATAAATTGTTCGTATTTGAATTTAACACCTAATAGATGTAGATTATTTTTTAGTTTGGTTTTGATTTGCAACGTTATCTTATTATTGTCTTTTTCAACTGTTGCACCTAGTTCAATTGTCCTTTTGGCTTCAACCAAAAGAAAAATGATCTCTTTGGTATAAACTATTCATAATTGAATTTGAAACGATGTTGTTTTTCTTTTGATGCCCATCAATGACCTCTTATTTGGAATTATTCACTAAATTAGTCCCTTGCCTATCATTGAGAGATAGTTCGACAGGGAGCGAGCAAGTCCCTTCGGTACACTGAGTTAGTTTTAATTTTTACTCAAAAATCTAAACCACGAGCCAATCAGACGCCATAATCGATGCACATCACACCCATAATTTGTTTGGGATTACTTGCTAATATTCTCACATGTACAACTAAATACAATGTTCCTTAAAAAGAATATGCGTGCATAAAGTTAGTTGCCTTTGAATCATAAAGTTAGTAGCCTATGAATCTTTAGAAGAGAATGCATGAAAACAAAAGGCCACACGCGGCATAAAGAAGTACCCCCACGTGACGTGACCTACGTGGCATGTGAAAAAAGAAGTTATGCTAACAAGAGAAATGGTATATTGAAATATCTTTCCTCGCTAATAGAATTTATCTACTTTTTATATGCATGCAATGTCCCTCAATCTATCAATTTAACATTTTGAATTGGACTTTTTATCATGATATCAAATTTAGATTCTGCCATTTTCATGTATGCGTCCACCCTGTTAGTCAAATTTTTCATGTGTTAGTCTTAGTATAGCTTTATTGTGTTTTGAATTATCCACTATCGCTCGACGATAAGATTTATATACTCTTTATATACATGCGTTCTCCCTTCATGTAGCAGCTTAAGCATGTGTTATGATATCGTTTCGCGACGTTACGAGAATCAATCACAATCAATTTCGAAAGAGTTTCGAAAATAGACATGATAGCAGTACACGACATCTAATGTATCTTATTATTCCTACTTTGCATCCCCAATTCCATTTTGGATAATTACGAAGAAGACGACACCCCTATTCTAGGGAGTACATTATTCCAGCTTTGTCTTCACGAAAAGGGATTCCGATCAGTGGTCGAAAGTGCTTCCGAAATGACTGAAGCTATCTTTTTGATAGATTCTCGACATATTGATATTTCCCCCTATTTTCTCTTTCTTCTATCTGAAATTTGGATGAAAAAACTAAAACTTCATCTGACAAAATGCCCCTTAAGGCTGTGTTTTGGAAAGTAGAAAATGGGTTAACGCAATTTTTGAGGGAAAAGTTGAGAAAAAGTCAAAAAAATTGCGAGAGTAGCAAAGAGGGACAATTTTAAAATTCTAAAAAAAAAAAATGATCCCATTTTTCTTTCCCCACTCTACACAAACAAAGCCTAATAGCAACTTACTTAGGATCTGTTTATTTATGTTGGAAGTTTGTTTGTAAAACAAACTAGTTGCATTTCTCTTTGTCTCACATAGGAAAAATGGGAGGAAGTGTGCCAATTAATAAGTGTGGGGTTTCCTTTATATATCAAAAGGAATGATTGGATGTGAGCTACATCTCACTATACTCGTGCGCGTGCGCGAATAATCATGCAATTTTAGCGCATCCCTTTGTTATTTGCACTAATCCCTTTGTTATTTTATTTTTATTTGTATTTCGTACGGTTATCTTATTAACTTTAATCAATTCAACCTTTATTGAGAATTTTTGGAAATTAATAAATAATAATTTCGAAATTTTATTTATTAAATAATAATAATTCCTTTTATTTTGAATTTTGTTTGTGTCATTTCAAGACAACTTTTGAAAAAGATACTCATTCAATTTGCAACTTTTCTCGAAGGGTTGCATTTGTTCGTTTTTAACTTCTTATGAATGGTTGCATTTGTTTGTTTTTTAACTTCTTACGAATGGACGCTTTTGTTCATCTTGGCAATTTTCAAAAGGATACATTTGTTTGCTTTGCAACCTTTCATGAAGAGTTGTCTACGTTTAAGAATGTTTTATATATACATGTCGGTTTTCAGAAGAAAAGTGAGTGATCATTTTCGAGACTTCTCTTTGAAAAACTACAGCCATCTTTTTCAATTATTTCCTAGAGAGATCCTGAAAAAATACTAGAATCGCTATCTAGTATCCTCAATTTTGAGACTTTGTTGTATCTTGGAGGAATTTGCCGCGACCATTAGCAATTTTGTAGGCAAATAAATCCTTAAAGAAAGTGATATCACGTCTCAAAGTCCGACTTGAGTACTCTAAATATCCGTCTTTATTGTTCTACCCAATTCGAAGCCACATTCTCTCAACAATTTACACTTCCTAATAAGCAAAAGGTATTTGTTTTGCTTTCTTGTCAAAATTTAGAACAATGTTCGAATTTCAGAAACCTATGAAAATATTATATGTGACCGCACATGACAACATTTATGTATTGTGGAAGTTTAAGGAGCTTCGGATTTGAAAATGTTGAAATGGACGAGCCACAAGATTTAGATCAAGCAAAAGGAAAAAAGTAATAGTCAATCAAGACAAGCTATTAGTCATTTATAAAACTGTAGGTTTTAACTGAAAATAGGCATAAAATTTCAGAAATATTTCTGCTTTCTTTACATTAAGTTTTTAGACGTTAGAGTTTTGTGCTTTGAGTCTCCAATTTTTGACATGGTACGATGGTAATTCATTCTAAACAAATTTCAAATAAATTTATAGAAAATAGACCACGAGATGGATTCTGGACACTCTTATCTTCTACTGAAGTTCAGATAGTCGATATGGCTTGTTGAATTTCTCCTGGACTAATTCGTGTTTTGTTATTTTTGTCATTTGTAAGAAGAGCGCCTCATGAATGATAGCATGCTTGGAGGTTTGTCCAATGATCACATACTTCTTTTAAGGTACGGACATTTGAGTGCCAAAACTTGACGGAGGAGAATACTTTAGCCAAAACTTTGAAAAGATGCACAAGTGCTGAAATCGGGAGTAAAATGGATCACTTGCCGCCACTCCGGCCAAAATTCGGCCAAATTGCACTCACCTCACCGGAAAATTGTCACGTCAGCAATTTAGCTGGATTTTGGCCGGAGTGGCACTTAAGTGATTCATTTTACTCGATTTTGGCACTTAAGTGTACATTTCCAAAGTTTTGGCACTTAAATGTCCCTCCGTGTCAAGTTTTGGCACTTGGGTTGTTTGTCGCCTACTTTTCTTATATACAAATTAAAGAAGTGTGTCTTGATTTGTGCATACTTTCTTAAATTTTTATATTTCCATAAACCTGTCTTGGATATGCCTTTGTGGATATATGATTATTGAGAACCATGTACTTTGAGTTTGAGAATTCTTAGTATTATATTTACCAGAAAATAGCTCCTCATGTGCAGAAAGTTGATTTTTGGCTAAAAAATCTAATAGCCTGTTTTCACGATCACTACCTAACTTGGGAAAAACCCGCTAGAACCTGTGAAGTGACAATTGACTAAAGAGAAATTAGCAGAAATTCATTTGTTTAATTAGATTTTTCCAATTTTTTGGAAACAGCTCTTGTTCATTTTGCTGCTGCTTCATTCACAATTGAAGGATACATGCAACTCTTAGCAATCTGGGTGGATAGTCTGTTCTTTTCGAGGATTGGAAGTGATCTTTTTTTGCACAGTTTATTCGTTAATTTTTTCATCCATTTTCATTAGTCGCACTAAACTATCTCGAAAGTTTGTGCCAACATGATCTGTCCTTGGTAACCCTAATTTGGGTTACGCCACCGATGTTCCACTTGAAAATATTCCGTTTCGCCAGGTCTTGAAACGAGGATAGGTCATGTTCCGTTTGTAGGTTGGATGCCCCTTGTGCAGAATAAGCTCGTGGCAAGGGAAAACCAGGTTGGTTCATCGATGATATTCTCAGGATAATTTCATTAACCAGTGCTGTTATCTACAGCGATTTAGCTTAAACAAAGTTCGGCATTTTGATTTATATCCACGATTTTGTCAGCTAAACTCTAGGCATCACTGTTCAAAACTTATTATACGGGTTTGATATATTCATTTTCTTTTCCATAAGGAGCTAGGGATTTCGGAATTACACAGAAAATAGTTTAAGCTGGAGTGACACATCACAGCAAGTACAGGTCATCATACAGGTTTGCAGACAAAAGCAGTTCAATTGGCTACAACAGTCACGCTCAGTTGCTTCTTGGCAAACTCGACGAGGTTGATCATCTCCTTGTCGTCGATGAACCCGTCTCTGTTGGCATCAGCATGACTCAGTGCCCGCTTGCTCTTCCATCCAGAGAACCACTTCCCGTTGCTGCGGATGATGTCCTGCAGCTCCTCCTTGCTTATCCTATTGTCTTTATTGGCGTCGAACTTCTTCAAAAAGTTCTTGAACTCCTCTAGGTTCATGGGGCGGGTGCCATCCGGTGAAAGATGCGTCATCGTCATGACCAAGGAATATCAATCACAACTGCTCTGCGAATGCTATGCATGGCCATGGAAGGGTGCTTCAATTTATATAGCAGTCTCGATGCTCTTTGTGCTTATAGAGAGCATCTCTACCATTTTCCCAGGGTGGTAATTTCCTTATTATAGAATAAAAATCTGAAGGGCCCCTTTGTTTGGCATTAAATGAAAGTAAAGAGTTCCTAAGAAAATGAATTTGTCCATTTTTTGGGTTTAAATTACTATCCTTAATTTCCGAAAATTACAAAAGATATATTAATCTACGTATAAATAATTCTATATTGTGAGAGTTCTAGCAATCCTAGATCAAAAGTAAAAGTCAAAGTGTGTGAATGCATCTTTTAATTATGTAAGAGGTAAAACTCAATTTAGACCATCTTTAAACTTCATGAAATCATTGTCGTGACTTTGTATAGTTTAAGTAAAATTAACAATATGGCGGTGGTGGTGAATCTGGTGGTCCATAAACAGTCTAATGTAACTCGCATCCGAGGTGGTCCAGAAACAGTCTGATGTAACTCGCATCCGATTCATTATTCATACTTTTACTGGTGTGAAATACTTATGCTGGTCGCATGTTTGCTTGTGGAGTCGTGGTCAAAACTCGAATTTCCCATTCTTGAGGCAACAAATTGAAAGATTCTCTTATCTCTCTTTGGTGAACTCTATCGACCCTCGTCGCGTTCCGAGGTTTTCTCCAATACGTCTGGAATCACCTTCTCATATCCAAAGTAGATAATTGAAAGGAAATCTGGAAAAATTATTGGGTCCTGATGCTCATATAGCATGATTACATTTACTTCTTGTTAGCTCTTCTTTACTATACTTAATGATTTTTTTTTCCCACAAGGACTTCGATTCTTACGATTGAAGGGTAAATTAACATCTTCAATTTACTCTCTATTGGTGGTTGTGCATGATACGCGGCTACCATTGGGAGAGGAGAGGAGAGCCAGGAAAAAGCTAGGTTTTTTTTTTTTTTTTTTTTAGGGGTGAGCATTAATCCAGGGTCAACTTGGACCAACCCTGATAGTATTGGATCGGTCCTCGAACCTAGGACCTCTAGATCCTGCATTGTGTGGGTGGTCCTGGAAGCTAGAAGTTTAGGAAACGCTGTACATATTATATATCTAATATGTTATATATCATATACTTTTTGTCTACTCTAAAGCCTAGTGCCTCTTCCCCTATTCTCTTTGCTGTTTAGTTTGCCATGTAAATTAGAAAGTAGAACGAAACTCAGCCCTAATCCAACCAAAAAAAGAAAGAAACCTTCATCACTCACCTCGCTCGCCTGCTTGCCTTGTGGCTGGCCTCTCTTTGCTAGCCTTGCCACTTGCCTATATTCCCTCGTCTTGCGTATTCATTTTTATGATTGTTGCTTTTAACAAATGTAAATTTTTATTTTACTGTATCTATATTTATATTTGATATGTGTTGGTGTTCATAGTTTGGTTGCTCCATGTGGCATTGTTGATGGATATGTAATTTGAAATAATATTTTTTTTTTCAAAACAAAAAACGAAATAAAAAATAATCAATTGGTCTCGAGATCAATAGAATCGAACTCGTACAGTCAATTTGGTCCTCAGTCCATGACTCAACAAGGTCAGTCCTTGATCTTAAATATTAGGAACCGATACTGTGTGGGTTGGTTCTCGGGTTAGATGCTGGATCAGTCCAATCCATAGTCGACCCTACTTTTTTCTTTTATCGCGTATTGTGTGGGCGAGCATCATCTAAAGGCTAATAAGGGGGAAAATACATAGAAATGAAATGTGGGAATAGTGTCCCTCACCTCTCCCTTTTGTGATTAGAAGAGTATCAATTTTCATTTATTTCATCGAAAATAAATGATTTAAAAAATATTTTCCAAAAAACGATCGTATCAAAGGAAATACTTAGTCAACAAGAGATGTTTTCATTATCGATTAAGTTTTAATATTTTCGTGTACAATGAAGATATTTTTTGTTTGTGCATTATTGTATGCGATACAAACAATTATTTATTGAAAAATATTTTTTAAATTATTCATTCTTAAAGTAGTTCGTACAAACAAAACTTTTATTCTATATTAGTCAAAGAGCATTCCGTGCAAAGGAGTTCTCAAAGGATTGAACCCCAAAACAAAGGGATTTAATTTGGCATAAATGTCACTTTTTCCCTTTTCGGGGAAAGCACACGCTCCAAGCTTTCTTCTATTCTGGATGACCCGATTCTAATGGTCAGTCGTCACTTCTCTAATTTAGTGGGAAAGTAAATAATGCCCTACAAACAATTATTTATTTATTTTCGATGAAAATAAATAAATAAATAATGCCCGAGTGACGTGTGTCGAATCACGAAACAATCATTCATCGGGCATTAATAAGGCTAATTCAATACTAAATCTTGATATATATATCTTGACACATTGACAATGATAAATTTTTCATATCTGAATTTAAAATCTAATCGATGTAGATTATGCTTTAGTTTGGTTTTTCATTTGCAAAATTGTCTTTTCGGGATACTGTTCCTATTTGAATTTGAAACAATTTTTTTTTTCTTTCGATGTTCAAGAGGGATATCTTTTTGGGGATTATTCGATAAACTAGTCCACCGCCTATCATTGAGAGATATTTTGAGGGGGAGCTAGCTAGTCGTTTCAAGAAATCGAGTCGAGTCTTAGTTTCACTCGAAAATTTACATCACAAGCTAGTTAGATGTCATAATCGATGTACATCATGAGCCCGATAATTTATTTAGGAGTGCTTTGCTAACATTCTCATATGTGAATCTTAATAAAGTCTTTCTTAAAAAAAAAGAAAATATTTGTGCATAAAGCTAGTTACCTTTGAATTTTTAGAAGAGAATGCATGAACCGCAAAGGCCGCGTGCAGCATAAAGAAGTACCCCCACCTAACCTAAGGGGCCCATGAAAAAAACAAAATAATGGCATATTAAAATATCTCTCGTCACTTGATAATATAATTTATATATTTTTATATACATACAGTATTCCTTCGCTCATCAACTTAACATTTTGAGTTGAACTTTTTGTACCTTAATATCAATTCCAGATTCTGCCCCTTTCGTGTGGGCATTTTCTCCTTTAGTTTCATGTTTTCACGTGTGACTTCTAATCTAATTTGCGTATGTGTTGAGATATCTCATACCGCTCGACAATGAAGTTTATATACTCTTTATATGGTCTAAACTCTACCTATAAATTTAAACATGTATGTTGTGATATTATTTCATAACGCTCGAGAGAAATTCCTACTTTGCATCCCCAATCCCGTTCTGGATGATTACAGAAAAGACAACACCCTTATTCTTTGGTGTACTTTATTCCGACTTTGTCTTCACGTGTAGGGAATCCGATCACTGGTCGAAGGTGCTTCCGAAATGACCGAAGCTATCTCGATTTTTCCAAAGTTGGTGAAGCATCTTTTCTAGGTAGGACACAACATACTCTTTCTGCTTCCAATTCGTTATTAATCTGGAACAGTAGTTGGCTCCTCCTTCCATCATCTTGGGCCCTCTTTCCATAGATTTCAATCCTCATTTTCTTAATATCATCATAGTTATAATTGTTATCTAGTTTAAGCAATTTTACATTGGATCGTACTAATTGCAACTCAACAACAGGAACTACCGCATGATTGTTTATACAGACTGGTTTGCTGCACGCTCAAATTGCATTGCTACTGAGGGAGGGGTTCGACGCCCCAACAATGTCCCGGTACGATTTTTCACATCCGATTGAGTCTACCTTTTCGATCTGATCAAAGACGGGCCATCTCTCCACGGTCCGATCCCAAATGGTCAAAAGCCGAGTAGGTTCCGAACCTAAGACCTCATGTTCCTTTAGGCGTAACATTTCAGTCGTCCTACTAGCCATGTTCCATTTTTTTATCTCGTGGATGGTCGAAATAGTGACATGTGCAATTGTTTATTCATGATAGTGCTAATTGATGAAGCCAGCCGAATGTTGTCTTGTATAGAATTTCACTTCCAGAAGTTAGGATATGCACATCGCAGATTGCATCATTCATCCGATTGTTTATCATTAAAATTTGGATTTGGTCAATGTGGGTTGAAGTATCCAATTTGCAAGGAAATCTGCATTATTGATTTGGCCCAATGGGGCCGTCGATATTAGAAATATGTGAAAACAGCCTTGCTAAACGGCCCTACATAGTAATATTTATAGACCCGTATGGTATGGGCGTCCGATACTTCTATTCTCCAATGATAGCTGTAATTATTTGTCGGTACCAAACCGGTCCTAAATTTATCGTATACATATTAATTTAGCTCTAAACTTTTCAATTTTATCAATTATAGTCCTTAACCTTTGGGTGAAATTCCAATACAGTCCTTCTAGTTAATTGTTGCAGGAATTTGCCAATGCGGCAATAAATGCTCACTATCTTACGTGACACGCTGACACAGACTGTGACAGCCTGAGCGGCGGTGCACGGGAAGGAGGGATGGCGGTGCGTCCGCGCCTCAATCCCTGAATGTGCGCAAGGAAGGGGTCCTCTCCCTCTTGTCCCACATCACTTAGGGGGGGAGTCCTGGGCCAGTTTATAATGATTTGGGCCCCTTTAATCTGTATAACGCGTTTTAAAGCCGTGGGGACTCAGTGTCCAAAGCGGACAATATTATACAGTGGGACCCGGGTTATTACAAATCGTATCAAAGCCGACTCCCGACCGCGTGTGGGGCCACAGCGAGGACCCTCTTTTGCTAAGGGGGGGAGAGTGTGACGGCCCGAACGGTGGTGCGCGGGGAGGAGGGATGGCGGTGCGTCCGCGCCTCGGTCCCCAGACGTGCGCAAGGAAGGGATCCTCTCCCTCTTGTCCCACATCGCTTAGGGGGGAGTCCTGGGCCAATTTATAATGGTTTTGGGCCCTTTAATCTGTATAACGCGTTTTAAAGCCATGAGAACTCAGTGTCCAAAGCGGACAATATTATACAGTGGGGCTCGGGTCGTTACATAGACAACTTGTAGATCGCTGCGTCAAGGAATTTTAGGCCACCACTAACCAAAAGGACTACATTGAAATTTTACACAAAATTAGGATTACATTGACAAAATTGATAAGTTTATGAGTAAATTATCATCCCTATAATAGGTTTAGAATCGGCTTGATAATTTTCCCAAACAAAAACATCATAATGTTGCGAAACACATTACCTTGATTGAAGCTTTGAGATAGAGGATGGCTGTGGCACTGCATGCTGCAGCAGAGGTTGTGATAGAGGAGTGGAGAATATGTTTACTAATTTTTTTTTTGGATTTGAATGAATCAATTGAAAGATTTAAGACTTCATTTAATCTTTTAGTGAAGGTTGATGACTTGATTGAGCCAATCGAAAGTTCCAGATCTCAATCATATTCCTTACATAAGATTTAAGACTCTGGTGCAGTTTTCCCGATCTAAGAGATTCCATCGTATCCAATGGTTTAGATATCGTTTTCCCGACATCCCCGTTTTGCCATCCGAAAACGCGGCTGAAGTTGCGCTTTGCTCTTGCTCACGCCTAACAGAGGTTGCATCATGCAAGATGCATGCACAGCAATTTACCTAATTGAGGGCTGCTTCTCACTTGTCATGATTCTTGGAGGATCATCACAAGGGCCGTTTGTTTTGAGTTGAGATTCCACACGTCTCCTGGGCGACCATCTTCTTTAGCGGGCCACGAGTTGCGGAAGATAGAATATGCCATTCATTCTTAAAGCATGTCTGCTCCGGACTGTACTCTTTTCTTGTCCTAAAATAGAACCAAACTTGTGGCCGCAGACAGTCTCTTGGTTGGTGATTAGTCTGGGCTTAAGATAGGAATCAGATAGATATCAAGAGCAATTAATCCGTCATTTTAAGGTCATTGTGATACATCGAATCATCTTTTCTATTAATTGACAATCAATTTTTGTTGCGGCGTTTTTTCGAGTATTTATGGCTTTTATGCTGCATAGACATATATCGATTTGGCCAATCGCCGGCTGACATAAATGTCAACAGCCTTATGTGACATCACTGATGCTAACGGTGATAATTTTTAATAATATTTTAGTACATTTTTTGAATTTTTTTATAAGAGTTAATACCCTGAAAAACCCCATACTGGTACACCTGTGACAAATTTACCCTAAACTATTTTTTTTATCACCAAAAATCCCAAACTGGTATACATTTGACAAATTTACCCCAAACTTGTACACTTGTGATAAATTTACCCTCTGTTAGTTTTCGTTAAATTCTACCGTCAAATTATTAAGTTAAATGACACGTGACAGTTGACTGGTATACCGATTTGGGATTTTACGCTCCGTTTGTAAAAGTTTACAATTTTTGTGATTTTTTTGTGATATTAATTCAATTTAGTGGAGGGAATATTTGTCGAAATTTACCAATTTGAGATTTTTTGCGGTTGAATAAATTAGTTTGGGGTAAATTTGTCATAAATGTATCATTTTGCGGTTTTTATGGTCAATCGTGGTAAATTTGTCACATGTGTACCAGTTTAGGATTTTTATGGTCAAAAAATATAGTTTTGGGTAAATTTGTCACAAATAGGTTTTGTTTTTTTGGTTTATTGACCCTTTTTTTTATAATTATATTATATTTTTTTTTTTTTTTTTTTTTTTTCTTCCCTTCCTTCCTCCAGCCGCCGCCAGCTCGACAATCGGTCATGGAGGCGGGCGGAAGAAGGAATGGAAGAAAAAGAAAAAAAGAAAAAATAAATAAATTGAAGAAGTATTTTTGAATATTGTCCACATCAGGCTAGTACACTATGTAGGATAGCCCTCGTCCATGTCAACGTTAACATGTTAAAATTGGCCGAATGGACTGAAATGACACGAATGCAAAAATTTAGGACTCATTTGGCCTAAAAAAAAAAATAGATTTACCATTGAATTACCATAATTGTAATACATCTAAGACTTTTTTCGGGTGATTTTCCCGCTCCTATGTTCCCGTTTTACCCCTTCACAAATTACCCCTTTCGGTCACTAAAATCATTCTAATCACACAGACTAATCATGGTAAAATGCCCATAAAAAGTGTTTTTCCCAATTCATGTACAAATCTTCTCTCCCACCCAACAATCTTTCCAAACATCCAACTCATCTACCAAAAAAGAGATGAGCCGGACCTTTTCGCGAACCCTCAGAAACAACACCGCCGTCACGTAATCGCGGAAGGCCCCCCCTACGCATCATCACGATGGCCTACCTTTCCGAGCTGGAATGGAAACCGACAGATCAAACACACCTCTCGGCCCCGATCACGCATCATGATCGAGTTATCGAAAGATGGACATGCCGACGTTTTGGAAGGGGCTTCGTTTCGTGCGTGAACCACGACGATCGATCGATCGGTCCCCTCCAAATCATTCGCGTGGGGGTGTGAGTTGTGATACCCGACCTACAGCTCCCCAATTTTCTCCTCTAATTTATAAACCCTTTGATTAAAGATTCGAACATGATGATTGTAAGACAAAGAGAAGAGGAGGAGGGAAATGATTAGAAAAATGGGCATCGGTTGAAGCCTTTGCGATTTCGTAACGGGCGAGCGCGACGTTTTCATCGCAATGTGCGAAGTTGACGGGGCAACCAGAGAGTTGTTGCGAAGCTTGCCCTTCCTTCTCAATAATCTCCCCTCCTTTCAATATCGGTGGCCTAAAATGATTTATCTAAAGATTCCATATCATATAATATGTGATATATATTACTATCTTACCGCCCCTCCATCATAGCCCTCCGGTCGATTCGATCCACCAATCGATTTTTTTAATTTATCCACGTCTCGCATGTTTCTTTTTAAAGGGACCATTCCATCCGATTTTCTAAAGTCCACCGTATCGAATTATGCTAAGCGGACGTATTTCATCGCCGATCTCTTGACGTGGGGATTAGTGCTAATAAGAAATTGCGCTGGCGACGACCGATGACCCTTGGCACGACCCTTTCTTTAAAATTGGCAAGTTCAATTTGAAAGGGTCTACGAAGCAAGCGAAGTAAAACCCATCTTGGATAAAAGTACTTTTTGCTTTTGGTTGGTGGGACTAAGAGAATAGGTTTAAAATCGAAATAAATGTGATGCGCATTGCCAAATGTAAATTCGAAGCGATGATCCACGCGGCAAGGAGACAAAAATGGAACCTTAAGAAATCGAAAATCAAACGAATATTTCTATAAAACACAATTATTTAGTCCTACACCTAGCACCAGTTGCAGCACATAGGAGAGAAGCAAAGCATCATTAGGTCCGAACCGATTTTGTCCTGAACTCAAGAAAATCCAAACCGGAAGAAAGCTGACATGGAGCTCTCTAAAGGTCCATTTTTTTTTAATTTCTTTTTCACCATAGTACGTGTTTTTACTTTGGTCTCACTCCCTAATTTCTCCAACTACTACGGCCTAGAACTGACTAAATTAATGTTAATTCTGTGATTAACCACCCCCCAATCGCATTTAAATAAAGGGCGTCCGCGATTTGCATAGTGATATATATACAAAGCCCTCCGCAGGAACCGCAGCTTCCGGGCAGATTAAGATGGGCGAAGGCATTGGCTTTCAAAAGATGATTATGAAGGCCACGCCTTCCAAGTCTCTGGTCGTCAGGATCAACCTGGTCTTCCTCGCGTTCTTCCTGGTCGTGTACGCCGGGCTCCTCCTCCGACCGTCATCCGTGTTCGGCAACAACGTCGGGTCGCCACTCATCCGGTGCTCCGACGTGCGTGAGTGCCATCACAAGGTAAGGTGAGCCGCTGCCCGTGTACCGAAGTGGGTCGGAATTGGTCAAGGAAGCAATGTGTTTGATTTGCGTGTTTCGTCTTTCCTTTTCAGCAGCGCGAGGACGGGGTCAAGATGAAGGTGGTGCTGGAAGAGAAGGCGCGCGACCGCCGGTCGAGGCCCAGCAGAGGTCACGAGATGGAGCCGCCTAGCTTCATGGAGGAGGTCGTGGGGCGGCGAGGGGGCAAGAACAAGATCGGGATGATCAACATGGACGAGGAGGACGCGAACGAGTGGGGGCGATACGGGGACACGGTCCCGATCCGGTACGACCGGGTGTCGGCCCTCTTCGAGTGGAAGGACCTGTTCCCCGAGTGGATCGACGAGGAGGAGGAGAGCGACGTGCCCTCCTGCCCCGAGATACCGATGCCCGACTTCGAGCTCTACGAGACCCTGGACGTGGTGGTGGCGAAGCTGCCGTGCCGGAGCCCCGAGGATGGGTGGAACCGGGACCTGGGGAGGCTGCAGGCGCACCTGGTGGCGGCGGGGGCGGCGGCGAGGAGGGGGAGGAGGGAGGCGGGGGGAGGACGGTGAGGGTGTTGCTGTGGAGCAGGTGCAGGCCGATGCTGGAGCTGTTCAGGTGCAATGACTTGGTGCGGAAGGAAGGTGATTGGTGGTTGTACGAGCCGGACCTGAATCGGTTGGATCAAAGATGGCGCTGCCGGCTGGCTCTTGCCGATTGGCTCTCCCCCTGTGGGGCCAAGGTAAAAAGTCCCCCAACAAATCTCAGATTAACTTTAAGTTAATTTTCTGGAATTTCATGATTAGTCCTGCTAAAATTATTTACCAAGAAATTATTGGTGTCCCCGTTGACCAAGTGAGGTGAGTTGCGTTGGGAATTTTTCCTCTAGAGATGGATGCTGATGGACTTAAAGGTCGCGCTGAGGATTTAATTTAGCGTGGAGAAAAAAAATGGAAAGCCATATTAGCAAATATGTGAACGCGTCGTGCACGTGTAGGAAATTGACATTTGAACAACTTAATATAATAGTTTTATTTACGAAATCTTTAAAAATATTACGTAATGAGAAGGGGAGTAATTGGTCAAAAAGTACACGGGACGAACAATATGTATAGATTTTTTTCGAAAAGAGAACAAAGCTTTTGATTTGAAATCTTGATAGTAAGATTTTGCATAGGATAGAAAATATTTAGATTTTAATATCAAAAAAATGAAAAAGAAAATAGAGCAAAAGTTACGAAGTTACCCAATTAACCATGGTTAAATGATAGAACAAAATTACGTGTATATCTTTTAGAATTAGGTTGCTTGCTTTTAGCAAGAAGCTTTTAATGAAAAAGATCAGAAGGAAATAAAATAAAATAAAAAGGTGTGAACGCGCCAGGTAGGGGTCGAACCTACGACTTTCTGCTTAGGAAACAGACGCTCTATCCACTGAGCTACAGGCGCTGATTCGTCATGACTGTAATTATTACATATATCACTTAATTTAATAACACCCCTTTGCATTATTCTTCATTATTGATGCAATAATGGCTAATGAAATTTAATTCGCAGGCATCAACGAGGTGTACGACCTCTCCAACATCCTCACCACCACCGCCACCGTGCGGCGGGAGGCCTACGCCACCGTCCTCCACTCCTCCGAGTCCTACGTGCGGCGCCATCGCGCTTTCGCCCAGAGCCTCCTCCGAACCGGCACCAAGCGCGACCTCGTCCTCCCTCATCGACGCCTCAATCTCCGAGGTGAAGCGCGCGGCCCTCGCCGCCGCAGGCTGGCAGATCCGCCTCATCCACCGCATCCGCAACCCGCGGGCCGAGAAGCACACCTACAACGAGTACAACTACAGCAAGTTCCGGCTGTGGCAGCTCACCGACTACGACAAGGTCATCTTCATCGACTCCGACATCGTGGTCCTCCGCAACCTCGACCTGCTCTTCCACTTCCCCCAGATGTCCGCCACCGGCAACGACAACTCCATCTTCAACTCCGGCATCATGGTCATCGAGCCCTCCAGCTGCACCTTCAAGATCCTCATGAACAGCCGCAAGGACATCGTGTCCTACAACGGCGGCGACCAGGGCTACCTCAACGAGATCTTCGTCTGGTGGCACCGCCTCCCCGCCGGGTCAACTTCCTCAAGAACTTCTGGTCCAACACCACGGCGGAGCGGAGCGTGAAGGAGCAGCTCTTCGGGTCGGACCCGCCGAAGCTGTACGCGATCCACTACCTGGGGTGGAAGCCGTGGCTGTGCTACCGGGACTACGACTGCAACTGGGACGTGGTGGACCAGAAGGTGTACCGCCAGCGACGTCGCCCACCGCCGCTGGTGGCGGTTCCACGACGAGGCCATGGACGAGGGCCTGAGGAGGTTCTGCGCCCTGACCGAGCGGGAGGAGGACGGACCTCAACTGGGAGCGGCGGAGGGCGCGGCGGATGGGGCTGGCCGACGGCCACTGGAGGATCAATATTACGGACCCCAGGCGGCTTCGCTCGAATTTGATGGAGTAGATTAAATATGTGATTAATTCTTTTTCCCTTTTTTCGATTTCTTTTTTTCCTTCCCATGTTTCGGAGTTTAAATAATTTTTTTCTTCTATTCCTTTTTGGTGTTTTTTCTCTTTTAATATACAACTAAAGTAAATGGGGTTTCGCATCTCGCATGTGAATAATAGAGGAATGCTCGAGTATGGTGAATGTGAGAGGACAATTTATATAGCCACGTCGCCTCGTTCACAAAGGTCATTTTTAAACCGTCGAATATGAACTCTTTCATTATCAATAAAAGCAAAATTTAAATAATGTTATTGGCGATCATTGCATGAATCAAAATAGAGGATAACATGCCATGACATAAGCGATGATTCATACATAATCATGTGAGACTCCCCTTTTTCAAGAATTGAATTTCTAAATAAGAATGCATGTGATCGATTTCAAACTTGAAATCTACCATATTGGGGTTGAATATAAAAAACAAATCCTATTGACCTTTGAGACCGGTCTAAGATTTTTTTCCTTTTTCTCTTTTGGTTTCGATTTATAATATACATGTGCCAAACATGAACATGATTATAACCAACATATTCAATTTCAACAAATATTTTATGTTTTAAAAAGGGGGAAAAAGTTACCAAAAACTCCAAACTTTTTTTTTTTGTAATACTTAACAATCTTAACTATATCGCATCAAGCACATTTACCCCACCAAGCGACATTTTCATCTTATTTTTTTTTTTATGTTTTCTTTTTTTTTTTTTTCTTTTTTCCTCTTTTTTCTTCTCTCTTTCTTTCCATCTACCATGGCGAGGGAAGCCGAACCTCGGCGAGGGTGGCCCTTGTTGGCGCGCGCAGGGTCTCCTCGCCCGGGCTAGCTAAGGCCGCCTCGGCTAAGCCTGCGAGGGCCTCCCGCCGATTGCACCCTCGCCGACTCCGCAAGGGCGGTCTCGCCCGAGTCCGGGCGAAGGGTGCCCTCACCAGGCTCCTTGCCGGCGTCGGGTGAGGACTGTCCCGCCCGACGCAAGTGAGAGCGGCCCTGTCGACGCCAGGAAGGGCCTGGCGAAGGCACCCCCATCTGGACTCAAGCGAGGGCGACCCTCTCACTGGGCAGGGTGACGCTCCCCTAAGTTCTGAAGGGAAACATAGAGGGAAGAGAGAAGAAGAAGCAAAAAGAAATAAAATAAAAAGTAAAAGATGAAATGCCTTATAGTTTAAGGTAAACGTGTCACATAGATACAAGTTATGATTTTTTGTGTCACGAAAAAAAAAAAATTGGGGAAAATTTGTCACGATTAGTAAAAGTTTGAGATTTTCATGTCACAAAAAAAGTTTGAGATAAATTTGGTCACTTTGGGCAAAATTTTGGGTTTTTGGGAGTCTTTTCCTTTTAAAAAATAAAAATAACATACAATTAGGAGTAAACAATTTAAAACCAGCTTTGTTCCAAATTCTACCATGAAACCAGTCTTGCAGGTCCCAAGTTCCATGTTTTCAAAAAAAAAAAAATTATCTAAAAAATTCTAAATCTATTATACTTTTGCTTATGTTGTTCTAAATGTTTAGTCATGTTATCTGAGTCATCTAGCCAATTTTAACCGGAAATTACCAATGTGGACGTCGCAGCCTATAGGATGGCTGGTGCTAATATAAACAATTATTTATAATTTCTTTAAAAGAATTTTTTTTGTATTTTTTTTGTAAAGAAATTTTTTGTATTTTCTTTCTTTCTTTCCTTTTTTTTTTTTTTACAAAGTTCGGTGAGAATTGCCGACTAACCACGTGAGTGAGGGCCACATGACCCTGATTTGTGACCAACGAGGCCTCCTAAGAAAAGAAAAATTATAAAATGATGCAGAGCATTAGGCTTCATCGAATGATTCAAGTAAAGATATCGATTGCAGAAAAGTTGCCGATTCAATAGACAAGTTGCTGACAAAATGGTTACAATCGGCTATCGAGACACTATACACAAGTTTGTTGTCGATCTAATACTACTAATAGACTATCTAACAATCGAAGGTTGTTCTGACAATTTCCTTTGTTGTTTGGTGATCTTCAAAGATGTCTATTGGAATGCCCAAGAAGACGAATAATTTAGAGTCTATTTTAATTACTTTTGCCTAGTCATGTAATTAGTAAAGTCATAAGTGTGTTTTAAGTTTTGCATGTTAAAGTTCAAGTCTCTAGATACTTTAATGCATTTTATAGTTTCTAGGACTTTATTGTGCTTTTCTGGTTCCTATGTCTTTAATTAATTAGGCAGTTTCTCTTCAATGTTTAGCCCTTTCTTTGTAATAATCCCTTTTATATAATGAGGGCGAATTCTTAAATGTAAGATAATGAATTTTAAGTAAATGAATTATGAAATTTTTCTTGTGTGAACGAATATCTTTGTAGAGATTATTTTTTATTTATGTATCCTTAGAATGTGAATTCTTCCTCGGTGGTTCACAAAGCCAAGCACCATATCCCCACTCAGTGGTTTTCTTGTAGGCCTTGGTGGTGAGTTTTCTTTTACCTCTGAAGTTCAAGATCCTTGGCTAATGATATCTATAGGCCTTGGTGGTAAACTTCATCAATCCCAATTCTAATCTTCAGCTAGTGATTGTGTTCGATCATGCATTTTGCACACATCCATTCCCATACACTCACCCATCATCAATAATAACTTAAAACC